>JABXJD010000225.1:0-492500 GCA_013375575.1 Percina caprodes
ATATATATATATATATATATATATATACATATACAGGTAAAAGCCAGTAAATTAGAATATTTTGAAAAACTTGATTTATTTCAGTAATTGCATTCAAAGGTGTAACTTGTACATTATATTTATTCATTGCACACAGACTGATGCATTCAAATGTTTATTTCATTTAATTTTGATGATTTGAAGTGGCAACAAATGAAAATCCAAAATTCCGTGTGTCACAAAATTAGAATATTGTGTAAGGGTTACATTTTGAAGACACCTGGTGCCACAAAGTAATCAGCTGATTAACTCAAAACGGTTAAATGGTCTCTCAGTCCAGTTCTGAAGCCTACACAAACATGGGGAAGACTTCAGGTTGACAGCTGTCAAAGGCGACCATCGACACATTGCACAAGGAGGAAAGACACAAAAGGTTATTGCTGAAGAGGCTGGCTGTTCTCAGAGCTCTGTGTCCAAACACATTAATAGAGAGGCAAAGGGAAGAAAAACTGTGGTCAGAAAAGTGTACAAGCGATAGGGATCACCGCGCTAGTCAAGATTGTGAAAAAAAGATTCACAGGGAGTGGACTGCTGGAGTCAGTGCTTCAAGATCCACCACCAAGAGACGCTTGAAAGACATGGGTTTCAACTGCCGCATACCTCGTGTCAAGCCACTGTTGACCAAGAAACAGCGCGAAAAGCGTCTCACCTGGGCTAAGGAAAAAGAGCTGGACTGCTGCTGAGTGGTCCAAAGTCATGTTTTCTGGCGAAAGCAAATTTTGCATTTCCTTTGGAAATCGAGGTCCCAGAGTCTGGAGGAAGACAGGAGGGCACAGGATCCACGTTGCCTGAAGTCTAGTGTAAAGTTTCCACCATCAGTGATGGTTTGGGGTGCCATGTCATCTGCTGGTGTCGGTCCACTCTGTTTCCTGAGATCCAGGGTCAACGCAGCCGTCTACCAGCAAGTTTTAGAGCACTTCATGCTTCCTGCTGCTGACCTGCTCTATGGAGATGGAGATTTCAGGTTCCAACAGGACTTGGCGCCTGCACACAGCGCAAAATCTACCCGTGCCTGGTTTACGGACCCTGGTATTTCTGTTCTAAATTGGCCAGCCAACTCCCCTGACCTTAGCCCCATAGAAAATCTGTGGGGTATTGTGAAAAGGAAGATGCAGAATGCCAGACCCAAAAACGCAGAAGAGTTGAAGGCCACTATCAGAGCAACCTGGGCTCTCATAACACCTGAGCAGTGCCAGAAACTCATCGACTCCATGCCACGCCGCATTAATGCAGTAATTGAGGCAAAAGGAGCTCCAACCAAGTATTGAGTATTGTACATGCTCATATTTTTCATTTTCTTACTTTTCAGTTGGCCAACATTTCTAAAACTCCCTTTTTTGTATTAGCCTTAAGTAATATTCTAATTTTGTGACACACGGAATTTTGGATTTTCATTTGTTGCCACTTCAAATCATCAAAATTAAATGAAATAAACATTTGAATGCATCAGTCTGTGTGCAATGAATAAATATAATGTACAAGTTACACCTTTTGAATGCAATTACTGAAATAAATCAAGTTTTCAAAATATTCTAATTTACTGGCTTTTACCTGTATATATATATATATATATATATTTATTATTATATAAAATTACTGTTTATTTACATGGAGTCTGCTGGGTTTAGTGAACACAATTTTGCGGATGCGGGTTGAAAAAAAGGTAGTATAATAATAATAATAATAATAATAAGTAGTTGGGATCCCAACTAACTTATATTTTAAAGCTACGTGGTCAGTTTGTTAACCAGTTTATAAATGCAGTACTTCCTGTTAAGAGAGGGTAGTAGTGACATCATGCTGCACCGGGATGCATTTAACGCTTTAAAACCATCACAGATTTGTGAGCTTTGCCCGTTAATTAAATAAAAACTGCAACCGGATCCGTGTCTGAATGAGATCATCACACAGAGGACTCACAGAACTGACAGCTTCATGTGGTTTATTGCAAACTTTTGAAAATATAAAAAAAAAAAAAAAAAAAAGTTTTATGGAAGCAAAAAAATGCCAAAGTTTCCTTTCCTTGCAACCTGCGTGTGCCAGTGTGGGTGTATGTATGTGTGTGTGTGTGTGTGTGTGTGTGTGTATGTATGTGTGTGTGTGTGTGGGTGTGTGTATGTATGTGTGTGTGTGTGTGGGTGTATGTATGTGTGTGTGTGTGTGTGTGTGTGTTTCTTCCATCTTTTTGCCATTTGTAAAGCTGCAAAGATGAATTGAATCTGGACTTTGTGAATCGGAATCGATTCAGGAAATCATTGGCGATACCCAGCCTGAATGTACATCTCTCATGTCATGTGTTTTTGTTCAAATAGCTTTATTAACAGCCAACAACATAAAAAACAACTTAACGTCTAAGCTGATCCTCGCAGAAATCTCCTTCGCTATTCAAAGACATCTTGATGCTTTGACCTGAGAAAACTAACATCACCATCACTGAGCCCACCATGTAAATAATCACTACTTTTATCATCGTAAACACACTTCATTCAAAGTGGACAGAAACTAAATAAAACTACCAAAAGCCGTCTTGGTTCATCTTTCCACTGTTACAACAATCACCACTCTGGTCTGGCTGAAATAAACTATTAATTCACCCATTTACATGTGGAGATATGCTGCTCAATACAAGCTAAAAGTAGTGATTATTTACATGGAGTCTGGTGGCATCTTACAGACATACTGTATGTTTCACAGGTTAATAGTAGGCCTACATACTATAATTCAGTCACAAATGTAAAGGAAAGTAGGATCCAAGTTGGAAAAAGAAGTTTTTAACCCTTAAAAAATAGATAAATAAATGTGGGTGGTAGGTGGGGAGGAGGGGGCGGCATTTGGCGGTAGTACAGGAAGGAGGGAGGGCAGAGACCTAGATATTGAGATACAGAGAGAGAGAGGGGGGCACTGCAGCGTCCAAACGGAGCCTCCCCTGCGTCCAGAATAGATGACGGGAGGAGGCTGCCAAATATTTCACCACCAGGAAATGAGCCCCGCCCGCATACGCCTCTTCCCTCATTTACATGCACCGACTCACCCCGAAGAGAGAGCGAGAGAGGCTCCAAGCAGGAAGTGTAATTGGAGAAAACTAAAAAATCTCGCGCACACACACACACACACGTACACACACGCGCGCGCGCACGCACGCACGCTGTCATTTCCACGCTTAAATCAGTCAAACACATCACAGCAGTAGCATAAAAACAATGCAGACATTTACTCACTGTCATATCTCTTATTCACATTAATTTGCCTGGATAACATGCCAAAAGACATGACTCTTTCAAAAATTCAAATTTGAAGCCGTGAATTTCAAATTTGTGCAATCAGATGTTGTTTATTAAGTGTCAATAAAAGATAAAATATAAGAATCCATCGATTTGTCTCAAAATAAGAGCACAACAAAGAGAGACAGACACAAATATATGTTATATATGTATATTCACACAGAGACACACACAGACAGAGAGACACACACACACAAAGAGAGAGAGACACACAAACACACAAAGAGACACACACACACACAAAGACAGAGAGAGAGACACACACACACAGAGTGAGGGGGGTCAGCTCTTCATGTAAACATTAGAGAAAATATCTGACTGTTGCTTCTTGTTCTTACAGCACAAGTTCTCTGACAATCTCTCTTTTCCATCAACATAAGCTCAGTCTAACAACCGCTGACATGTTGAGTACGGAGGGAAAACAAAAGTGTGTTTAATGATCCACAATGTACAAAATGCATGACTGGGTGTGATTGATATTTATAACTTCAAGTTCATAGATACAAGATTGGATTTTAAAAAGCTTCCTGCACAGAAAACGTCTAAAATGACCCGTGATGGTTGGTTTTGTTTTGCATGTATTTACAGCTTTTGGTATTCTAAATTTAAATATCCCTAACATAATTGATATTATATAAACTTTATGATATAGCGATGCACTGCAGTGAAACTACACACACACACACACACACACGTACGTACACACACCCATACACAAACGTAGCTACACACAGGAGACACTGGGTTCACCATGACCTCAGATAAACCAGCCTACAGCGCTAAAATTAAAAAATTAAACCCGCCTTGTGGAGCCTGTTTTAACAGTCTATGAACGCGGTTCTTAGCCAGTGTTGTTATTGAATATACCGGTTAATTATCGGCTTAGTTAAAATTAACATGCAACAACTTTATTTCACAAAACACGAGCCGAACAGTTTTTTTAAACGTGAAAGAATAAGCGGAGAACAAAGAGGGAGACTGACCTGACAGGAGCTGAGCATCAGGAAGAGTCACAAAACGTGCGCCAGATAATAAAAAACAAACGTTAAACAGAGCCAGCAGCGGGAGTGTGTGTGAGCAGTCAATAATCAGACTGGCTGCTTCAGCTCAGCTGAAAGAAACCCAAAAACACACACACACACACACACACACACACACACACACACACACACACACACACACACACACACACACACACACAAACAAAAATTTCTGAGTGAGTCTGGCGGGTGGTAACACGCAGCCAATCACAGGCAAAGGTGTAGCGGTCTCCCACCAATCAGAAGGCGAGGCGGTGCTAGATTAGTACGTATTCGCAACTTGATTGGTTGGAGCGGGGTGCGTGGCTGTCGGGGGCGTGGCCGGGAGTCAGCGGTGTCAGAGTAAACTCGGTGAACCCGGCAGCTCGCGCTCGAACTGGGGAAAGGTTGGGCGGCTAACGGGGAAGACTGTTGGTTACACGCGCGAGCACGTGTGTTTTTAAGGTAAAACAGCTTATTAGAACCCAAACATTAAGATAATTATCAAAAAATAGGTTCATAAACACTATTATTTTCATGTTTTTATGGTTGGAATAACAAAACCAAAATTTGAGATATTTATAAAAATATGTGTTATAAACGTATTTACCGCATATATTTATAAAAATAATATATTAATAAACGCAATTATCTTCATGTTTTTATGGGATATTCACACAAATATGTTATATGATTATAGGTTGTTTTTATTTGCATTTTTAGATGCATTTTTCTATTATTATTGTTTATATTTTGTTATTATTGTTGCACTGTTGGGGGCATTTCTTTGCATAACTTGTTATTGTAATGACAAATAAAGACCTTGAATCCTTGAATCCTACACACACACACACACACACACACACACACACACACACACACACACACACACACACACACACACACACACACACACACACACACACACACACACACACACAAGAAGCAGATATTCATAAATTCATTGCATTATTTTCGTGTTTTTAGGGTTAAAATGGCAAAAACTGTAACAGCTGTTTGAAACGCGCTCACACAGATATTAAACATTTAGACATTTAATTTTGTTTGTTTTCACAGTTTGACCTGAAGGTGATGCAATCATTTCCAAATATATATACTATATACAGTATATATATACTATATGTATATATTATATAGTATGTATACACACACTACATATAGACTATATATATACTATATAGTGTGTGTATATATATATATATATACACTATATTTATATATACACTATATATACCGTATAATATATATACTATAACATATATATACACTATATTTGTATAATATATATATATATATACTATTTATATATATCTATATAAATACTATATATATAATATATATAAATAGTATATATATATATATACTATTTATATATATATATATATATGTGTGTGTGTGTGTGTGTGTGTGTGTTCGTTCACATCAAGTTAGGGAGAAAACACAAGAGTTTCATCAGGAAACAGGTGTTCATGTCCAGCTGGGAGGAGTCCTCGGGAAGAAATATGACGCTAAAGAAGACTTTTAGCATCAGTAATAAACACCAAAGGCTCCCCACGCGTCGCTTTCTGACGCAATGGGAGTGAGAATGTGTTGCCATAAACAATAAAGCTGTTTCATGCTTCTTGTGTTCAGAGAGGTCGGTGCGGTGTGGATGGCAATATTACACCATCGAGGTCTGTGCGAGGACAGCGTAGGTATGTTAGGAGATAACATTAACACAGGCTAATTACTGCTAACTAACATGCTAGTTAACATTAACACAGGCTAATTACTGCTAACTAACATGCTAGTTAACATTAACACAGGCTAATTACTGCTAACTAACATGCTAGTTAACATTAACACAGGCTAATTACTGCTAACTAACATGCTAGTTAACATTAACACAGGCTAATTACTGCTAACTAACATGCTAGTTAACATTAACACAGGCTAATTACTGCTAACTAACATGCTAGTTAACATTAACACAGGCTAATTACTGCTAACTAACATGCTAGTTAACCTTAGTAATTAAACCTAAACAGCTTATGTAAGTCCAAACTGTCTGTGAGCTTCTCCTGACAATACGGTGATTTGTTAACTATGCAACAGCAAATTGCGTGGTTATGACACAATCGTTAGCCTATTTTTACAAAAACGTCTGGTAGAGCCATAACATGAGGTAATAATGTATACTTTATTAATCCCACAAGGGAAATTACAAGGAATGGAGACTTTTATACATGGTTGTGTTTCTTTAGAAATAAACAACGGACAAATAGAGTCTTTAAACGCTTCAGATGAAAATGTATTCACTGTCAAAGTGATGTAAAAATGCATGGCAGTCAATGGGAAGCTAACTGCAGGTGTTGGCTTGGTAGCATCAAAATGGCTCCAATGGGTGACGTCTCTGCATGCGTTTCCCCCTCTCATTCCCCCTGCTCTGGCGCCTCTCATTCCCCCTACTCTGGCGTTTCCCCCTCTCATTCCCCCTGCTCTGTTTCCCCCTCTCATTCCCCTGCTCTGGCGTTTCCCCCTCTCGTTCCCCCTGCTCTGGCGTTTCCCCTCTCATTCCCCCTGCTCTGGTGTTGCCCCCTCTCATTCCTCCTGCTCTGGTGTTCCCCCTCTCATTCCCCCTACTCTGGCGTTTCCCCCTCTCATTCCCCCTGCTCTGGTGTTTCCCCCTCTCATTCCCTCTGCTCTGGCGTTCCCCCTCTCATTCCTCCTGCTCTGGTGTTCCCCCTCTCATTCCTCTGCTCTGGCGTTCCCCCTCTCATTTTTGGTTCAAAAGCTTAAAACCAAAACAAAGCAATGGAGATGTAGCCTCAGGTTTATTTTCCGAGGGGTTTAGATATCTGTCCGTCTTTGCATTCGCTTCTAGAAACGATTTAAAGGCTGAGCAGCACAGAAAAGACAACCAACCGCAGGCTGGCACGATAGATAAGACTCGGTACGAAAACGTGCAAAAAAACTTACTGAAAAATGATAATCACATCCAGGGCTGGAAGGAAACAAAGAAGGAAACAAAGAAGGAAACAAAGGACACAAAGAAGGACACAAAGAAGGGAACTCAAGAGACAAAAGCTTCTCGGAGACCCTCTACATATTTCCTTATTTTCTTCTTCCTGTAACATTTTCCTCTCTGCTTTCTTGTTAGTTCAACTACCACCCCCCAACCCCCATCCTCCCCCCTACTTCCCGCCGGGCAGATGAACCCAAAGACTCCTCTGCGTCAAGGATGTAAACAACCTCTCCAATAAAGAAGTCCAGGGCAGGGCTACTACTCTCTCCACCCCTCTTACCCCCCCCTCCCCGTCTCGCTCTCTCTTTCTCTCTCCCCATTCCCTTACACACATCTGTGCATACGCCGGCCGGCTGGCTGGCTCCTTTGTTGCCACTGTCATCGTTGTGACATCAACAGCCGGGGAGGGAGGGAGGGAAGGAAGGAGGAAGGAAGAAGGTGATACGTCATTCTGTCTGAGAGAGAAGGAGACAAAGAGCTTGTTTTATTCCCTGACGCTGGCTTATGATGAGATGCTTCATCTTACACTGCAGTAACCAGCAGTACATATACTCCAAAGTGCAGTAGAATGAGTACATATACCTAAAGTGCAGTAGAGTAAGTACATATACTCTAAAGTGCAGTAGAGTAAGTACATATACTCTAAAGTGTAGTAGGATGAACACATTTACCTAAAGTGCAGTAGAGTACATATACTCTAAAGTGCAGTAGAGTAAGTACATATACTCTAAAGTGTAGTAGAGTAAGTACATATACTCTAAAGTGTAGTAGAATGAGTACATATACCCTAAAGTGCAGTAGAGTAAGTACATATACTCTCAAGTGCAGTAGAGTAAGTACATATACCCTAAAGTGCAGTAGAGTAAGTACATATACTCTAAAGTGCAGTAGAGTAAGTACATATACTCTAAAGTGCAGTAGAGTGAGTACAGTGAGAGTACATATACTCTAAAGTGCAGTAGAGTGAGTACATATACTCTAAAGTGCAGTAGAGTAAGTACATATACCCTAAAGTGCAGTAGAGTAAGTATATACTCTAAAGTGCAGTAGAGTGAGTACATATACCTAAAGTGCAGTAGTAAGTACATATACTCTAAAGTGCAGTAGAGTGAGTACACACACTCACTACACTCAGAGAGTAGAGAGAGAGACTAAACTCAGCAGACGTAGCAGGAATCTGGCAGTAGGGTGACGTGAGTTCATTTCATTTCTAAGTTCAGCGAGGTTGTCAAATAAAAACATTTTTAAACAGAAGACACGGAGCGACCGTTTCCAGGCAGAAACTGTGCCAGACGTGTGCAGGAGGAAGACAAAACACTCAGACAGCAAGAAACCTGGAGATGTTGCAATGCATTGTGGGGGAGGGGACATTGTTACCTGCATGGAGTTTACCTGGTTGTGAAAGATGATAACACAGAAACGTTCAAAAACCATTTGCAAAAGCTAACGATAAGGTCGACAGCATGTTGCCCACCCCCTTATGGGCCTCTGCTTTGCTTTCTGAGAAGCTGCTCATTACTGTGGGGTCAAAGGTCGCTCCTCCTTCAAGACTTCCAGTAATCAGACCTCCGGGAACTACAACTCCCAGGAACTACAACTCCGAGAACAAACTCACAAACAAAAAAACAGGCATGCACACACGCACGCACACACACACAGACACACTAAAGCATGCACCCCCACACACCAACACATACACACACTAACGCATGCACCCCCACACACACACACACACACACAGAAAAATTAACTGTCTGCCTCTCTCTTTTTCTTCATTAACGTAAAGAGAAAAGAAGAAGCCATGCATGTCGCTGTTCTGACAGAACAGAAACTATTTATTTAACTAGAACTATTTATATATTACATTATATTTATTCGTCATTTATTTTGTTCCACTTGTTACCGTCCTGTTCAGCGTGTCAGTGACCTGCAGCCCGGTCGGCAGCCTCTCTTTGTTCTCTCGGCTGTGTCCTCATCTTCCCTCTCGGGGTCGTCTCAGGTAACCTGCGTTTTACCGCAGCCCAACCTGAGAGAAACAAACCATACAAATACTAAATAAACAAAACAAATACTACATAAACACCCCATAATCAGAGGTAGCCTACCGGATTAAATCCATACTCGAAGCATTGCCTAAATCATAAAATCTGTCGCTTGTCTCCAGCTTCACACAGACGAGACGGCGACATCGGACCAGGATGAGGCTGTTGCTAGGTAATTTCAGAGTGTCAGGCACGTTTCCATGGTGATACTAAAACGAGCAGCCTTTACCTCCGGTCACCTCGCTGCGTTCACACGGTCCAGACAGATTCATTTCTGTTCATCCGTTTGTCCTCAGACGACTTCTTTAAATATTAAATATCTCGGCTTCATGTTTCCTAGAAATATATATATATATATATATATATATATATATATATATATATATACACACACACACATATATTATATATATATATATACACATACACACACACACATATATTATATATATATATACATACACACACACATATATATATATATATATATATACATATATATATATATATATATATATATATATACACACACATATACACACACACACACACATCACTTCTCCCCAACTAACAGATCCTCTACCGAAATAATAGCACATGGTTATGCCGTTATAGACTTAATTTTAAAAAAAAGGAATTAATAAAAGTGTCATAAAAGTGTCGAAAAACTCAGGATGTGGAAAAAGAATGAGAAAATACAAGAAATAAGAGGAAACATTGAAAAAACAACTTAAACAATGATGACTTATTTTTAAAAAAGTAAACAATAGTGTTCAAAATACGACAAAAATATGAAAAATATTTAAAAAAACACTGAAATAAGACAAGAAAGTGGAAAAAGGTAATAAAACATTGAGAAAAGCATGAAAAAAATAACAACGCTCTTCCCAAGTAACAATAATAATCAGTTCACGACTCTCATTGAATTTTAGGTGTTTTATTCAATAAAAAAAGCATAAAATATGAAAACAAAAACATGAAAATATCTTTTTCCCTGTTACTGACATTATAAATATATAACATCTGCATCATCTTATGTCCATTTCCAGATGTTCAGCTGCGGTTCCTCCTCCTCTTCCCCTCTATTCTCTCTGATCCTCTTCTTCCTCTCTATTCTCCCTCCTCTTCCCCTCTATTCTCTCTGATCCTCTTCTTCCTCTCTATTCTCCCTCCTCTTCCCCTCTATTCTCTCTGTTCCTCCTCTTCTTCCTCTCCGTTCCTCTTCCTCTCTATTGTCTCTGTTCACCCTCCTCTTCCTCTCTATTCACTTCTTCTTCGTTCCTCTTCCTCCTCTTCTTCTCTGATCCTCCTCCTCTCTGTTCTCTCTGTTCCTCCTCCTCTTCCTCTCTGTTTCTCCTCCTGTTCCTCCTTTTCTTCCTGCGTCCGGCGAGGCGTCTCTCCATCCGCAGCGTCTCTCGTAGAGACTCGCTGCAGTCACGTCCAGCAGGAAGCTGAAGAGCGCAGCAGCCAGACGAAGGACCGCGGCAGAGTCTCCTCCACCACCGAGTAGTGACTCCTACACCTCCTGTACCGGAGGAAGAAAACCACAACAACTTGGAAATAAACACATAAAATTATGTAATGAAACACAGAAGACCAATGATCTTTAAAAACCCGACAGAAATGGGGAGGGGTGGTGTACCGGAGCTTGCAGGCTCGGAGCGGCGGGTGCCAGTACGTAGAGTTGGACGGCGTCAGGACGTCCTGCTGCAGAGTCACGGCTCCGTCCAGCTTCTGCTGCTGCAGGCTGGGACCGTCCGCCCCGTCCCCGTCGCCCCAACAGAACCGGAAGCTGGACGGCGCATCGCGCTCGGCGCCCGCGGGGCGGGACGACAGCTTCTCAAAACAGGTCTGCAGCTGCTCTGCTATTCCTACACACACACACACACACACATTTGAGTAATGAAAATGCATCGCGAACAACTTTATATATATATATATATATATATATATATATATATATATATATATATATATATATATATATATATATATATATATACACACACACATACATATACATATATACACACACACACACTTTTTTCTTCATCACCACACATTTCTTCTTGCTGTTCGGGTGAAGAGGTTTCTTGGGGTCCACTGTTTCCTGAGGACCAGACGCACACAAACAATAAATATTAATACACACTTATTTCTTTATTTAAAGATGTTTTAAACAGACAAACATCGCTTAAAGCACCTTAAAGCTCTATTGTGGTATGTTTTGTGTTGATCTCAGCAAGAACCTTGTTGTTTTTTTCACAAATATGTGCTCATTCATGTGTGATTACTTCCACCAACTAATCAAAGTATTCTAGTAAGAGTCGAATCGGCCATTTAAAATCATTCAGAAGACATAGGAGCGACTCGCGGGGGATAACTGAGCGACTGCCGAGATTTGAAAGCCGGTTGTTATGGAGCATCATACCTGTTCTATAGGGCATTTAACAGCGTTGCCAAGGAAGTTAAAATGAGAATTAAAACAACCACGTGACAGGCAAAGCAACAACCTAGGGAGAGGCTTTTCAAAGATGGAAGGAGCTCATAAGGAGCAAGGACTTTGAAAGGGACGCCCAAGTCGCCTGCTTTCTTCTCTAAAGGCCATTCTGCCTATTTGTGAAAATTCAAAGTTTTATAGTTGCTCGGCTAACATGGTTGTACATAACGCTAGAACAACGTCTAGGATACTTTTCCTCTTATCAATGATGAAGGATTGTCTACCTTGTAACATAACCGTAATCATGTGTCGTGGTTTGCCTGCCAGACATCTCAGGTCATGTAGTTGTGAAACTAGATGGAGATACGAAGAGCTGATTTTGTTTGATTTTTCTACCTAGTCCTGGGTCTACCTGAGGCCTCCTCCCAGGCCATAACGTGAGCTACAAGGTAATGGAGCCTTTTATACTTTGTCGTGTTTCTTTAGAAATAAACAACGGACAAACAGAGTCTTGAAACGCTTCAGATGTAAAGTTATTTGCTGTCAAAGTGACGTCAAAATGAATGGGAGTCAATGGGAGGCTAACTGCAGGTGATGGCTTCGTAGGATTTAAATGGCGCCATAGGGACCTTCGCTTAGAGAGGAGAGGCTTACCCCCTTGGTCAAAACGCCCAAAACGTCGGTGGCGGTGTGTGCGTACAGTAAGAGAGACGCCAGCCTCCCCTGATAAAACCCATTTTGGCCACTTGTACTCTGGATCTCGTTCTTTCAGTCATGACACATACTGTTTCTAGTCGGTATAATGCTTCATATTAAACACACAGACCTCCGTTGCTTCTCTCCTACGCTGTAAACATCACCTCACACTATTGATCTCGTACAGTATGCAGAATCTCAACAGCACTGATACGTCACTAACATGAGCTTCTGTTTGGGAACCTGAGAGCCGATGTTAGCAATGAAATGCTACCAAAATAACATAAAACTATTATTACACTGGAAGGATCAATCACGAATGCTAATTTTGCATTCGGCTACAGTAGGAGTTTAAATACGCTCGATACAAGTGTTTTGAGGTTTTTCTGCTATTAGAACATCGGAATAATAAACAGATGAATAAAGTTATTTTAAATTATGTTACCTGGCAACGTGTTGTTCTCTCCTCCGCTGCGCTGAGATCAGGGCGGTCTGCACAAGTCTGAACCACCGCCGCACGTTGAACAGGTTTCCTATCACACAAAACACCCTTTATTCACTCAGAACCACGGCAGAAACATTCATAAATGTTAGTGTGCAGGTAAACTCAGTCCGTGTCCGTGGTTTTATACATCTGGGGAAATAATTATAAAAATATTGAAAAGTTAAGTGTGCCGGTGAAGAACTCACCTGTGTCATCCTGGTCGGCTGCGTCATTAGATAAATCCCTAAAAGACACAAAAACAAAGTTACTTAAAAAAATAAAATAATAATAATAAAAAACTATTTTGACAACTTTCTAAACTTCTAAAAAAGCAAAAAACATGTTTAATTAAAAAAAAATTGAAAAGTGACAAAGATAGTGTTTTGTAAAATTAGGCGTACTGGCTCTTTAAATTGTTTCCATGCGAGAATATAATACCAGGTGTTTATAGTTTTTGTTGTAGGCGTACTGGCCCTTTAAATATTTTGGCGCATACCATTCTGTGTGGTCGTCGAGGCCGAAGATGAGCTTCATGGTGACAATGATGAGCGCAGCAGTCTGGACATCGTAGAGCGGCAGGACGGGCCGGACAGGCGGTCGAACGTGTGGAGCTTCATCCGCCATCCCGGCGCGCTCCATCAGTTGGCAGACCCACGGGTGGAGATCATCTGGAAACAAGGAGACGAAGTACACAAAACAGTCAGTAAAAAAAAAGAATTTAAAAGTCAACAAAAGTGTTAAAAGTTTCCAAAAACATCCTAAAAATTCTTTAAAAAATGTTAAAAACAACAACAAAAAGGAGAACAAGTTCACACAGAATTCGAAAAAGGAAATGTGAAAAAAAAATAATAACGTGAAAAAAGCTACCAAAAGCCGGCGAAAGCCACAAAAAAGTACACTTTAATAGCGAAACTGTATAAAATAAATTAAAATCATCAAAAAATAATAAAACAAAAATGTGGAAAATAGCTAACTTCATCCCTCAGGTGGAGATTGTCTGGGAACAAGGAGAGCCAATCAAAATGTACGAGTTTAATGCAGTTTTATAACTTCAGAAATCATGTTAGTAGGGCTGTCAATATTAACACGATAATACAAGCTGCAACCATCTGTTAGCGTCCACTAAAAGTTCTGTTGTTGCTGCTGACAGACTCAGATTATTATTCTAAGTGTCTGACAACATTATGAAAGGATCCCTACAGAGATAGACCTTTTAGTTAAAGAGTAAGATCCTTTTAGTTTAATATGAAACAGCCTCGAAATCACCATCACCAAACCCACCAGACTCCATGTAAATAATCACTACTTTTATCACCGTAAAACACACTTCATTCAAAGTGGACAGAAACTAAATAAAACTACCAAAAGCCGTCTTGGTTCATCTTTCCACTGTTACAACTATCACCACTCTGGTCTGGTTGAAATAAACTCTTAATTCACCCATTTACATGTGGAGATATTCTGTCTCTATACACTAATTAGTCCTAATTATTTACATGGAGTCTGGTGGAGATATGCTGCTCCATACATCCTAAAAGTAGTGATTATTTACATGGAGTCTGGTGGGTTAAACATGTTTTATGTGAACTGACTGACTGAATCAGACCATCTTTACATACATTCTATGGTCAGACTCTGTTTACAAATAGTTTGAATGGATTGCCAGCCTTAACTGTGAGTATGAGTGCTGCTGTTACCGGGCAGATTGGCATCCATCAGGTAGCGCAAGCTGAGCAGGGCTGGGTGCAGCAGACTCTGCTGGCTAATTGGAGGAAAAGCAGGAAGCTGCAGGAACAGAATCAGAGTCTGAGCCTCCTGATGCACCGCCCGGTGGGACGGGACGCTCTGAAGGGGGAACAAATGCACACAACTTTCACTTCACTGTGTGACAGATTATTATTGGATTAGAAATGTGCAATCATAAACACATGAAATCTAAACTCTCTGCAGGACAGATACAGCAAGACAGAAAATGTCGGGAAAAGCTACAAAAAATGTTAAGAACAATGACAAAAACATTGAAAAAAGCTACAAAAGCGGAACAAAGCTTTGAAAGAGAAAAAAACATCGGAAAAGACATCAACATTTTCAAAAGAACAAAAAAAACATCACAACAAGTGACTTATTGTCGACTGTGTGACGGGCCCTTTAAATACCGACTGACTGAACTTTAAATATACTGTATTTTAAAGTGTTGATTTAGTTTCAGGAGCGGAGAGATTTCTGACCTCGACTCTGAAGATGAGAGCATCTTTGCCTTCCAGCTTCATCTCGTCAGGAAGTTCCTCGTAGGCATTAACGCACGGGACGTGTCCCTCGTTCACCAACCTGGGAACAAACACACACAGGAGAACTGTTTAGTTGCCTTTTGTCCCGTGTGTTATGTCCAGTGAGTGTGTGTGTGTCCGTGTGTGGCGTGTCCGTGTGTGATGTGTCCCGCATGTGACGTGTCCCGCGTGTGATGTGTCCCCGTCTGATGGTTACCTGAGCAGGTCGCTGAGTGTCAGTGGCTCGCGGATCCAGACCAGAGCAAGGTGGAGCAACGCCAGAGTCTTCTTCATGGTCATGAGACCGTGGCGACAGCGTCTCAGCCGGGCCGACAGGTAGCCGGCATCCAGAGAACCCGAACACTGCGACCAATCACTGAAGCTCCCTGCGGAGGAAGGAACACTTCAACCAGTGAGACTACGTCTACACCGCTACACCGCTACGGGTTATGGGTTATGAGGTGACGGTACCTGTGATGGAGCCAGCGGTGCTGGACGCGTTCGTGTCTCCGTCCGTCTCACTGGCTGAGATGACAGACATCTCGGCTGCACTGTCAGAGTCAGAGTCCTGACCTCGCTGAGGAGAGAGAGAAAGACAGACAGCCAGACAGAAAAACAGATAGAGAGATACAGATGTAAAGAGAGAGAGACAGACAGAGAGAGAGACAGACATAAGGAGAGGGAGACAGCCAGACAGAGAAACAGATAGCGAAAGACAGATGTAAAGAGAGAGAGACAGACAGAGATGGAGACAGAGAGACAGACAGAGAGAGAGATAGATAGCGAGAGACAGATGTAAAGAGAGAGAGACAGACAGAGATGGAGACAGAGAGACAGACAGAGAGAGATAGCGAGAGACAGACATAAAGAGAGCGACATAAGGAAAGAGAGACAAACATAAGAAGAGAGAGAGACAGACATTAGGAGAGACACATAAGGAGAGATAGATACATAAGGAGAGAGAGAGACAGAGACATAAGGAGAGAGAGACAGAGAGATGGAGACACAGAGAGACAGACAAAGAGAGAGAGAAAGACATAAGGAGAGAGAGATAGAGACAGAGAGAGAGCAAGAGAGAGAGAGAGAGAGAGACTACAAGTAAATATTCACTCTTTACCCATAAAAATGAGAAACATGGATATATATAAAGATATGTAGACTCAAAGCTTATAGAATGTAATTCTTCCCCCAACTCGGAGACAGGATACAGAAGTAAACAAAAATCTAACGAATAAAGATAATAAAGTAATATAGTAAATGTATACGTTTGTACACTCACCACTTTAAATGTGGAGGTCCTCACTGGGTTGTTGGTGTACGCCTGTCGACTCCTCTGCAGGTAGATTCTCCAAAGCTGACACAGCACTTCATCCTGAAACATGACACGGTTAAATCACTGTCTGACAACATTATGAGAGGATCCCTACAGAGACCTTTTAGTTAAAAAGTAAGATCCTTTTAGTTTAACATGAAACCGCCTCGAAATCACCATCATCAAACCCACCAGACTCCATGTAAATAATCACTACTTTTATCATCGTAAAACACACTTCATTCAAAGTGGACAGCAACAAAACAAAACTACCAAAAGCCGTCTTGGTTCATCATTCCACTGTTACAACTATCACCACTCTGGTCTGGTTGGAATAAACTATTAATTCACCCATTTACATGTGGAGATATGCTGCTCTATACATGATAAAAGCAGTGATTATTTACATGGAGTCTGGTGGGTTTGGTGATTTCGAGGCTGTTTCATGTTGAACTAAAAGGATCTTACTCTTTAACTAAAAGGTCTCTGTAGGGATCCTTTCATAATAAAGTCAGACACTTAGAATAATAATCTGAGTCTGTTTCTAACTGATGCTGAACATCTGTCCTGTAGGGTCACATTACAGCTTGTTTCTAACTGACGAACATCTGTCCTGTAGGGTCACATTACAGCTTGTTTCCAACTGACGCTGAACATCTGTCCTGTAGGGTCACATTACAGCTTGTTTCTAACTGACGAACATCTGTCCTGTAGGGTCACATTACAGCTTGTTTCCAACTGACGCTGAACATCTGTCCTGTAGGGTCACATTACAGCTGGTTTCCAACGGACCCTGAACATCTGTCCTGTAGGGTCACATTACAGCTTGTTTCCAACTGACGCTGAACATCTGTCCTGTAGGGTCACATTACAGCTTGTTTCCAACTGACGCTGAACATCTGTCCTGTAGGGTCACATTACAGCTGGTTTCCAACGGACCCTGAACATCTGTCCTGTAAGGTCACATTACAGCTTGTTTCCAACTGACGCTGAACATCTGTCCTGTAGGGTCACATTACAGCTGGTTTCCAACGGACCCTGAACATCTGTCCTGTAGGGTCACATTACAGCTTGTTTCCAACTGACGCTGAACATCTGTCCTGTAGGGTCACATTACAGCTTGTTTCCAACTGACGCTGAACATCTGTCCTGTAGGGTCACATTACAGCTGGTTTCCAACGGACCCTGAACATCTGTCCTGTAGGGTCACATTACAGCTGGTTTCTAACTGATGCTGAACATCTTGCTTTATACTGGACCACATAGTTGTTTCTAATTGTTGTTCTAACGGGAGAAAGGGCTCCAGGTTGAACACAGACCTTGAATGTTGGACAGACTCCCAGTTTGAGCAGAGCGCTGGCCTGGTTCCTCAGGATGAACTGGAAAGCCTCGCAGATCACCCACTGACGCCCGCGCTCTGAAAGACAACCACCTTTCATTCATCTGTTGTACATTTATAAGTAGATTTAATTCTGCATACATTGTTTTATGAAATCAAAGCGGGTAGTTTACTTCAAGGCAGTGTGCTGGTGTTACGACATCATGACAGCGACAAATACGTATATACACATTTTAAATATGACTGAAGTAGACAAATACAAGGTAACCACATTTACAGCGCTACGTTTTGGTTAAAAAAGGAATATCCCATGCTACATTTCCACCTCTCATTCCCCCTGCTCTGCTACAATCCCCCTCTCATTCCCCCTGCTCTGGCATTTCCCGTCCTACTGGAGATAAAAACACTCGGTGCTCCGAGGTCACTTTGGGCTCAAAACTCAAACTCCACGTAGCGCTGGCGATGTAGCCTGAAACAATCACGCGCAGAGCAACATTTGGGTTTGTTGCAGCTCTACGGTAAAGAGACGGAGACACCGACCAAGTTTCTTGGTTCTGGTTCCTCGGCCGATGGTGGAGATCCGGGAGGAGCCGGGGGTGAAGGTGGGGTCCACCACCTCTCTGGTTCTCTGCATGAACACATTCACATCTTACACAACATGTTGGAAACAAACTCACCTCCACATAAAAAACACAACACTGCCATCTGCCCCACTGGTGTTATCAGACTGATCTCATGAACTGGCGTATGTACAACACGACAATTTGTGTTATCAAATGCATGTTTTGCAGTTGCTGCCCTGAGACTCTGGGACAAGTCCCCCCCCCCCTCCTCTGTAGCTCTTTTTAGGTCCACACTCTAAACATATCTGTTAGTCTGACTTTTAATACGTAGCAGCGGTGTGACCATTTCATTCTTCTGTTTCTTAGCAACCTTTTCTGATTTTACTGTTTTCTATGTTCACTCTTTCTATTGT
Organism: Percina caprodes; assembly: GCA_013375575.1. Classification (NCBI taxonomy): domain Eukaryota; kingdom Metazoa; phylum Chordata; class Actinopteri; order Perciformes; family Percidae; genus Percina; species Percina caprodes. The sequence continues at coordinate 18,921 of JABXJD010000225.1, forward strand.
ATGATGTGTGTTTTTACTCTTGGTTTCTCATGTTAAGCACTTTGGCTACCTGCTGGTTGCTGTAAAGTGCTATATAAATACATTTTGATTGATTGATTGATTGATAACACGCCACTTGGCTTAAGAAAGTCAGTGTATATGTTTATGCAAAGTCATGATGTCATGTTGCATATATCGCCTCCCAGCAGCAGAGTTACTTACATTGATAAACTATGTTACATTGATTTAACATTGTACCTGCTGCTGGACAAATTTAAGTTTTGACATAAATATATTTTTCTAAAATTAAAAGTTGACACTACAGAGCGTCATTTAGTTTGTTGTTGTTGTTCTGTGATAACATGATCTTGTTGTTGTTTACCTCGATGACGTTGTGGCAGGATCTGCAGTAGAAACGCCCCTCGTCTGAAACGCCCCAATCCACTGTTGAACACACACCACAGGGCTCCCTGTACCCGGCCTACACACACACACACACACACACACACACACACACAGACACAGACACAGACACAGACACACACACACACAGACGTTACATTTGAGTCATTAGGAACTACATCAACTTTGAAAACTTCATATATCAATTATTATATCATTATTACAGTTCAACACAGCCACAACTGCACGTTAACACAAACAAAGTAAACAAAGCATATTGTCTTTTTTGAATATTAATAACACATCTCGGTCAGACTTCATTCATAAAATGAAGATTTATTCATTTTTCGACGAAGGCTTAAAGTTGTCTTAAAAGCTGTTGCCATCTTTACAGTAAATTCAGCATGACAACGGTTGGCTGTAGGACATCAGCCCACACTACTTAGCTAGGTTACAGTTATCCTCAAAGGTGTTTCAAAATATCATTTTTACTTGATGTAACATGTGCCGATTGTTAAGTTGCGTCGTATACATTCGGAAAAATGTCAAAAGCTATTTAAATATTATCGGTAATACGTCTTATGCGCGAAATGACACAAACATGACACATTATTAAATGGAGCTTGGTGTGGAGCTACTAGCTAACACAAAGTTCGCTGTCGTTATTAGCTTTACCGTTTTATAACGTAAGCCTACATCTTTATCAACGTTAACATACACGTGCAGCATACATTACCGTTTGCTCTTCGTCCATTTTCACTTTTAAAAGCGTATTTAGGTTGTAGTTTTTATATTTTAGTCCGTCCACATGTCCACATGTAGGTTTGTTTTTAGATTTTGACTAATTCGTCTATCATTTCCGGTGGACTGCGCTCTTCTACGGCACTCTGCTGCCTCCCACAGTCCGAAAAAGGAACTACACGCTGTGACACTTTCTCCCTGAATATTATCTTTTATATTTTAAACATAGTTTGATGATATTACAAGTTAGAATTGCACATAGGAGACGCAAATGTTTGAAAAGTCATTGAAAATGTGTGGTTGTTGTTGTTTTTAAACATAAGGCTGTATAAACTTGTAAAAGTTATAACACCATAACTATTATTTTGGAATATTTTATCATTAAATATTAAGCTACATACACAAAATATCTCGTTTACTGGCACACACGTACACTTTAACTTATCCCGTCGACCATCCAACTTTTTACACACAATGCGTGTGCGTGTGTGTGTGTGTGTGTGTGTATGTATGTCTGTGTGTGTTTATGTGTGCGTTTCTGGGTCAGTGTGTAGCCTGTTACTCAATTTTGGGATTTCCGTTCAACAAGATATGAGGGTAGAGCGCAACGGCTATGGCGGTATGCCTGGTGTAAAAGTGCTGCACACACGCACGCACACACACACACACACACACGCACACACACACACACACACACACACACACACACACACACACACACTTTGCGGTGCCTGGTGTGTGAAAGTGCTGTAGACGCGGGTAACAGACTAGTTCTCTTAATACATCCATGGTAACAGACTAGTTCTCTTAATACATCCATGGTAACAGACTAGTTCTCTTAATACATCCATGGTAACAGACTAGTTATCTTAATACATCCATGGTAATAGACCATCTTCCCGTCATGCACTACGCGGTACATGCCTGCAGTTCTAGACACTTCCGTAAATGAAACACATCACCAGTAGTACGCTAAACATAATTAAACAAGACACAGCAAACCCCAACTATATGTCATGACTGATAACCATAGACTGTGTCGTTAGTGACTAGTAAGTAACCTCGCTTTTGTACCAGAATTCGCTTTGACAAACTCTAAAGTTAACTATTTTCGCGTTAAAGACGATGAAATTAAATGAAATGAAATGCGCATGCGCCAAAATGCAACGTTACCAGGAATCCGAGAAGCGCATTTTAATCATCAGCTTTTATAAGTCGATTTAAATGTATTTCTGGACGACTCCAATTGTATGAAAACAAAGATTTCAATATTTAAATTGAGTGATTTTTGTTTGCATGCTGACATTATTCTACTGTTAAAGTTACGATTCAATGTCAAAACAGAACAGTATTCAGTAGTGTTTGGGAAGAGGCAGGCGGTTCTCCGGTTGATTTTAGTCTAGAAAAGTAGGCCTACAGTACAGTCATGGTCTTATTTTTTACGACTGTATAATTCTACTTGTGGATTAGCTCATTTTCCTCTACGTTTACCTCACACCCTAAAGCAAAGCAATTTCTTACATTCCTCACCTGAAAAACACGTTATTCTTGTCTGCTTTAAATAAGAGCAAAGATGGTAAATTCAGCTCAACTCACTATTATTAACACATCATGTCTCCTGGTAATACGATTTTATCTGAAAACATTTTTATACTGTAATATACAGTATCAGTGGCTTCCTACAGGGCTCTAACAGTCTTAAAAAGACTTGACTTGATTTTCACCGTATTAATAACTTGCAATTTACATTTCAATGGAACAGACCAAGCTTAAAGTTAATCACAGCTGTGCATTTCCACCTAAAAGTCATAATGTCTACTTTGAAAAAGACCTATTCACTGGAGCAACAGGTTTCAAACTCAGACCTGAAAATCTGCAGGAGCGATTAGATCAACCAAACAGAGTCACCACCATCTTCCACTGTGCTCTGAAATAAAATGGTACAAGAAACATAGTGAGGACCAAGTATCTTACCGGTACCGTGAGGTTTGGTTTCATAACAAGAAGTTTCTGACTTTCAACTTTTGATTTTAAATCGAGTCAGTAACATAGTCGCCCTTTTAATCTTTTCTTGACCACGTGGTTTCCTCCACAGGACACAAACATCCCCAACTTGCTTGTTAAAGTGCTCATATTATGCTCATTCTTAGGTTCATAATTGTATTTAGCGGTTATATCAGAACAGGTTTAAAGTATTTGATTTAATAAAAAAAAACATGTATTTGTTGTACTGCATATTGCTGCAGCTCCTCTTTTCACCCTGTGTGTTGAGCTCTCTGTTTTAGTTAGAGTGAGGCATCGCACTTCTGTACCATCTTTGTTGGGAGTCGCACATGAGAAGTAGCAAGTTAAGGACTACTAGCCAGTCAGAAGCAGAGTATGAGGCGTGCCACGCTAGCAGCTAGGCGAGCATTATAACGTGTGTTACAAAGTGACGCACGTTTGTAAACCGATTACATGCACAAAAAAAGAAATATAACACAATAAAGGAAAGGGAGAAAGCATAATATGAGCACTTTCAAAAAATCCACAGAATGGAAACAGTTATTTTCATATCTGACATAATGGACACGTCAAACTACAGAGTGCACACATCATTAACGACAAACAAGTTAACTTAAACAAGCTTATTTTTAATGGATCTGCAAAACTGTTTGAATTTCCAAAGAGAACTTCTGTACCTCCCGCCCCGTTACCCAGCGGCAAACGTTACACATGGTTACAGAAACGCTTCCAATCCAAAGAAATCTGCATGCAGGAAAAAAAAAAAAAAATATATCAACCCAAATAAGGGAGAAAAATTAAAAGTAAAATAAATCATACAAATAAAAATAAAACATCAATAAACAGGACATACAGTATAATGCTGTTCTCTTGGCTGGAGGAGAAATTCAAACGCTTCTGCTTTAGTTCAGCGTCCGCAATGGGAGCCTGAACCTACAGAATTTTAATCTGTAATTTCATTGGGTGGATGTGGCTCCGCCCACCAAACAGTCCCGCCCCTGTCTTCCATATAAGGCACAGGACAAAATAAACCCCCACATACAAAAGGAGCTAGCCACACCTCTGTCACTTGGTAACAAATTGTAAATGACCAAATACGGTTAGACAACAGAAATCCACTAAGTGTACAAAATGTTAATCCTACATTTGTCTTTTTTATGTTTAATTTTCAATTATTTTTTTATTTCCTCTGACTGCAAGTGAGTGCTGTGGGTGGGGGTTGGGGTGGGAGTGGGGTAAAGGGTGGGTGAGGTTGTCCAACCAGGTAAGCTCAGGCAAAGGAATTTTAAAAATATGAGCTTGTCTTTTCACACTTTTTTTCTTCTTTTTACAACTTTTAAAATAAATGACAAGAAACGTGACTGGATTTCTCTTTTTATCAGAAATAAAAATCATCATCATCGGAGAGCGGAAGAATATGGTGGAGGGTGGGGAGGAGGGAGATTAGACGAGTGAAGTGGTTCATTGTTTAATTCTGATAAAGAGTGTCAGTGTGCAAGAAAACTCATGAGACAGGTTAGAGAGTGAGAGAGTTAGAGTTAAATGTTAGAGAGACAGAGAATGTGTGTGTGTGTGTGTGTGTGTGTGTGTTGGTGTGTGTGTGTGTGTGTTGGTGTAAGTGAGACTGAGGAGTTGTTCAACTGCAGCACTTGCTCTTCCAGCCTGTGACTCCTCCTCCGCTGCTGATGTCGACGTTTTCACTGTTGGGCTCTTTTACAGGCGTCTGTAAAACAAAAACACATCCTATAAAATATACATCATATGAAATACTGTCATATGTCTGTCATATACTAGGTGCATGTACAACATCGTTACACATTATGTGTACCTATATTTGTTCAGCTTTGTTGTCCTTGACAACAGCTGTTTGTCTATTTCAATCTTCCTAAAAGTTTAATTAAAATCCGTCAGTGATGATGCTAAATTACAGCAATGACTCCCTTGTACTGCTCGCTATAGCGTAAACTACTGAGTGGAGAGAATTAGTGACAAGTGATTTAAACCATCAGTCCAATCTCATTTTGTCAGTTGGGATTTCACTTCGCTGAATAAAGTTGAACGAAATGCTGGTCCATCTTCACTTATTGTGTCCAGTGCGACCGAGACTGTGGACCCCAGGGCACAGCTGATGGGTCTCCGATAATAAACTAAACTATGACACACACACACACACACACACACACACACACACACACACACACACACACACACACACACACACACACACACACACACACACACACACACACACACACACACACACACACACACACACACACACACACACACACACACACACACACACACACACACACACACACCCTATTTCTTTGATGGTTTGGAAATATGATGTTTTCACAAAGGCACTAAAACTTAAGTCTTCCAGGTAAAAAAAACAACAAAAAAAAAAAACACACATGCTGTTGTACGAGTTTAGTCTGGGCCGGTGCGCCAGACTCTGCTGTAACTGGGCCAAGGTCACGAGTAATACATGTCTTGTAATACATAAAAGTAAAATATTTGGCCAAAACTGGCGAGCCTGAGTCGAATTAGAAACCGGTATGTTCAAGGACGAGGATTTCACTCTTAATTTAAAAGACAACTCACTCTGACATCTCTCCATTAGTGCATGTATAGGTACTGAGCATGTGTGTGTGTAATGTGAATATTAATAACATAACAAAACATTGTAATTTCCCTTGGATTCCCTAGGATTAATAAAGTATAAATTATTATTAACTTATGTTGTAGACGTCTGAGGTAATAACACCAGCAGTGGCTACACCAACTGTGAGCACATTGTTTAGCCATTAAAGCGGGCAGAATGTGGTCATTACAGTTAGATTACATTCACTGACAGTTAGCATCACAATTTGCATCTGACTGAAGGCCAAGTTAGCTAACAAAGAGCAAAGCTATAAAAGGACTACTTAGAAATACTATGTGTACACACACACACACACACACAGACACACACACCCCACCCACCTTTCTGAGGATGTCTTCTGCTAACGTGAGGAAAGCCTTCTCGATGTTGATGTTGGCCTTAGCACTCGTCTCAAAAACCTAATGCCATGCTCCTCGCAATCTGTGGAGAAGAAAGCAGGGGAGATTGAACGATGAGTGTGGCATCAGTTTCAGAAAGTTCAGTCCCGAAATAAAGTGTGCAGAACAGAGATCAGGTATCACTGCTGTTACCAACATATTCTAGTCAGGTAGGGGTGTGTGTGTGTGTGTGTGTGTGTGTGTGTGTAGGCAGATCTGTATCTGATGCTGCTAAATCTGCTTACTGACTAGTCCCCGCCAGTTTGCTTTAGTACAACGAGCCAAAGCTCTGAAAAAAAGGCACCAAACACACGTTTTCACTTGTTCTGGTTGATTAGATCTCAGGTCAGGCTGAAACTAGGCGGCACTGTACAGGACGTGTGCAAGTGACCAGTCTCTTATATACTAACAGAGGACAGTAAGTGATGTCTGAATGCAGCAGTCACCGCGGTCACTAAAATACGAAAACATTCCCCATCTGCTATCAGTGCACTTACGCAAGGAAAAAATACCAGGCTGGCAACTGGATAGTCCTTCAACCAATCAGAGTACCGATCCGAGCGATGTACTTTGCAGAGCGAGCTTTTACCAAAGCCGGTCGGTAGTAATGCAAAAACAGCAGGAACTGTTCCAGGGAAAGTTTCTGTTCCATTTTAAGAGAAAACTTGCCTTTGAAATCTTTTAAAAACAGCGACAGTGGCATCAGCGGGTTGCTGTTGCCGCCACGGTAGCAGACGTGTTGAATGTAAACAAGAAGCTGCTTGGTCGCTTCTCTATCGCCATCGTGTTAAACCCGGCAATAGATCTGCAGGGCAAAATCAAATCGTCGGCAGAGTGGGCGGGCTTACCCCGTCTACACAAAGCCCTGAATTATGCGCTGAGCCGTAAAGATTGTGTCCTAAAAATAAAGCCATCCAATTCATTTCAGCTAGCTGCAACAATATTTCAGTGTCATCAGTTACACCAACTATTATCAAGTTTACATTCTCATTTTAAAGCAGTATTTCATTTAAGCACTACGAAGCCAGTTTAAACCCTAGGCTCTAATATAATTAGAGTCTCATATTCATTAGGTAAACAGTAATTTAAAGTACAATAAACTCTGAAATTATGTTTTTCAAACATCTGTAATATGATTTACAACAGAAAATATTGCTGAAGATTGTTGGCCGGCACAAGGGCACCGCAACTGTACTTGTGAGGACAGTAACGAGGCTCACATTTCTCGGCCTTGATCCTCTGAGCTTTCCTACAAAGTTCAGTTATCTTCAGTCATTCTCTGACCTTTACACTGCACCAGCTGCTTTCTAGAGAGAAACAACTGTGTATCTGCAATATGGGGAGGTACCATAACTCTGTTTTCAATACTAAACCAAATGTATCCTATTTTACATGGCTTTTGTCTGAAGAAAATGTTGTTTGAGTAGTTGTTGTCACCAGCTGAGTTGATACAGTAGACGTAAGCCTTTATTCTATAAGGAGGCACTGTTTTAGGGTATGGTGTAAACTGATATTTAAAAACACATTCTCCCCACATTATGTATTGAATAAACATTATGGTATTCTCTTTTAGCTATCCTGCGCCTTTATATTGTGTTTTCTTAGTGAAAAGATGGGACTGATATGTAATTAACGGCAGGGGACTCAATGTACAGGTCTATGAACCAAACACATATTTGGAAAGTAGCAGTCACAAATCAGCCAATCAAAATGCAGGACACTGATGATGAATGACTGCACCATCCTACCTGCTCCCCCTTGGCTTTTGGTACGACCCTCTTGTCCTCCATGTCACACTTGTTGCCTAGCAGCATCCTCTCAACGTCTTCATTTGCATGCTGAAAAAGATAAAGAAGAAAGAGTAGATTATCAGATTACCTTTTTTTTTTCCTCTTTTCATATCAGCAACATTAAACGTAGCTTCATCTCTGATTTCACCCTCACTACACTGGCACACGATCCCACAAGCTACCGACCAATTGAAACGCACAAACGCAGGTAATAAACAGGTTATCTATTAACATTTTAAAGCTTCTAATAGCCACCGGGCAGAGCTTATTGCAGCCGTCTATATGACAAATGCCAGAACTGGTTGGCAACTCTGGAACGACAACTCTGGTTCCCACTTAGTCATCAAGACAAGTGGTTCCCAAACTAGGGGTCGGGACATCCTCAACGGGTCTTAAGATATATTTAGTGGGTCGCAAGATGATTAAAATAAAGCATTTCATGGGATTAGGGATGCAACTGACAAATATTCTTCTTATCGGTTTAACTATTACTATGTTGATGAATCCTGCGGTCTATGAAATGTCAGACAAGAGTGAGAGGGGCTTTTTTTGTTGTTATTTAAAATGATCCAAGCAATTAGATTGCAAAGTTATTGCAGATTAATTTCTAATTGCACAATTGATTAATTTTCTAATTGTTTCAGCTCTGATCATTTTACCTCCTTGGGCTTGTAAAGAATGATTAAAAAATAAACTAGGGCTGGATTGATTGATCTTCAGATAATTTTCTCAATAATTGGTTAATTGTTTTGTCTATAAGATATCAGAAAGTTGTGAAAAATGTTTCCCACAGTTCAATGTGGTCTTCAAATGCCGTGTCAAATCAACAGTCTAAAACCTAAAGATAGGCCTGCACGGTTAATCATTATAAAATCGTGATTTAAAATTGTAATTATTATTTTTTTTAATGACTTTGATTCTCATTTAATTTTACGAGCCGACTGCATCACAAACGCTACTTTCTTCTGTCATTTTTAAACACAGACAGTATGAAATGGGTTTTAAAGCGCTCCCGAGCGCTGCGATGCTCTCCCTTCTCTTCATTGAAGCCTCTATTTTTACAGGCCTGTGGTGATCCCCAATGTGCTATAGGAGCCTAAAGAAATATATGTTTGGTACTGCCAGTTTGTTTAGTTTTGTCATGGTTAAAAAAAATCGTGGCAGGGAAAAATGACTAAAAACTATGGTTTGATTATTATAATAGTTGCAGATAAAATTTCAGTTGATCGACTAAACAATGAATTGACTTATTGTTGCAGCTGCAAATCTCTCTCTCTCTCTCTCTCTCTCTGAAATGCATTGTGTTACTTTTCCTTAACCTGACTCAAAGCTCTCAACAGCGATGGTGAGACGATTTAACAGAAAGTGTTCGACACAAGCCCAGTGCCTGGCAGTCTCGCCCACAGAAGCGGGACACCTTCGTACTGATCATGTGTCGTAACGTTATGGTGTATTGTTGCACCCAGGAATAATAAAGTTGGATAACATGAGTCATTGAATAAAACTGTCACAGTAATTCATCTGATGTGTTGGATCTGGCATGGAGCCCAAAAGGTTCCTCACATAAGATCACTACTTAGATAAACAGTTAGAAAGAAGTGAAAAACACCATACAAAGAACTTCTACCTTACATTAGGCTGCACTTCCTTGTTCCTAAGGACTTCTATCCGTTATGACAAAATAAAGATCCAAACACTACCTCACAGATCCTGTTAAATCCTCTCTGAGCAACCCCTAATGCACACATGCATTTAAGGATCTCATACAGTAGTCAAGCGTTGTGTAACCTCTAACGTTGACCCAATAGGTGATGCTGGTTATTTAGACAAGAACAGAACACTCATTCACCATCATTTTGAGGGTATAGCTGCAAAGATTAAATCGCTTAGTTGTTAATTATTAAAGTAATCGCCAACTATTTCTGATAATCGATTAATCTGATTGAGTCATTTTGTTTTAATGAGAAAAAATAATTCGGATTCCAGCTTCTTAAGTCATGTTTCCATCTAATTGTCAAGAGAATTTTAAGCAAACTTTTAAAACGTCACCAAGTTGACGTTACGCATGGTTGTAGATTGCAGGCCGGCTAGCTAAATCAAAGAGTTTAGAAGCTAAGTTCTTTGGCTAAATGGAGAGAGGTAGCATTGTAAAAGCTGTCCACCTGTGCATAAAACAGGGTTGTGGCAGAGACATTTGGTGTCAGCGAGACAACCGTTCACCACTGGGCATAAGCGGTGTGCAGGGCCATACCATTCAAGCTGCGTAGCACACCGCAACTCCACTACGCACCTTGTGCCACAAGTGTACGCCGCACTGGACGGGACCTGTATCCTGATCCTTCCCCCAGCCGATGGATACCGGGACTTTAGTCTGGCGGCTTACATGTTCACTACTAAGGGTGGGAATCACCAGACGTCTCCTGACACGATAATTATGCCACGATACGATATTATTGCGATTTTAAGCATATTGCAATATTCTGCAATATATTGCAATTTATAACGTTTTTCCCAACTTCTAATTTTTTCCAATTTCATATGATGCCCCCAAAGGAAACCGTCAACATCTGTTTTGTTCATATCACTTCAATTTTATTGCTATAAAATGGGACAAATTGACCAACACCTATATAATATATAATAAAAGATCCATACTTGGTGCCTGTGTATCGATACAGTATTGCTACTGAAAATATCGCAATACTATGCTGTATCGATTTTTTCCCCTCCGCCCCTATTCACTATGTCACAATTTATTGGGCAAAGCCGTCTCAGTTTGTGCATTAACACACAAATTTAAAAAAAAAAAAAAAAAAAAAGAGGCAAAAACCACCTGAAGCGAGCATAAAAAACTTTTTGGAGAAGTTTTTTTTTCTCTGAATTTTGCAGTTCCTCACAACATTTCCTAATGCGATCCTTATTTTCTAGTTTCTTCACTCTTCTGAGACAGTAAAATGATTATCTTTGAGTTGTGGACACAACAAGACATTTGAGGGCTTTGGAAAACCTGGTTAACATTTTTCACAATTTTCTGACATTTACAGACCAAACAACTAACCGAGAAAACCATTGACAGATTAATCGACAATGAAAATATTGTACCATCGTTGGTTGCAGCTCTATTTAAAGCAAGCAATTAAACGAGAATATTAGTCAAATATTCACTTTCATATGTCAAGTAAACAGCTTAGTCGGAATATCATGTTTTTCGGAATAAGGGCAAAAACCGGAACATTATGTGCATGTGAACGCAATCATTGTGTGGAGAGGACTTGTGGTTCCACAGATATCCACAAGGTAAAAACAGTGCAATCTCTGGTTTTCCTACAATAAGCCAGATGGAAACACATCTGGCTCAGCGGATGTAGTTTAGTCACACTCCTGCTACACCGCTTGCGGATCGGCCAGCTAGCAGCAATGTTATTTATGTCACTTTGTCATTAAGCCAAAGACAAAAAAAAGTGTGCGTTTTACCTCGTCAATGTTGCGCAGCCATTTGCTGATGTTTTCGAAGCTCTTGGCATTGGTGATGTCGTAGACCAGCATGATGCCCATGGCTCCTCTGTAGTAGGAGGTGGTGATGGTGTGGAACCGCTCCTGGCCCGCTGTGTCCCTACACACAAAACACAGATTTTATTTATTTATATTCAATGTTTTCTTGTATTAATTCCAACCCTCATCCCAAACAACAAATGGTTATGTAAGTCAGATTTTCCACTGCATCACAGCACAAAAAGTATAAAACATCTGCAGATTTCTCACTTTCCATGAATGAAAATCACAACACATATCACGAACCATTGTCCAATACATTCTCTGAGCCAGATAAGTAACCAATAGTATTATATAATATTATTTAGCTTACAGATACAGTTTTAAATGTCTGTCCTCTACTGTACTTGACTGCTTCTTTTTCTCAATTGTGAACATTTGACTTTATTTTTGTACCCGTTAGCGCCAATTACAAAGCGTGCCAAAGATCTGTCAAACTCATAGTAATGCAATTCCTTTGTTCATCAAAAGAGGCCACATTACCACAATTGACTAAAAAAAGTATGATTATACTTAAGAAGCCTGGTAAGCCTCACAAGTCAATTTGACCCTGTTAAACCAGACATTAAAGAGCCTATATTATGCTCATTTTCAGTTTCATAGCTGTATTTTGAGGATGTACCAGAATAGGTTTACATGGTTTCAGTTTCAAAAACACCATATTTTTGTTGTACTGCACATTGCCGCAGATCCTGTTTTCACCCTGCGTGTTTAGGTCTCCGTTTTAGCTCCAGAATGAGACATCTCACTTGTTTTAGCTACAGAGTGAGATTCTATACTATCTTTGTTGGGAGCTCCACATGTTCAGTGACTAGGTAAGACCCCATCAGCTAGATAACTCTTTCTCCAACTTTGGTCAGTACAAGGCAGGATTAGCAGGGAGACTTCTTCTAGACGAGGACACACTTGTAGAATACCTGCAGAACAGGGACATGGAAGTAGTTCTTTTGGAGATTATGATGAACTAGTGTATGTTGTAGCAGTGTTTTGCTATTGAGATTGAAAAAGCATGCTAGCGCTAGCATGTGCTATGATTAGCCAGCTTGTCTCGGCTAGTGACGTAGAAAGCCGTGAAGATTTTGAACAGCTCACCCAGAGACTGAAGGCAGAGGAGATTCAGAAACCGTATCTCAATCAAAACAGCATGGGTAGTTTTTTTTCCCCCAAGTTTATATGCATGTGGAAGCACCACAATATATTTTCTTAATATGGGCACTTTAAAATCCACTGCAGGCTAACAATGTTCTGCACACTTCTAGCAAGCACCTCAACCATGACATTTTCCTATCTGGGGAAACCCTGTGAACATCCATTCCTTCACTGTTGATACAGAAAAGAAGAGGAAGCCCAGGATCACCAAGATCACATGATCAAATCAAACCTACACTTAAAATGACTTGTTTCACTATGAAGTGTAAAATAATAGCTGTGCTTGGACAAGAAGAGGAGAAAACGTGATGTAGCCAAAAGACTTAGATACAAACAGCCACAGACGAGGATTAATGGACACTTTCAGGCCAAATGTGATCGAGTACCACATCATCATCATCATGTCAGTTTATGTGTTTCACACGATCTGGCATATTATTTTACTATCAAGATTTGGTTATACACATCCCTTAAGAATTGTATATATGCACAAGTCACAGGGGCTACAGAAGAAGAGCCTTTAATTTAACTTTACGACAGTAAACAACCACCGCGACTGATCAAAACAACAATGGCGGATGTGATAGACAGATGGTTCCTCCAATCACCGGCCAGGTATTATTATTTTTTTTTAACGTGCCTGCCCTTTCCCAAACAGTTGCCAATGACAGCTTCTCACGGTGGAGGTCAACATCATCAGCCCAGGGGGTTGATTTGTTTGGTCCAAAATCTAGACATATTTGGTTTAATATCATAGAAACTAAGACAACAAGCAAGTATTCCCATTTAAGAAACTAGTAACAGTTAATTTTGGGCGGCATTTTAATTTATCTTGAATGAATAGGCTTCTGTCTGCGGAGATGTTACCCTCATCGTAAAAATGCCAGACATGTTTTGTGTACTGACCTAGTAACATTTGACTAACAACTGTGTGTTGTAATTGTTTTAGAAGAAGTTTGTATCTATTTAATACTATAAATGTATGTACATTTCAGTATATTGACCCACACAATGCAGCTTGAATAAACTGTAAAACTACCACTCTGATAAGGAAGGTAATTCTAATAATATATGAAGATAATAATATGACAAACAATCTTAACTGTTGGGATTTTAAACTGCATCCCGCAGTCTTAACTGATGAAGACTGGAAAGAAGTTATTATGTGGACTTTAAATTAAGATAATTTTGTCTAACTTTGCTAGTGGGTGATGTGCTCCAGACCCAATGCTCTAAAGAGATGTTTTTAATACTTTCTTTGTTCCTTCTTTGTTCTTTCACAAATAATAAGCTGATAATAAGCATATATACAATTTTGCTCTCAAACATAAAAACTGATCTACAACAATTTTGCTCATTTATTAATTTAAACTTTAAATTATTTTTCAAGCAAAACATGCAGAAACTTTGGTTCCAGCTTCGCACATATAAAGATTTTCTGCCTCAGTTTTATCTTTTATGTTAATTTTATATCTTTGAACTGCTGTCTGGACAAAAGGAGAACATTATATTCAGCTACACCAATTAATTAATCAATTTGTTGGGAAAGTAGGGAGATTGTTAGATAATAACAATGTCAGCCTAAACTCAATATTCATGTTTTATTATGTCTGCACAAGAAAATGTTAAAATCAATCAAGTAGAGCTGTGCGATATGGACAAAACCAGATATTACGATATTCTTGACCAAATACCTCGATTTTGATATTGCGACAATATTTAGCATTGAGAATTGGTGCTTTTACAAAATAGTTTACCAATTAGATTTAAAATAAATAATCATCAATACTGTGGATATATTGACAAGTGGTAAAAAGGTAAATAATAGAACAGCTGGAGCAGTCTGGTAAGTTCAGAAAACGACATCACTTTTTAAGATTTGTTGTTTGCTTTTCTGCCTTTAATTTTTGACAGGACTGCTAGGTGAGAAAGGTGAGAAAGGGGAGAGAGGGGCGGGGGGGGACATGCAGGAAATCATCACAGGTCAGATTGAACCCTGGACCTCTGCGTCGAGGCATAAACCTCTGAGTACATGTGCGCCTGCTCTACCACTGATCCAACCTGGCCACGAAGAGGCTCAATTTGAAAAATAATTCTCACAATGCTTGATTTTTCAGCCGAGTTCTCCTCCAAAACACACAACCTTAAGTTGGGTATACAAACTTAAACCGCAAAACAGTCCATTGACTCACCAGATCTGTAGTTTGATCTTCTTTCCTTGTAATTCAACAGTTTTGATCTTGAAGTCTATTCCTGTAAACAAAAGAAAACATAATCAGCATACACATCCCCCAAAAATATACACTACCAAATGAAGCACTGACAAGGGAAGACAGAGTGTTTCCATCAGAGAGACAATAACGTTATCTCTTCCGGATTCTGCAGTGCCATGACCAGACCTTGAGCCTATCAGCACACAGCTGTGGGATCAGCAGCTGGCTAACAATGGATACCCACACAAAATCAGGTTAAGACAGGGACACTGAGAACATGCTGACATACTCTGCTATAAGCTTGTTACTGTAAAATATGATATTGTGCATATTTGAAGGGATTTATTTTTGGTCAGATGTTGCAATGAGAAGGACAAGCTGTGGTGGGAGAGTTTACCAGTTTTTCCTATGTGTGCATGTTTTTGAATGTGGAAACCGATTTATTTATTTAGACTGGTTTAAGTTTCCATTTTGGTTGGGCTTGAGTTTAATTACGTTTAAACTCCGCTAAGTTTTCCATCAAGAAAAGCAGCAAGTCCTCTCATTCAACAAGCTGAAACCAGGAAATGTTTGGCACCTTTTGCTTGTAAAGGGAGCAACTCGCTCAGAAAACTGATCCATTACTCGATAATGAAAACAATCATTATTTCCAGGACTAGAAACCGCTGATAGTCACCACCAGCTTCTAGCTGCAGCTAAAAAGTAAAAACTCCCACGGTGCAAAAGTAAAATGAAGACACATTATATCAATGTGTTATGTGTTCACTATTTACTAAGAATCAGTAGGATTATCATCTTTGACTGACACTTTCTGAACATCAGGGTTTTTTTCAGTTAAATAGTGAGCGGTCAGTTAACCTCGGGTCAGAAATTGTGGTTGGTTAAAAAGTCCCAAGAAACAGCTGTGCTTTAGGTGGAGCGGGGCCATAGAATAATGAAGGAACTGGCTGCCAATGGGTGACTCACTGAATATTATGCACTCCCCGGAGATAGGGAGGGAGGGATAGAGTTGGATAGAAACAAAGAGAGACAAAGAGATGAGAAAGACTTCTGTAGATAAGAAACAACTTAGTATGCCTACACGTTAAAAACATCCACCAGAAGCAATTAAATGCTGGGCATACTGCAATAGATAAAAGAGGGTAAGATTTCTTGGCAACTATTACTAAAAGTTTTGTTCTCAAAAATCAAGCTCAGCAGGGATTGACACGATAGTTAAAGTGTTCCTAGCGAGGAGTAAAACGGTTCCTTTCCCTGATGAGGTGCACTGGGAAGTTGTCAAGAAAAGATGTGCACTGTGCAATGACACAGTTCCCCAATCACTGGAAAAATTAGCACAATTTAACAGAATTGAAAGTAATGAATAGAAAGTTCATGGCTTATGATGGCTCGCTTTTTTTTTTTTTTTTAAATCCCAGAGCAACCATTCCTTCCCCAAGTATGAATTACACCGCAACCATCGCCAGTTTCTGTGCAAAACTCAAGATGTGTTGTAAAAAGAGATTTTAGATTGCGACATCATGTTTATTCAGCACTCTTAATATGCATAAAATTAAACACACAAGGAGGAAGGGCAGAGAGAGAGAGATTGGAAATGAGGATGGGGGGTTTCCCAGTGGGGGTATTTTGAGAAGCAGCTGTGCATCTGTGTCTCCAAAGGTATGAGTACTGTGTCAGAAGAAGAACACACTCCTGTTTCACATGACCCGGTTCTGCTGGTTCTTCCCAAAGTTCTGTTCCTGTTTGGTAAGGACTCTCCAGTTTTGACATCAAGGGGCTGTCCCTGATTTATGTGTAGAGCCTTTTAAGTGAAGAGGTAAAGTGTTTGCAAACTTTGGACTGTACATTTTGTACTTTCTGCATTACAGTGCTATGATGCATTTACTTAAGTAGTTTGTTGCAGCCCCTTCGTAGTCTCTGCCAAAACATTAGCAACTATTCAGCCAACAAAAATACCGGGCAAAAAGATCCTACTAATTATATAGCAACAAAAGTAAAAGTACATAATTGCACACCAAAAGGCTTGTGTTGGTATTCCTCTATTTACTGTATATTGTTAAAAATCAGAGCTCCCTGGCCAATACAAGTCTAGATTATACGATGTGTGCCAAGATATTATTTTCTCCATATCCTTAACTTTTGATCACGTTGCACGCTGCTTTGTTTTGAATACAGATGCAGGACAAAAAAAAAAAAAGTTGAGACAAGCTTATGACTGTGTTGTAGTTTTAAGGGGACAGCTCTTGAAGGGAACCTGTGAAAACGTTTTAGTGAACATCTTGACATGAGTAAAATGATGTTGGGTTTGTGATTCCTAATATCGGTAAAGCGCCAGTATCTCTCATTTTTTGCCATGTTTTAAGACAAACTGAAGTGGGAACACCTCAAGGGACAATTCACAAACTAAGTAACTGCAATGACTCTGGTGGACAGCTCAAGCACTAGGATTATCCCCATTTCTGGTCATCTTCATAGTTTAAATAACTTGTCCACTAACATAAATGTTTGCGCTAAATATACCTTTTTTGCTAGAATGTAAGGAAAAAAACCTATAGTTGCTGCAAACACTTAGATACAGGCATTTATATATTTGACCTACTACCAAACTTGTCAGAAAGCACCACTGCAAGGAGCCAAAGGTCCCTATTGGTCTTTGCTGAAGAACCTGCATATCTGCATCTGACCATTATCACACAGCCTTCTCTTGAACTGGCTAAACTGCCAGAGCTCTGGCATGGCGGCTTCCACTCAGACTACATTTTGAGACCGTTATACAACACACTATAGGCCAATTGCAAGCAAAGACAGAAAAACAAAACCATAAACAAACACATAACTGTGACAGCAAGGTTTGCAGCAGAATGATTGTTCATTGCTGCCCCTCAACAAATCTAATCTGACCTGGATGCCACTGGGAACACTGTCTCCAATTATGGTTGTGTGTTCTTAGGCATACAGTCAAGACGAGTCGTAAACACAAATACGAAAAGTTACATTGTGAAAAAACTTTGAAATTATAGCTAAAATCAAGAGATCAAAGACATGATGACAGTGCATATGCAAACAGTCAGGTTAATCTGGTTCATCAAAACACGTCTAAAAGTTACATTACTCAGCACTGATCTTAAGCAACAGGAATAAATGGAGCCTTCACTTGGCCCGTGAAGGGATTTGACATAACTTGACACTTGACTCATGTGAGCGTGATGCAAGGCACATGCTTAGAGGACAGAGAGAGAAAAAAGCTGATGATGCCACCATGCTGAATTGTTTACGGTTCTCTTTGGAGCGGTCATGGAAAGTAAGTTATAGGTACTTCAGTATTTTCCAGTACCAGTTTCTGCTACTTTATACTTATACTCCACTACATTTCAGGGGGAAATATTGTAGCTTTTCGCCACTACAATTACTTGGCAGCTAGTCACTAGTTACATCACATATTCAGATTGAAAGTACAAATCACTATTTTCTTAGTGTTGCTTACACAGTAATTAAACAGTAATGCTAGACCAGCAACAAACTTTATAACTTCCCAACAATTTGAAACCTAGCCATTTTGAATAATAACTACTTTTCCCTTTGCCACTTAAAAATAAATTTCACTGATAATGCTTGTGTACTTTTACTTACTTTTGAAGACGGGACTTATAATAAGTAATAGAGTACTTTCTAATAAGTAATAGAGTATTTCTATATTATGGTAGTTCCAGCTACTTTGGTTTACTTACTGCCACAAACCATGTCACTGCTTTTGAGGGGCTTGACTTGTGTGTCACCTCTTAAGCTAAATGACAGGGACCTATCCTTATAGTTATATGCGTTGCTACTAAGATGTCAAACACCTGTCAATTACATGGTGAGACAGTTTTTTTTCTGCTTTTGTAACAGCAGCACGGCCCTGTACTGCTACCCAGTGCTAGCCTCGTTAGCTCACTAGCCACTGGGTCAAGTGCCATGACAGCAATTCCTCTGGCACTTACACCATTGCTAACAGGCTAAACCGAAATAAGAATCATGTTTTGTTATCAAAGTCTTTTGAAACACGAGTGGCTGGGGTAGCTAAGACCTCCTAAAGCTACACAAGTAGCTTCCAGCTAACCTATGCAGGCCTGGAGAGACTTAACGCCAGTGCATGCTGATAGCATACTGGCTAACCAAATATGACCTACTTTAAGGTGTCATCAGCTTAAAGAGAAACAGCATAATTGTTATTTTAGGCCATCTTTTAATTGTATCCCTGCTCTCTGTCTCTCCAACGGTTAAGAAACAGTTGCTATGCCACTAGATCACGTCTTAACACAAAAATCTTCCCTAAGCAGGGGGCATTTCTGTATTTTGTTGCATGGGGCCCCAGGGTTCATCTCACACTCCCAAAACAACCAGAAACTAACCTTACCACTCAAATCTCTACACTGTTGGGACTGTGATATGCACATTTAAAACAAGGAAGACTGTCCCATGAACATGTTTGACAACTAAGGTTGAACCTGATGACAGTATGGTTTTTATCTGGACATTTTTGCCTTTAGTCAATGGTGGATGGTTGAAAGGTGACCGGAAACGAGAGGGAGAAAAGCTAACGTCAATGCATGCTGATAGCACACGGGCTAACCAAATATGTCCTGCCTACCATTTCCAGCTGCAAGAGAAAGTCCGGCGAGTCTCCCAGCTGTCAAACTACCTCCGATGGCGGTTCAACAAAAATCTGAAACACCTGTAACAACACACCATCCAGTATCTGTGACCACCTGGGTCTTCTTACCTATGGTGGAGATGAAGGTTGTGTTGAAGGCGTCGTCAGAGAAGCGGAACAGCACACAGGTCTTCCCCACGCCCGAGTCTCCGATCAGAAGCAGCTTGAACAGCAAGTCGTACGTCTTCTTCGCCATTGAAATACAGCTTGCGTTAACCCAGACAAGATACAAAAAAACGGATAGCCTAGCACGCCTATGTGAAGTCTTAAGCCAGCTTCTTGAACAACCTTCCCCGCTTCTCTTGACTGAACTGTTAACAATCTGGGATTTGTTGATTAGCTTGGCAAGCTAGTTTGGCTAAATACAACCCAAATAACGTGCCCGAGAAGTTTTATTTCCCAAGCCCAACTGTTTTCCCCCTTACAGCATGAGAACAAAAAGCAAAAATAGGATCTCCTCCCGTGTGATTCCTCTTTTCCACTCTCTTTTCTCCCACACAGTCGGGACAAAATGGCTCTCTCTCTCTCTCTCTCTCTCTCTCTACCCCGACACTCACTCTTTCTTCAAACTAACGGCGAGCTAATTCAAATTCTCGGCACACCCCGTCATTCCAGAGCCCTGTCACAAGCTCGACCGAGAAGAATATAAAATAAATCTCAACGTTAAAGTCTGTTAAATTTGCTGTCTCTTCGGAGTTATTCGCTTTTCTTCTCGAGAGATTACAACCGAAATATAGACGACCGCCGTCGCCTTCGAATGGGAGCCACCACGGCGACACCCTAGGCCCAGACACGCCTTTATCCCGCCCCTTCTGTCAAAATATACATCTCCGATTGGTCGACGACGCTGTCATTTTAATAATCACTTTAATGTGATTGGCTATCCTTGCAAATATCAAGAAGTAAACTTGGTACTTTAAGTAGCCTATATTTTGATGCTCTTACTTTTGTGATTTTACTTAAGTAACATTTTAAATGGACTTTTACTAAAAGTTTCTTCGCTGTGGCATTGCTACTGTTACTTAACTTAAATAACTAATTTTAACGCAGGTAGCAGACACGCCTTTCTAACGCCCTTCTGTCAGAATCCACACCTCCGATTGGTCGACGCTGCTGTCATTTTATTAAGCACTTTAATGTGATTGGCTATTCTTGCACACATCGCAAGGGCGTATTTTAGAGTGACAGAAAGGGCAAATGTTTACTGCGTGAGTACTCGGACATTTAGGCTCAAAGCTCCAATTACTTCCCTGAATGAAACGTATCTAATGATCCAATATGGCGGCTGGTTTCTTGCGGATCTTTCTCAGCCGGGGCGTGTTTCAGTTTTCATGGCAAGCTAGCGTTTGATGCGGTGACTATCCTAGCTGTGAGTCAGGCAAAGTGATGTCATATATAAGTATTTCTGTGCTAGTTACGGGCGTTCCCCACATCCTATGCCCCTTTGAACTGTGAGGACATTTATCCTCTAAAGACTTTAATACACAGCTCTATACAACACCGAGAGAGTATGTGCATGTACACAACATTAATATGGGTTCTTCAGACTTTGTGTGTGTGTGCGCGTGCGTGTGACTCTTTCCTTCTTCCGCCTGTCAGAGTAGTTTGACTCTCAGACACTCCTTAGGAATGTTGAGTATGCCCTTCTCTCTACTGCCGAGTACGGACTTGCCACACAGTAAGGAAGAAAGACAAAGAAAGATATAAAGAATGATTGATATAAAGAAACCTAAAACCCAAAACATATGTTACAGAGGTTAAAAAAGGTGATACATAGCAGAAGTTTTCATGTGAGCTCACAGATTTTCTTTATAGGTCTACTTTAGGTGTCATGAACAAAGAACAGCTTAATTGTTTTTAGGCCACATTTTAAGTGTGCTGCTCTCTGTCTCTTCAACAGAAATCTTTCTGCCAATAAATCATGTCTTAACACAAAAATCCTCCCCAATCAAGATGCATTCCTGTATTTTGCTGCATGGGGCCCCAGGGTTCATCTCACACTCCCCCAAACAGCCAGAAACTAATGTTACCACTCAAATAGCTTTGTTCTGGCTGCGATATGCACATTTAAGGAAGAGATCTGTCTTAACATGAGTCTGTTTGACAAACTGTATGGTTTTTATTTGGACATTTTTGCGTTTAATCATGGACAGTTGAAAGGTGATAGAAAGTGTGTGTGTGTGTGTGTGTGTGTGTGTGTGTCTCTCTGTGTGTGTGTGTGGGGGGGGGGAGATAGCACATAACTGGGTAACAGAGCAACAGTTCAGTGTAGTACATAAATGTTGATCCCTCAGCCAACAGTATGTCCCAACTGTTTTATTGTTTAGCTTGAAAAAAAGCTGGTTTACTTAACAATCAAAACCAATTTTTTTCTTTAATAGAGCTAAAACAAGTCTCAGTCAATCAATATGTCAATCAATTAATTGTTTAAATCAGTTCAGTTCAAAAAATGCTTAGCATTCCCTCGTTCAAGCTACAAATCGTATGGTCAGTTAAAAAAATTAGAAAATCTTTATTGTCTCCAAAAATTCATTTTGCACAAGTCAGTAGGCTATACCTAACTCAGACTATATAAAAATAATCCATTGTTACATATTAAACTACCAAATGTCTATATAAAGTAGCCTAAATTAAAATTAAAGGTGCAAGCAGCAATGATTGGGCCCTCACCTTGCAGGTCAACTGGCAGATGCCACTCTTTGCGTGCATTTGACCAGGAGAGGATTTCACCAGGAGGAGGAGACTCAACTCCCCAACTCTCGGCAATTCCTCATTTGCACTCTCACGTGTGACGGGTTCGAAATTATACGGCTGCTGGACTTTCCACCTCTTCCTCATCCAAGTCCATCGCCATAGTTCTAGTACCAGGCTGAGGCTACGTCAAAGCGATTTTACTTCATACAGGAACCATTCACACACATTCATACACTGTTGCCGAGGCTGCCGTACAAGGTGCCATCATCAGATAAACACTCACACACATTCACACTCCGATGACGCACCATTGGGCATCTTGCCCAAGTACACTTCGACATGGGACTACAGGGCCAGGGATTGAACCACCAACCTTCCAATTGGTTGGCAACTCTACCACTGAGCCACAGCCGCCCCAGTAGACCTCACATTCTAAGTTTCATGTAAATCTGAATAACTTTTTCCTGTTTCAACTGCAACCTCCAGGAGTTGGTCCTCTATAACTTGTGCATTGTGTTAGCTATCAAAATTCTGTTGATAGCTTTTTGTCATGAGGGTCCACTGAGTCTATATCCAAGTTTTTGTGCAGATTGGACTCACGGCCCAGGAGGAGTTAGACAAAGTATGGTTCCCATAGAGCACTAAAAAAAAAAAAAAATTCTAACAGCGCCATCTAATGGCCGATGCACTCAAGATGTGGCATGGATGCCCTCGCCCCTGTGCGGAACGACTCTGTCATGTTTGGTGGCAATAGGAATAAATCTTGGCCAGTTACGCAACTTCCTCTTTCAACTGCTGCCGACAAAAAGTTGCTTCTCTATAATTTGCACATTTTTTGCACGATCAAAATTCTTTGTTTAACTTTTCGTCACGAGTATCAGTAGATACCACCTGCAAAGATTCAAGAAGATTGCAATCACGGGCTAGAAGGAGATCGCAACAATGTAAAACACATGAAAATGCATAAAGTCAAAATGGGTGCCTTCCGGTTGGTCGGAGCTAATGAAGGTAAATGGGAAATATGCATATCAACTCTGGTGAAGATTGGAGTAGGCTTCCACGCATTAGGGGGCGCTATGGAGCCATCTGTCAACGCCCGAGACCAATCACTACAGAACTTTACGATTTTTCATACATGACATGTGTGCAACCTTTTGTGAGTTTTCCAGCATGCTAAGACCCTCAAAAATGAGAAAGGAGTGGAATAATAATCCTTACAAAAACAATAGGTTCCTTACACTTGAGTGCTCGGGCCCTAATTATCCTCACCATGACTACCACCAAGATCAAAGTAGTTAATAGACTACCGATAATAATGATCCCATAGACCGTCATACTGTATTGTGAGTACTCCTAATTTAGCTACTTTGCACTTGCCTAGCACCTCTCCAGTAACAGACCGAGTGTGGAGTGGTAGCTGAAGAGATGCCAGTTCAAATCCTGGGCGCTGCCAAGGTGCCCCTTGAGCAAGGCACCAAAACCCCAACTGTTCGTGGTGCCTATCCATGAGCTGCGCACCCACCTCACTCTAATATCTCTATATCTCTTCATTTGTGCATGTAGGTAATGTGCATGTGTGTGTATCTCGGGCCTGCGTGTAATGTCAACAATAGGAAAGAAAATAATTTCCCCTTGTGGGATTTGATAAAGTTCTTCTTCTTCGACAATTATAAAACAACTCACATTCACAGCACAACAGAAATTGTTCCCAGGGGACATTAAAAAGTGATGCACACGGCTATCAGTCAGTGGCTTATTTCAACATTGCGAATCGCAATGTTTCAGATTATAGATAATTGCTGTTAACCTAACTAGTATACATCAACTTTAACTTTATCTTTATCAAAGGTCTCTACTGTCTGGGGAACTTAACCTGTCTTTCTGTGGCGCCCCTTGGTGGCCGCAGGTCATAGGAACAACCTTAACTATCTTCATTATGACCACCAATGGCAAGTTGTGTTATTATTCTTATTTTGAACAGACCGCGTGCCAGTTATTTCATGTTGAACACAAGCTTTTATCTGAATGGAAACATTATTTATTACCGTCTATGTCTGAACTTCCTTATGCGTTTTCCCCAAGGCTGACTGATTACCAAAGGTCAACGTGTCCATAATGAAATACAGAACTTCCGTTAATAAATACCCTGTAACATAGTATCTGCATTTAAGATAATTTAATACCTTTAATTGATATTTTAAAGTTTCTAAACAAGCTTACACATCTTATTCAGATTTGATTAGTGTGATGAACATTAATAGTGTGGATCCAAAGTATCAGCAAAAGGGAGAACAGAGTAAGCCAATTCTGCTTAATCTTCTATACTGAAATGTATAAACAAGTATTTTAATTTTGTGTACATTAATTTACAGCCAACATATCAGTGTTCTTATAAGTGTTACTTAAACATTTGACATTTCTGACAAAATCCAGAATGAAACTAATTCTGAAAAACTGATTTTGTTCTCATAACTTGTTTTGATAAACGATTTATCTACAATTTTTAAATAAAAACACAAAACATCCCCTAGTTTCATCTTCTCAGTTGTGAATATGTGGACATTTTCTTTGTCCAATGTCATTATTTTTTGGTTTTCAGGCGGCTGGTTGGACAAAACAAGACATTTACAGATGTCATCTTGGGCTTCTGCAATACATGGATAATGAAAATACTTGTTGCAGTTGTCTGAATCACCAGTCCAGTAGTTTGTTATGATATAATGTAAAACATGTTTTTTCTTTATATTCTTTATTTATCACTCTCTTCCCTGTACCCAAACTCTCAGAGCAACAATGTACACAAAAATAAAATTCTCTCTTACAATGAAAACACAAAACCAGTGCAGAATGCCAGTGGTCACCATTAAGTCCAGAACTACATTCAGAGATCTCTTCCTAAACACAAAGAAAAAGTACAGCGGGTTACAAAATCATCACATGTGATGGAGAGCAGTTCTCTCCACGGTCAGTCCATCCATCCAGTTTTTTCTTTCTTTAAATCAGTACAGAAACACGTGACAGTATGCTGTAGTGATTCTTAAAGACAGGAAATAAGACAATTACTTTGTAGGAGCTGGATTTGAAGTCTCTCTCAGATCCTCAAACACAACGTAGAGTACTGTAGGATGAAGTGGTTAGTTGCCTAAAAGCAAGGCATTTCTGGTTGATAGTGTAATAACACACAAACTAACTTCACGGTCTTGTGATCTTTCTTTTCTAAACGTGGGTTATTGAAAATAAAAAGTCAAAACCCACCTATTTAGTGCTTTGGTGGAGAGACGAGCTCTAATCAGCGTCCTGTGATTTAGTGTTTGTTTGTATTTTGGGTGAATGAGACAGAAGATCACACATTATATTAACAGAAGGCAGCAGCAGTAGACAGTGACAAGGGCCTGCCCTAAGGAAGAAAAAAAATCAGCTGACAGGGAAGAGAAATAATATTTACATCAACTGTATACAACTTAATTTATAAATACATTAAGTATAAATTAGAAAAATAAAAACAAAAACCTACTGTAGTTCAATCAGCTACTGCTACTCTCATTTTAAAAATGCCAGTCTGATTATTAATCCTCTTTATATTTGGTGAAAGATAAAAAATAAAAAATATCAAGAAGGCACAGCAATGAATAATTAGAGCAATTTATCCCTGCAAAGTTCTATGAGTCACAACACTAAAACCCCATTGCAACAGACATTAAAATATAAATTAAGACTTTTTTTTTTAACCAATAAATGTAAATTCCAACAACAAACATTCCCACACTCAAACAGCATCTACACTAGCATCACCAGTTACATTTCGTAAATAAATTAAGGCTTTAAGGGGAGTTTGCGATATCAAAAAAAAGAGCACCCTGATTTTAATTCTGCTTTCTGTTACTCAGGCAGCAAAACATCGTACAGTGTACCTTTAACACATAAAAAGCAACATTTTGGGAAAACACGCTTATTTGCTTGCTTGCCGAGAGTAAGCCAAGGAGATCAATACCACGCTGGTTACCTTAGCATGAAAACTGGAGGCGGGGGGGAAACAACTAGCCTGGCTTGGCCTCTGACTCGCTGCAGCTGCTCTACATATTCACCTAAAACACAAGAGCGGTATAGATCCAACTCTTGGCAAGAAAGCAAATAAACACGTTACCCAGAATGCCTAACTATTCTTTTAATTTGTAGTGTGCACTTATAGTCTTGATATCAAAGTCTGTTAATGTGCTGCAGAGTGTTCTGACTGCTCCTACAAACAGACTTTCCTATGTTTGAACGCTGTACCGTTGCATTCCTCTTCTCTCACGCACCAACGCCCTCGCTATGTACACGGAGCTCAGCTGGCCTCGGATGCTACACATAGACCAAGTCTCGGCCCTGAGTTGCTGAGCTCCCGGCTGCCTCCTGCCCCTCTGAGTCCGCCTCGTCCTCGTTATAACCCTCGTACTCGATGGGTTTGGGGCAGCTGTACGGGTGCCCGTTGTCATCAAAGAAGCGGCGGAAGGTGAACTCGTAGAAGGCATGTGCGGGATGTTTGCCATTGCGGAACCAGCCGTTGAGGGTGTCGTTGAGGTCGCCCTCGCCGCTGCTGCTCCACAGTTTATCCGGGTCCACGGGGTCAAAGTTGGAGGTGTCTGTGGAGTGAGCGATGGTGGGGACGTACGGCGCCATCTGCTGCCGCAGGTCGCTGGAGAAGTCGATGGTCTTGAAGAAAGGATGAGCTTTGATTTCATCGGTACCGTTCTTGCCAAGGCGGTCCTCGGGGCTGCGGCACAATTTAACTATGAGATCTGACGCCTCGGGGCTGAGCTTGGCTGGCGGAGGAATGTGCAGCATGTTCTTCCAGTTTATCACCTGGTGTTCAACAGTGGAGACAGCAATAATCAACAATAACGTCTCGGTGCATTACATTCCTCTGCCGGTGCTTCACATACCTTCATTTGTGTCTCCAGGGGTGTGGTCGCTAGGAAGGGAGGCTGTCCAACAACCATTTCATACAGGATGACACCAACACTCCACCAATCACAGAGCTGGGTGTATCCTGGAGGAGATACATTTTTCATCAACAACACTTCAATAACATCTCTCAATTTTGTTAAGAAGTTTTTTTTAGTCACACAGAATGACACAAACTCTGGAGAGAGACAACTAGTACACACGCTAGCTGTGGTTAGAGCTGCAAAGATTATTTGATTGATCTATTAGTTGTCAACATAAAATAATTGCTAACTACTTTTCATAATCGATTTGAAGAATGATAAAACTAAAACTCTCTGATTCCAGCATCTTAAATGTGAATATTTTCTAGTTTCTTCAGACATCTGTGACAGTAAAGGACATTGTTTTGGGCTTTGGAAAACACTAAGCAACAAACAACTAAAAGATTAATCGAGAAAACAGTTGTTAGTCGCAGTCCTTGCGGTGAGCCTCTGTACCTGTTCGCAGCAGCACTTCTGGTGCTATATAGTTAGGCGTCCCCACCAGTGAATGTGCCAAACAGCGCTGGTGCTGCCGGGCCTTTCTCCTCTCCAGAGGCTTCAGACGATCTGTACAGCGGCAGTTGGTCGGGTCCTCCCATTCCTTACTGAAGTCCATGCTGTCCTGCCTCACATGGTCACCTGGACACAAAGTCCAACGCTTGATTACCTCATTATACTGATCGACAGTGTGTGTTCTTTTGTCAGATTGAATAAAAATAACAAGGGTTATTTAGCAGGTATACATTTAAAAATACCAGGTTTAAACAATTTGATATGGTCCTTACATTAAGCATTTTCATGATTTCCAAAATATTCACTGAATGACTTGTTGCTGCATAAGGTGAAGAATGTAAATTCTTGAAAGCTAGTAACTGAAACTGCCAAATAGGCTTGCATAATTTGGGGAAAAATATGAATCACGATTTTTTTAACTTAGAATTGATATCACAATTCTATGCTACGATTTTTTTTTGACCATGAAAAAAAAAAAAAAAAAAATGGCAATACCAAACAAATTTAGCACCTATAACACATTGCTCATCACTACAAGCCTGTAAACATAGAGGCTTCAATGAAGAGAAGGGAGAGCATTAAAACCTATTTTATACAGTCTATATTTAAAACTCACAGAAGAAAGTAGCGTTTGTGATGCAGTCGGCTCGTAAAATTAAATGAGAAAGTCGTTCAAAAATATTTATATGTATAATGTTTTTAATCAGTTATTTAAAATTTTTTAATTGTAAACAGGGTGAATTGAGACAGCGATTAATCCTGCAGGCCTACTGCCAAAAGTCAAATATCTAATTATTTTTTATTCGAAAAGTTAGGCAGCAGAGAAATGTATTCTTGGCAGGTTGAGCTCCAAATTACATAACACAGGACAGTTTTTCTGTTATAAAGGAGAAATCCAGATCATTATTCTGATGAGTATATATGAATATTTTCAGCAAAATCTTCCCAAACAAGTTGCTGGTTGTTAGTGTTCTATGGTGGTACATTTAATATTTGTTGAACTGCTGGGACAAAACAAGTAATTCGAAAACATCATCTTGAGCTCTGGGAAATTGTGATGTACTAGTTTTAACCTTTTTCTAACATTTTATACCACTAAAGAAAACAATTGGCAAATTAATTGATAATGAAAATAATAGTTAGTAGCTGCCATGTTGTAAGTTTTATTTTTTAACCTAATGAAAATAATATGGTTGAAAGGATTACTTTAATCCAGGCCAATTTTGTAAATTGGTGGGTGAATTCATTTTATTTCATAACATTTTGAATGAATTGTTCAGATAATAAAAAAGTGATACTGACCACTCTGGTAATACTTGGAGTCGTGCGTCCAGCGGAAGCCTGTGCAAAGGCCAAAGTCAGTGAGTTTTATATGTCCGTCTCGGTCTATAAGGATGTTATCAGGCTTGATGTCTCGGTGGATGAAACCCATCTTGTGGACACTTTCCACAGCACACGTGAGCTCTGCAATGTAGAACTGGGCCAGTTCTTCTTTGAAGATGCCGAGCCGGATGAGAAGGCTCATCATGTCCCCTCCAGGAATGTACTCCATGACAAAGTACAGGTTGTCCCTGTCTTGGAAAGAGTAGTAAAGACGCACCACCCACTCGTTGTCTGCCTCAGCCAGGATGTCTCTCTCAGCTTTGACATGGGCCACCTGATTTCTCAGCAGCACATCCTTCTTACGGAGCGTTTTCATGGCGTACAGCGCTCCAGTGTCTTCTTTTCTGGCCAAGCACACCTCACCGAATGCGCCGATGCCGAGGGTCTTGATTCGTTTGAACATGGCTTTATCCATCTTGGCTCGCTTTAGCCGGATGTAGTTGGACTCTTTCTGGCAGAGCATCATACGCATCTGCTCTTGAGCCTCTGAAGACAAACCCACCTGAGCACAGGACAGAGTCAACAGTGATTTAATGACCAACACCATCTCAAAATTGTCATAGTAATGGTTAATTGGCTGAAAACACTAAAGGAAATCAGTGCAAAATTCAAATGATTTTTTTGTGCAAATGTATCGTCTTTTCCACGTGTTAATCATCACTTTAGTACAAACCAAAGACACACAAGCTGTGACATGATGAGTGATATGGAGTACCATGCATTTCCTTTAGCCACTCGGGCCAACATGCTGTATGTAAATTAAACCAAGACCAAGACCAGTCTCAACAACAGCTTACTTGAATAACTGATGTGTGTGGACTATTCTGTGTCACAGGACAGCAGAGATACCTTTACCTTTTTAGATCAGCTGTCAGTGACAGCAAGGAGAGAAAAGAAGAGAAAGAACAGCTAAGAAAAATAGAACAGCATAAAAAACACCCATAATACAGTGATGATAGTAGGAAAAATAGTTTGGAAAGAGTGAAAGGTATTCCTTTGAAATAAAACGTGAAATAGATTTTATAACTACAGTCAATTCACTAATTAAATTTAAGATGCGACTAAGGTTGTTTAAATTCTCACCCTTTGCATCTCACTTTCCAACTGCTTCCTCCTCCGAATCCTCTGCTGATGGTTCTTTAGGATATTCTCCACATGTTGCTCCATGAAGAACTTAAAGGCCTGTGGTGAGTACAGTGCAACCCTTCCGGACTCCCCTCTCGGCTCTTCATCTTTCTTGTTGCGGCGGACAGGAACAGGCGAAGTTGTGATTTGCTTCTTCTCCTTCTCCGTCGCTGCAGTGCTTTCGGGGCTTTCGGTCGTCTTGTCTCGGGAGCTGTCGCCTCCACTGCTCTCGTCTTCAGCGGGCTGCTCTCTGCCTGTGCCGAGCTTATTGGCCCCTGGATCGTAGGCAGGGGGGCAGGGTGCAGCCTGCTGCTGGAGGAGATGCTTAGGATAGGGCGGAGGGGGGCCCTGGTAGCTGGGAGCTTCTGCTACGACGGGGATCTGAGGTACAGGGGCTGGGGGTTCTGGGTAAGCAGGTGCAGTTGTAGGTGGTGGAGGCTGCTGCATCCATGGAGGGTGTGTAGGAGCAACAGCGGTGTGTAACTCAGGTTTCTGGACACGCATGCTTTTGACTGGCTGCAGGATGGGAGCCTGGGTAATGGCAGTGACCGTGGTGGCAGATGGCTGGGAGCTGGATGGGTGGGACGGTCTGCTGTTCAGCTGGTGGTTGTTGAAGGAATTGGAGCGGACTGGCATATTGTGCTGCCAAGACGGCGACAGATCCTGGTTGCTGCTATTGCCAGAGGAAGACTGGGGCTGGTTGGGGTTCAGAGGAGCCTGGGACCAGGACTGAGGAGGTCCTATGTTATACATGTCAAGGTTGTGACTGTTCCTGTTAGGAACCATCATGGACTGAGGAATGTTTCCACCGTTGACATAAGAAGGAGAGGATGAAG
Organism: Percina caprodes; assembly: GCA_013375575.1. Taxonomy (NCBI): domain Eukaryota; kingdom Metazoa; phylum Chordata; class Actinopteri; order Perciformes; family Percidae; genus Percina; species Percina caprodes. The sequence goes on from JABXJD010000225.1 coordinate 50,007, forward strand.
GTCCTCCCGACTGCATCTGCTGGTCAGTGGGACTGTGACGGCTGCTCTGGTTAACCGGGTATGGGGGGGGAGGCTGTCTGCTACCCCCAGCCATGTAGTCTGGCTGAGGAGAGCCATTCTGAGACCAGCTGGAGGGGAAGGTGAACTTATTCCCCCCAGAGCTCTGCATTATGATGGGCTGGTGGCCCACAGGGACTGGGCTGATCCCACGCTGATTCTGAGGTGCCGATGATTGGTAACCATCAGGCCAGGCCCCCTGGGGTACCGGAGAGATGCGGGGCACAAGGTAATCCATGTTGCCAGGGTAGCGTGGGTTACTGTCCCGGGATGATGCAGGAGGCATGCCACCACGGTTTGGTGGAGGTGTGACACTGCGCACCTGAGGTGGCAGTGGAGGATTGACTCTCTGGCTGTTTGTAAGGTGTCCCTGCTGGAAGGCAGGTGGTGGTCCGGGGCTGTCTGAGCGGTACATCATTCCATCCACCATGAGAGGACCGTGTCGAGGCGCCAAAGACTCCTTAGAGCCTTTCCAGCTTGGCCTCCTCAGCACAGCCTGCTGGATATGAGCTCCTATGGGCACAAAAATAGCAAAAATGCGAGATCATTACTTGTAGCACTGCTTCCTCATAGCTAAAATAAATTAAACCAACATCCATCCAAAACTAAAATAAACAGGTTTATGTCTGTAGGTCTATAATATATGCAAAATCTCACATATGCATTCACACAGGAACGGTGTGCTCTCTCTTGCCCCAGAGCCACGTTTCCAGGACTCAGTTATTAACTTGGTACATACAATGTTATTAAATCCAATCAGAATAACAACTAAAACTTTGAAGACCAAAGCTGTGTAACATGACCTGTTGTAAGACAAAATGCATCACTACTTTGTTTTTTAACAAATAAACTCAAAAAAATGTGATTGCCAGCATACTGTAATGCATGTCTTTCCTAGAATGTACCATTAATGTCATTATGAGTGAAAACCAAAACCCTAATTTTTAACATCTTCCATTACGTGACGCAGTGACTCATTCTCTGTTTGTCATTTCTTTAAGCAAATCCTGCAAACAATATCAAAGTTGAATGAACAAGCCGGATAGAAATAAAAGAGCATTTAGTCCAAGTGGACAGTTACGTACCTGGGGCTTTCAGACCTGTGGTGTTGGGGTTGGCCATCTGGTCCCTCATGGAGTCCTGGTAGCTTACCTTACCTGTGAAGTCTATAACTGCCCCCATACTCCTATTGCTCTGTATAAGGCAAAAAGTACTATTAACATTTAGAGAAATCAACAGATTACAAGATGCAAATAAACTGTAAATATATTTAATACAGAATGTATTATTTTGCAGACCAGTTCTAGCATCTAGTGTCAACCAACAGTCCAATGAACCCACAGATATTTAGTTTACAATCATATATCTGACAAAAGCAACAAATCCTCATATTGGAGAAGCTGTAATCAGAGAATGTGTGGATATTTTAAAACTTTACAAAATGTTTATAGTTACTTGTTACAGCTGAAAATACTGCACGACGTACTGGCCTTCATACCCAATTGCATGCACTAGTTTAAAACAGTGGGAACTGTCAACAGAGAAACTACTCTTGTAGGTTGCCCTTCCACTTTGCATACTTTTCATTTTTCAAATAATTCTCCGGTAAGCAAAGTGCATCGAGTTATTATTCTAGATTACAGAGTTATGTTTAGAATGAAATTCCTCCACAATCCTTCACAAAAACCTGTCTGACAAAACACAAAAACATCTCTTCTTCTCCTCACCTCCTCAAATCCTGTACAGGGTGATTCCAACGACATGTGTTTGTTCACCTCAGGGCCGGAAGTACTGGGCTCGTTGGCAAAAGGCATTAGAGATTTGCGGATCTCCTGTAAGGCCTTGTGGTAGGGGTTTTTGGGGTTGCTGCAGCGCCCCTGTTGCCTTGGGTCTTCAGGAAGCATTTTTCCAGCTCCTCCAATGTCCACTTTTGGTGGGTCCGAGGGTTTGGACAAGTTGCGCAGGCTGTTCCGTATTTCCTGCAGCATGTGCTGGCTGTTGCCGCTGTAGTTGCTGGTGGGGAACGTTTTGGGTCTCATCTGTCTGTATCCTTCGGGTTTCTCCCCTCCTCTCTTCATGTAAGAGCATGTATGATGACGATGAAGCGGATGAAGAGGATGTCGCTCTGTCCAGGGTTGCAGCAAAGGGTAGCCAGAGATCTCTGATGTCTGACCTCACATCTGCATGCTGTTTGCAGGAATGTACAATGTAAGATGAGCAGTCATCCTGAGCACATGTCATGTTACCGAACAGGTTAGGCAAACGAGATGTGTCCCATAGTAGCAACAAATGCCATCAGATAACATTAGCTATGTGAAGATTGTTATGAAGGAGACTATCAATTTTGGGAGTTTATCTGAACCTAAAGCTGAAAAAAGTTTTGTTTCGGTGCTGTACCATTTTACTTTAAGCTAAATTCGTTGTTCAAAGCCTAAAAGTTAGAAAAAACTATTCCTTCACATTCTTCTTCTTCACAACTTGTTTTTTTTGTAATTGTCTTGTTGTGTTGATGCTTATAGTGTATTGTTATTCTTTCTATTAATGCTTATATTTATATATTTTGTCTTTTGACAAAGCGTTTTGAGCTTACGGGTAACGAAACGTACTTTATGAATATAATTGCCATAACAAAACAAGAGCCTTTCTAGCGTCGTTAGCAGCTCAGGCTAACAGCGCTACTTTAACGCTAACGTTCATTCTCTTGCGTCCAGTACTTTAAAATTAAATGCTTAGCTATGTTGTCCGTCACATTCACCTAAATATCCAACACAAAAATACCCACGAGCTGCTAACAGGTGTTTTCACAATTTCAATTAGCATATAATGTAACGGCGCAGCAGTTTCTTCGCGGCCTGTGTGTTGAAGGCGTCCATTTGCTGTTAACGTTAATTCAACAACAGGTTGCGAACTAGCTGCTAGCTCGGAACACAACACTCAGTCGTGTCTGACAACTTACCAGTGTCTGCAGCTGCCGCTTTTCTCAACAATTGTCCTATTTTGACCACAAACGGTACTCCTTGACTTTTCACGGCAACAAGGACGCGATTTTAACTTAAAATGTCCTTGTCGTGCCGAGCTGGCTCGCTCCTAGTCGTGTAGAATTCCTGGGATGTCTGAATGACAAGTACAACCATACAACAGCAAGCATCAAGTTTGACGATGCAAAAATGCAACTTACTTCCGGATATTGTGAGTTTCACAATAAAAGAAAGAATGTAACTTCTGAGGTGGTTTCGCATCACATTGCCAGACCTATCTCCGCTGTAATAAGATTAGGTTGAAGAACCTTTCCATCCCTGCAGACTGACAAATACTAACATTTTTTACCAAAACACAAAAAAAATGAAATACTATAAAGCACTATAAAATTGAAAAATAAAATGACTTGTTTATATCAGATCCAAAACTCTAAATAAAACATAAATGTACATGCACATCCTAAAAAATAAATAATACCACAGTATAACACATGGTAGTTAGCTGCAATCCATACTAAAAAAGTAATTTTGAAACAAACATGTAAGTATAAGAAATCGGTTAAAAAAATGGTTCCTCAAAAATCATCAAAATTTGAGTGGTTTTTGTTCAATTTCAATTAAAAACAGGATAATCTCAGTCACACTGAGCGCCAATAAGAGACTGCACACAAAACTTGCCTTTCAAATCACCATGTTAGGACTTACATTTTTACAGAAAGACCGGAAGTACTACTCTGAGATCAATACAGTATTGAAATGAGGACTAAATGGTGGTGGTGCTACATCCCTTGTGACGAGATAAAAAAATAAAAAAAGCATGATATCCCTAGGAATTAAACTTTCTACTACAAAACTGTCAACAGACTAAAAATCATTTCTGTAAAGGCTTTATTTATTTATTTCAAAGCAGATTTAAATGACATCCATACAAAAGTACTTTCAAAATACTCTGCTTGGAATGATCTACAAAAACCTTGATCCATTGATGAATCCATCCAGAAATTAGCAAATATAGTGTGTATGCAACATTATATGACAGACAACTACACAAGTAAAGCCAAAATGTCAGAAGCATACTTTCGAACACAGTATTTGGGGCACCCTATATGCTCAAAGGACAAACAGATGTTCATCCACATCTTCACCTGTGCACTAACAACTCTTTCAAACTGGGACCTGTCTGTTGACAAAAATGGCCTCTCCGTCAGTCCCACAGACAAGACATTGTCCAAGTACATCCAAGCTGTTGACAGAAAGCGTCTGGCTGGGCAGCATGTGAGTCGTTTCCAGACGGCCTTTACTGGAGTCTCCGCTGAGCCAGGTGCTGATGAGAGACTGGTTCCCTCCAGCCGGGGCCATTGCACTGCGAGATATCATGCTGTTGTTCCTGCCACCTGGAAAACAATGATAAAACCATGTCTATTACTATTTTACATGTTAATTCTATTATTTATTTACTATTATTATGTTGTGCATGTTGATATGTCAGCTTTTTTAGCTCCTGGTTATCTGTATCACACTAGCTGACTTAGTGTTTTTTGTGGTCACTCTGACAACTAAACAATAAAAGCTGCAGTTGTATGACTAATACATTTAAAATGCATATATATCTACCCTGTGATTAATATTTCAGTTTCTATTACATGATTGTGCTGTTATGTCTATTTGTCAACTCTTGATGCAGCTGTTTGCAGATAAAATCTGGTAACTGCTTTAGGAGGCCAGAGGTCATTGCTGGCAGCCCTAAATGTAAAAAAGTACTTCAGCAAATGTACCTAGTATCATTCTAACACTTAATTTTTTTTAAAATTCTGTCTATTCTTTAAACAGAAAAAAACATTTAAACCTGTTCACATTATTAAACTTTCACAGCAGCATCATGTTAGTACTTTAACTTTGAAAGAAAGACCAGAAATGATTCTAAAGGGGCTCCAGGTGTCCATATGCAACCTGTTTTTGCTCTTTTCCCCACAAGCCTTCACTTCAAACTCCTGTGAGGGTATGAGCACAGTTGATAACCATAGTAACACAACCGCATCTTTTCAACCCTATGCATGACATAGCTAGTGAACATTGTCTGCGAATGACGGGAAAATGTTGCTCGTAAATTACATGCCTTATTTGCAGTAAAATGCTGTTTCTTGACAGCACCTAGCAGTTTAAACAAATAATGTTTGTTATCCCTCTGCTGACTAAACTGAATAGCAGAGAGAATAATTTGACTTGCCTTGTAAGAAGGAGGGCATGTCTGACTGTGTGGAAGTCTCCCAGTGCAGCAGTGAACCATCCTCCGAGCATGTGAACAGGTGATCTGGGTTGGTTGGGTGGAAGTGGACTTCCCACACTGTAAAGAAAAACCAAAGAAAAACGTATATAAAACAATGACAAAAAGTCATTGCAAAAGAAAAATATAACCACGTCAGAATTCATTTGTATGTTTAAAAGTGGCAAATTAATGAATCTGCCAACAATATAATCTTACTTTCAGCAGAGTGTGCCTCCATGAGTGAGAAGGGTGCGCTGCCTTGTCTCACATCCCAGACACAGAGCATGCCGTCCTGCCCTCCTGTGGCAACAATGTGCTGTTGGTTCGGATGTCTGTCCACACAGTGCAGAGGGAGTCTATCCCCTGACCTGGAAGGAAAACAAGTTATTATAACCACTCATAAAAATAAAACATCATCCAAATACAAAATGCACGAAGGAAAGAGCAGAACAGAATATTAGAAATGTAATTTTTGTTTGGATAGAGCGGAGGAGATCTTACAAGGAGAGAATCTGGGATGGTGAGTTGCTCTGCTGTCTGAAGTCCCACAGTTTGAGTTGGCCGATAGAGTTCACTGTCAAAATCTCTGTTGTCTTCAGGTAAGTCACAGCATGAATCGTGCTGCTGTCCGCATTCTCTAACAAAGGTTAAACATGTTAGTCATTATACTCAACTCCCATAACCTGAAGATGACATGGTATGCTACAAAATTGTAAATCTTTGTGCATTTTAATGAGACGTACTGCTACAGCATCTTAATCTTATCTCACCTATGACTCGAATCACTCCCTCCTGATCGGCTCTGAAGACAATAATCTTGCCATCTTCACCAACTGTAACAATCTCAGGACTGCTGCACACAACACCAGTACAGGGAGCGTTGTCACATGGGTAACGATGCACTCTTGGCCAGCGCTGAGAAACTGATATTGTCTGCAGTCAAGAGAGAGGAAGTATATTTATATATTTACAAAACCACAAGTATGTTATACTTGCACCTTGTCCAACATGCCCTTCCTTAAATTGCCACGTATTTGTGTAAACAATTCCTTATCTATTGACGTGACTTTAGTCATGTTAAATGATCTGTAACTGATGTATGCCTTCCACAATAGGCATTTTTCCTCAGAAATACAAGACAAATGTCAAGCTAAGTATGTCTATATATTAGTTATTCCTAGCTAAAATCAAGTCAAATAAGGTCACATTTTTCTCTAATCACAGTTAAGTTCCCCAGGTTTTGTTACTATAACATACCAAATCACTGACCTGTAACTTGCAACTTTGGGTTTTAAGTTTTATTCTTTTAAATGATTTGCTTATTTTCTTACTGTATTTTTACAAATGTTTATAATGTGACTTTGTAAAAGGTGCTATATCAAATAAACTTATTATTTTTATTATAAATTTCTTGTCTTGTACAATAGTGACTTTACAGATGCACCCTCCCTAAATATAAGTCCTAACAGCGTTTCTATTTCCAATACGCTTTGATTAAGCTAGCCTTGTTTTATGTTAGAAATCTTTCAGTTTGTCAAATAACATCAGCAACGCCGTGAAATATGCCATGTGAAGCACCGAGGGAAAACACAAGAGTGATCCCAAGGTCTGCTGTGAATGGCTGTAATCTGTCCCTGTATGCTGTAGCCTTTTTAGGGAAGTCATCCTAAATAGACTGGATCTGGATAAGCTCACTGAATGTGAAATGTGTGTATCTAAAAGACATAATTGTGCCAGTGTGTACCTGGCTGTTTTGGTGGTGGCGGAAGATGGTGACTGTTCCAGTTGACGATGTTGTGACAATTCTTTCTTGGTCCAAAAACTGTAAAAACAGACAGAGGTTGAAAAAGCCCCGGCATTATAATTTTTTTACTCCCAAAGACAAACATTTGGTATATCCTGTCTTAGATCAATAGAAATAAAAATAAAAATGTTACATTGATGAGCGTGATTATCACTCTTGCTTTTAAGATCCTGTTGTCCTGGTACAACACTGCAGTGCATTGTGCATTCATGTTGTCTGCAACATAATCCCTTTATAATAAATACCTCTTCATTTTCTCTGCAAAACAAAGTCTAATTGAATTAGGGATCATGAGAAAGAGTTGCCTTTGTGCACTGATCCTAAATTAAATGTTGGCAAGGGCCCATTTCAGGTCAACTTGAATACTCTTTACTTTAGTACCATTTATTGGCTTGTACATTAGCTTAGATTGCCAATGAGTGTCTTACCTGAAGGTCCAGAACATCTCCATCATGCTTGTGTTCACATAAAAGCTGTGGGTCTCCTTCAAATGCATCGTCCATGTCTGATCTTCCATGGTTCCCAATGGACCAAAAGGAAATCTTGTTATCCTATAACAGACACACACTGATTAGATAATCATTGTAATGTGAAGCAAATACGATAAACAAGCAGCAGAACACGATCTAACTGACAGTTGTCTTGCCAACCTCGTTATCCCACGAGCCAGTCGCAAAGATATCTGGTTGCTGCAAAGACGAATGCGATACAGGGCGCCATCTGGTTTTACTGATTTTCTGGGACACGTACTTAGCATTTACACTCTCCATTGAAACAGTTTCACACACAAGTTAAGTTAAAAAAACGATGGCTGATGTTAGCTTAGCATACATGGGCAAAACCAGTGTACGGTACGCGCCTACTACTTTGTACGTAACTACGGTGGCCCAACAAGGTCACACTATCAAATCCGGCTACTTTTCGCACATTTACTATTAAGAAGTGTCGCACTCCACCTACCGGCCACCGTCTGTGCTACTGCGGCAAATCTGATAATGCACTGACTGAGCGATCTGGACTTTTTCCTCTGCACTTAAGCTTAGCTGATGCTTATATATTTTTTTAAAGTATTTTAAAAATGCGCCTGTGCAGTATCAGGGTGTGTGTTAGGAAGACCGCCCCGCAGTAAAATCATTTTGGATGTCTAGTGACGTATCCGCCGCTCCGCCGCCAGCTCTGGAGGTTGTCAGCTTCCTCGGCAAAACAGTTGGCGCAGGCGCGGCACTGACAGCTGCTGTCTACTTACTCCGCAAAGTGTGTTTAATAATGGCCTGGAAATCTGGAGGAGCCAGCCACGCAGAGCTTGTTAACAACCTCCGCAGTAAGTCCTAATGTGTTGTACGGCGGCAGCACCGACGCCTTTGCAGACAGGTCGCTCGGAAACGGTTTAGTTCGGAAGCGGAGGTTTTAACACAGGAGGAGCGGGAGCTAGCTGGTTGCTAAGCTATGTGATATGTTGTTGTTGACCTAGCTAGCGTTACCTCTCTCCACCCCTTTCCCAAACCACGTTTACGCTGTGGAGCAGATGCATGCTTTCTGTCGCTGCAAAAAAAATAAATTAACAACAAATACACAAATTACCTAGAGTCACAGATTATATCAGTTTCAGTTTTGTGTTATGTTAGATTAGCCTGCTGGCTCTATGTGCGTCATTTGGGGACATTGTAGCTAGCGATAGCAGCGCTGCTAAGTGCCCTGCCCACATTCATTGACGGCTATCTATCTCTGTGCCATTCACTTTACATGAATGACACTGCCAGCTGGAAATGGGATTCTAGTTTCTATCGTGCCCTTGTTAGTGAGTGATTGAAATGGCAGCATGCTGTGTGAGCGGCAGTTAGTTGTTGCTCTGACAAGAAAACAGCAGTGGCTAAGTGTACCACCCTGCTAGACTGCTGCTATCTGGTGCTAAGAACACTGTGATCAATGTCATCGGTGCCACATGGTTTATTCTGCAATCAGATGGCATTGTGTGGTTAAGAGGGAAACTCAGTGGTTGACAGAAACTGACCATACAAGCTTTGATCTGACATAACTTGCATGCATATTAATGCTATTCAACATGATGATATCTGCAGACTTGAGTGTGTATGTCCACTTTCAATATAAAGTATCTACTAGAGCTATTTATATTCTGTGCAGTCCAGCATTGCAACAGATAGTTCAGCTGGAAGCATTTTGCCAAAGGTTGTATGGTTTGAGGGCAGTGGTCAGTCATTCTTCATTTGCTTTTTAATAAAAGCATAATTTGCATATTCTTTCTTTATCTTTATTGGCAGATATTATTTTATCTCTCTCTTTATTAAATTGACCATATGTTGCAATCATGCATGGTTAAAAAAAAAAAAAAAAGATTTCTCCTCAGTATGTAAAGCTGTCATGCAGTAAATTAAAATGCTGAAAATTTCCAAGGAAAAAGTCAAATGGGCTTTCACCAAAAGGCTTTTAATTTTTTTGTTTGGCATTTTAGGCCTTAATTTGTATAGGACAGCTTAGACTTGAAAGGCGAGAGAGAAGTCGAGGAATAAACCTCTATAAATGGGCGCCCGCTCTACAAGGTGAGCAAACTACGCGCCCTCACCAAAAAGCTTTTGACTTAAATTCATTAGCATCCCCTTTTGATGTCTGCCATTTATGCAATTTGACTTTTTCTAGAAGACATTCAAGTAAAAACCTTTAATTGGCCACTGTATATAGGGGCTATGTGCTCTATAAGTGGTCATAACTTTGGCTTTCTGCTCCTCCCGATTGAACACTTCACTGGACACTGACCCATTTAGACACACAAAGGGCTTCAATTTAACCAGTTTTCATAAACTGAATTAAAGCAGGTCATACTCAGGCTGCATGCTAATTCATGACTTTTTAAAATAGTATGTATTCTCCTGACCAGTGACCTGGACTGGTCAGTACAGGCAGTAATAGTTCACCCAGTTGCATTTTTTTTTTAAACCTTAACTGCCTTATGATTTCTTTAAGTTCAGCATGTTTTGTGTTTGAGGGAAATGCAATGTTTCCAAAATGTACACTAAGTGGGGTTATAGCCTAGAAATCACATAGTTTGTTTGCTTCACTTGGGGGCTTGCACCAAGAATTTTGAATTCTGAGAAAAATTACAAATGGGAAGAAAACAGCTTGAAATCTGCCAGTATGGGTTATTTTAATTCCCGAAATCAGTAGTAGGTGTCCATCTGGCAGCTTGTATGGTTTCTTTTTATGCACCCTAAAGCGGCACACAGCTCTGGCGGTGAGCAGAGACAGTAATGAGAGCACCACCGGCTGTCGTTGGCTTCTCCTGCCTTTGGCACCAGTTGCAACAGGAACCTGTTATGAGAGATTATTAGGAAGACACTTACAATTCTTTGGGAAGTTTTTTTAGTTCCTTCCACCACACGTTTATAAACTTTAACGCTTTGCTGCTGAAAAGCTTTCTGCCTGTGGGCAGCTGACTTTATTTTGTCCTACATTTTCTCTGATAGTCTCAGTTTATCATAATGTGCATATTGTGATTTGCAACTTCATCTTCATGCATATGTTTTATATGTTTAATTCCTTTTTGCCCCAGTATTTTTCAGCTGTTCTTCCTGCATATACATATCATTTTATATTGATTTATTCTCTTCATTTTTTCTCTAATATGTGCAATTACCATAGGGAGGATAATATGGATACAAGCCTCTATTACAATATATGTAATTATATATTAAGATATAATAAATTTTCTGGAAAATCAGTTGAGAAATTATTAAAATGTCAGACAGAAATATTTGTTTTTGGTTAATGCAATGAAAAAATTCAATTTAGCCATAAAGAAGTCCTGCTCTTTGATTTGAAAATGTGCCCACAATGGTCCAATACATAAGAATTAAAGGAATAGATAGCAGTTCTGATGGTTCATAACTTCTCATGGTAAATGTCATATTTCACATCCCAAAGGTACCAATAATTATAGCATTTGGCTGTGTAATGCCTAATATCCATGAATTCTGTCTGTGTTATTTTTCTTTTATGTATTCCTATATGCATCTGCTGAAAGATTATGTAACATATTCCCGTCTGGTGTTTGTACCTGTTTATGTTTGCATAAAAGGGAGTGACACAAACTCTTTTGCATCCCCAGAAAATGGCATTATTAAGTCCGACAAGGTCTATGAAGTCATGCTGGCCACAGACCGAGCCCATTTCTCTAGGTGTAATCCGTACATGGACTCGCCACAGTCAATAGGTATGTCCGGTCACCTAATTATTCATGCATCACAGCACAGTCAGGAATCCAAATACAGTCTGAAAGCCGATGGATGAACTAACAAAATCTCTTTAACCAAAAGGCTATCAAGCAACCATCAGTGCCCCACACATGGTATGACTTTAAAAGACTCTCAGACATTTCTGCATCCTGTGAATACCAACTTGCTGATAACTGATCATTTTGTAATGTTAACAGACACAGAAAGAGACAGCTTGTTATGTTGGCCTGTTAGCTGTACTGGGTAGGATTTATGTTGTCACAGGCAGCATAAGATGCAATATGTATGCTGAAGGATGGGTTGTCATGCAGTTTTCTTGTTGACGTCCCCTCCCTCCACCCAGCACGCCTACGCCCTGGAGCTTCTACATGACCAGCTGTATGAGGGAGCCAAAGCTCTGGACGTCGGCTCTGGCAGTGGAATCCTCTCGGTTTGCTTCGCACGAATGGTGAGCCACACATGACGGGTAAACACATACAATTTCTCTTTGGTGGCATTCTGATTGATTTGAACTGAAAGATGAATTAGCTTGTCAACCAATTCACATGTTAAATGTTGTCATATTGTTATTATGAACTGAGCACCAAATGCTCCCTCTGTGCTTTGCAGGTTGGTGCTAAAGGGAAAGTTATAGGAATTGATCACATCAAAGAGCTTGTAGATGATTCTGTAACCAATGTGAAGAAAGATGACCCCAGTTTGATAACATCGGGCAGGGTCAAGCTACTAGGTAAGATGTCTTTGATGAAAGTCGTCTATATCAACTACATACCACTTACGGGATTGCTCCGCTGCCGCCGGAAATTCCACTGGATGCACCTCTTTTCCTTCTGCTTTCTTTGTGTTGGCGTTCTAACCTCCGGCTGATTTCTGAGGACTATGGTTAACTGCTCCTCAGATCTATCTGTCCAATCTGAGTTTTCTCTCGCATAACTAAAACAACTTTTGAGCATACACACGTTCCAACAAAACAACTTCCTTCCAGAGGCTAAATATTTGAATAGCAGAATGTTCAGCTGACCCTTTCAAAACAAGGGACAGTGTAATGGTCCTTAGCTCTTGCCGTCTGCTCTTTAGCGGGGAAACAAACAGAGTAGCTCAGCAGAGAGAGTTGTGCCGTGTTAAATAATGAATTGAGTACCTACTTTCACCTGCTCTGCAGGAGGGTGGTAGTGCAGACACAACTAGGCTATGAATAAAAGCAGGCAGTCAACAGACAATCATCCTTTGCTCTGTTATATTTCAAAAGAATTGCAGCTACAGCTTTGACAGATTGTAAAGGTTGGTGGGCAAACACATCTGTTTACTTCAGGTTCAGTTTTTTTCCTTGTGATCTTGTGTCTCAGTGTAGTCGGTCAACAGAAAATAAGTTCCAGTTTTGTCCACTGTGGATATTAATTGTGTATAAGTACCAAACATTTGCTAGATGCTGCTAAATATTCTGTATTTACTTTGACATGTAATTTGGTCTGAAAGTAATTACACGAAGAAATGTGCTAACAAAACTACTACTATACTCTAAAAAACTATTAAAAAAAGGCAATACCTCCCAGCAAAAGAGTAGACAAGAAAACATTAAACAAACATAAAAGTTTTGTGTAGACTGAAAAGGTGTGGGTTGAGACTAAAGCTTTTTGCGCCTAGACTTTAAACTATTGGACGTCAAGAAGTTACATCAGAAGATTCTTTATTTTCTGGCTGATACAGAAATAAACTATTTTAAGATATCACTTGTATATTTAGAAATCTCCAGAAGTGTTGATGCACTTTGTGAAAGAAACTAGATGTCATACTCAAAATATTGTCACGTTACTGGTACAGCACCAACGTATTGAGTGCAAATACTATTTGTCCATATGACTCTGCTTTATATCTTCAGGCTCTGGTACCGTGTGACGGGAAGGTGTCTGTATTTGTGACATTTCTTAGACTAAATAATGACCTAGCTAATTGAAAACATGATCAATAGACTTACCGGACATATACAGCATTAACAGAGAGTTGCCAGCATCGCAGTGCTTTAATGAGTAACTGTAATTGATGTAAATATAGAGTAGACAGATAATAGTAAGAGTGCAATATGGCGTGTGTGTGTGTGTGTGTGTGTGTGTGTGTGTGTGTGTGTGTGTGTGTGTGTGTGTGTGTGTGTGTCAGTGGGAGACGGGCGAATGGGCCACACTGAGGAAGCGCCTTATGATGCCATCCATGTTGGCGCAGCAGCACCCAATGTCCCCCAAGCTGTAAGTCTATCTGAATAATTTCTGAGCTGATGATCAAAGTCAACTCAAATTAAAAAAAAAAAAAGGATTGTTACCAGGATTAAATTAGCAATCCTGGAATGTCTTTCTAAATGCATATTGGTCCAGGTCCTTCTTATCACAATGTTATTGACTCAAATACTAATACCTTGTCTCTCTCCCAGCTTCTAGACCAGTTGAAGCCTGGCGGGCGGCTTATTCTGCCTGTTGGCCCGGCGGGAGGAAACCAGATGCTGGAGCAGTATGATAAATTGGAGGACGGCAGCACCAAAATGAAGCCCTTGATGGGGGTGATTTATGTGCCTTTAACAGACAAAGACAAGCAGTGGTCCAGGTGGAAGTGACTTCCTTCTCCCCCTCCTCCCTCTCTCTCCTTCTCACAGTGGCAAAGGTGAAATGGTGTGGCTTGGAGCAGGCAATGGATCACAAGGGGCTGCATTTTGCTGCTGGTTGACATTTTTTGCTTCTTCCATACCAACTAGCTGCACGTTTCCTTCATCATTTTTTTTTAACTCCCTTGTTCCCAATTGGTTCGATTAAAAAAACCTGCCTGACTAATGAAATTTGAAGTCATAGTCACAAACACAAAATAAACTGAATAGCAGCAATATGAAGACATATGCTTGGTTTTCAAGAGCATGAGTTCTTTTTGAATTTGGATAACATAATAACACAAACTCCATGACTATTCTGTTTGATCTTCTACTCTGTGAGATGTAGACAAAAAACTCTGTTTGCATTTTATCTTAAAGGTCCCGTGGCATGAAAATGTCACTTTGAGGTTTTTTAACATTAATATGCGTTTCCCCAGCCTGTCTACAATCCCCCTTGTGGCTAAAAATGGTGATAGGTGTAAACCGAGCCCTGGGTATCCTGCTCTGCCTTTGAGAAAATGAAAGCTCAGATGGGCTGATCTGGAATCTTGCACCGTATGAGGTCATAAGGGGCAAGGTTACCTCCCCTTTCTCTGCTTTGCCGCCCAGAGAATTTGGTCCACCCACGAGAGAGAGACATCATGGCTTTCAAACGAGGAAAGTTGGTCAAGGCCACACCACCAGCCTCCACCTTGCCCCCCCTCCTCCTCAAAAGCTACAGACTCATAAATGGCACAACCTAAGGAAAGCTCATTGTTGGACTGGTGCTAGTGGCTGTAATTCTGCACCAAGGCTTAATTTTGGGAAAGAGAGTTCAGATACAATATAAGGGGACCACTAAGGTCTATATAAAAGAGACTTCAGATACAGTATTAGGGGACCACTAAGGTCTATATGAAAGAGGGCTTCAGATACAGTATTAGGGGACCACTAAGGTCTATATAAAAGAGACTTCAGGTACAGTATTGGGGGACCACTAAGACCTATATAACGCATCCAAAGAGCACCATGTCATGGGACCTTTAACATACTCCATGTGATGATAACTCTATTTGCATGACAGGAGGATGGTTGTGTTTTTGCATGTCACTCTTCTTTTAGTGCCTTTTCTGACATTGACTTCTCTTTTTCACAGGGATGAACTTTGAAGAGGAAGACAGTCCATAATCTACCTTTAAATTTAAACCTGGAAAAAAACTTGGATGGGGGTCAAACATCCCATAAGCATAACAAAACATGCTCTTTTTGTTTAAGTCTAACAATGGACTAGAGTATCACATTGATGACAGCCAAGAAGGGCTGGGGAAAAAGACTGCTTGATGCTCAGCACAGAAATAGTGGTAAAGGCTTTTTCTTGTTTTGTTTTTTTTCTTTCCAGGCCTGCATCTTTTTGGTTATGTATTCTTTTTTTAACGGCTGGATTTTAGTTTTTTTTGTGTGGTTTATTTGATTTGC
Organism: Percina caprodes; assembly: GCA_013375575.1. Classification (NCBI taxonomy): domain Eukaryota; kingdom Metazoa; phylum Chordata; class Actinopteri; order Perciformes; family Percidae; genus Percina; species Percina caprodes. The sequence goes on from JABXJD010000225.1 coordinate 65,446, forward strand.
AATCAGCCATTTTTGCAGTATAACATTTCAGCAGCATCAAAGCTGACTGTAGGAGGAACGCCGGACAACAACGAGGAAAGCCTGAAACTTATAGATAACTCACCTAGCTATAGCGTGTGTGGATCATCTAACTGTAGACTTCTCTGCTAAAATATGAGCTTTTGCCAGCAGTATTAGTACAACACAGGCAACACAATGGCTGATGTAACCCACATGTCCTGTTTGATGTGCAGCACTCTTACGTCAACCTACACATAGAATAAGCAACACATTGGATTAAACTGCACGTACTGCAAAGAGAGCTGAGCACTAATAACACCGACACATACAGGGCTGTGCTTTCCACCTCGTGATCTGTTGCTTTCTGCCGCTGGTATTTCATTAACAATTTGCGCAGGCTCTTCTGGTGACTGATACCAAATGGGCTAGTCACTGATTTGCCAAAATAAACTCCCAACAATATAAAGCAAATGAATGTCTGTTTTCTTGAAATCAAAAAAGCACATTTTATTTTGGGTGATGGATGATATTTGGCTTTCACAATTTCTGGAATGGCACATGAAAAATAAAAAGATGCTTATGTTTTTTTTTCTGCCTTTTGTTGTTGAATCTCTTGTGTGCAGGCCGCAACCTTGTGTTAAATATATATTTCATTATGAAGTCTTGCAGGCAGGGCTGGAACAAGTTATTTTAGAATTACAGAGGTCAGGAGTCCAGATTCTTTAAGCACAACCCCAACCCTAATAATTGTGTGACTAGCCACCAAAAATGATTTTAAATGATTTTCACATCTAAGTTTTGTAAAGTATTTTTCCCTATTGGTGGTCTGAATGCACAATTTTCACATAATCTGTTGGAAAAATATTTTTTTTCTCAGAATAATAAACTTTTAAATAAAAACATGTTGATCAGTTTTAAGTGAAAACTGCAGATAATTTGGGTGTAATATGTAGTGTAAACCTTTCGGTCTTTTAAATGAACAAACAACTAATAAAACAACTAATGACCTTAAGTAAAAATGTTGTAAAAGGTTAAGTGTTGCCTTTTTGTGAATTACTTTATCAACAGATCTCACCAGTGTTTTTGATATATAATAAACTTTAATTTCTCACATTAAAGACAGCACTTTGAGGGGAATACATGTGTGCAAATATAGTAGATACTCCACAGTTTTGCTCAATAAAGAAATATATGCAACAACATTTAAACAGGAATAGATTTTGACAGAATTTGCTATGGCTTTATGTGATTCTGAAGTATAATTTGTTGCTAATTGCTAATTGGCTTTGACAGGCACTCCAATGCGTTACATTTCTGCTCTTCAGGCAAGTTAACTCAAGGTCCCACAGCATGAAAATAACAATATGTGTTCCCCCAGCCTGTCTACGGTCCCCCAGTGGCTAAAAATGGTGATATGTGTAAACTGAGCCCTGGGTATCCTGCTCTGCCTTTGAGAAAATGAAATCTCAGATGAGCTGATCTGGAATATTGCTCCTTATGAGGTCATAAGGGGCAAGGTTACCTCCCCTTTCTCTGCTTTGCCCACCCATGAGAAAGAGAGAGACATCATCGCTTTCAAACAAGCAAAGTGGCAGTTGGTCAAGACCACACCCCCAGCCTCCACCTTGCCCCCCCTCCTCCTCAAAAGCTACAGGCTCAGAAATGGCACATACTAAGGAAAGCTCATTGTGGGACTGGCTCTAGTGGCTGTAATTCTGCACATGGCTGAATTTTGGGAAAGAGACTGGGATACAGTATTTGGGGACCACTAAGGTCTATATAAAAGCATCCAAAAAGCACCATATTATGGGACCTTCAAATCAAATGTACAGCACAAACATGGCACATTAGTGTCACCCAGTGGCAGAAACACCATGTTTTTGTGCAGCAATAGATAGTAAAAATACAAGGGGAAATAAAAATGTTTGGCATCAAAGTAACCTATGTTTTAGAAATTAATTTTCATTTTAGTAAAGGGGAAAAAAAGAGTATCTTTTACTGTATATATCCCAGAAGTCACTGGGGGGAATGTTTACAGCCGTATATCAGGATCGAACTAGCAATGCAGACTCTTTAATCGTGGATTCATTCAGATTTTCTTAAACCATATGAATTCACAAGCATCTGAATATGTGTCAATGGCTTTGAAGGCAGCATCTATCAGCAGATTTACCAGTCAGGTGGTGATGTTCAGAAAACGTTCATGACAGAAGTGATATGGGATGTTTCCACCCTGAAGTTAGGACAAATCAAAGACAGTGGGCTGCAAGAAACGGAGTGGAAATTCAAAAGGTCCTGGCTCAGGCTCTGGTGACAACACCCATGTTTCTTACTCAGATCTCGGCGCTCTTCGTTTGCTGCCCGTGGCTGATTGGCTACAGGTACATGCCGTTGATGAGGTAATCTGATTCTTCCGTGGTGAGGGGTCGAGCTTTCTTCAGCCTGTGTCGAACAAGTCTGAGACGACAGCCGATCATAAGCAGCAGCAGTGCAGTGATAATTAGGCCGAGAGCCAGAGGAAGAATTGCACCTTCAAGATGAAATAGAGGCCATATGGAAAATTTGGATGACATAAAAACGAACAAGAGGTACATATAAACCAAAACTTTCATGTTAGGTCTTACCTGACTCTGGTACTGGATGTCCTCCTACTACTGGCAATGGTTTGGAGACAGGGACGCTGCTCTCTGCTTGGCTCTGGGAGACTCTAGGGCCAGCTTCAAGAAAGATACAAATACAATTTAGATTTGAAAACAGTTCAAACTTACTGGTATGTCAGTTTGATTAAAATGCACTGTGGCTTTACCTATCTCAGTCTGTTTGGTTATTGGAGGAGCCACAGTTGCTGGTTTGAAAGCTGGACCTAAAACATATTTATAATAAACACGTTTTATGTTGTTGCAATTATATAATTAGATTAAAAAGAAAAATGGGCAAGAAGCAGATTCTCACCTTTTTGTATACATTCACTGACACAGTCAGATTCCTGGAGGAAGTTGTTATGGTTGCCCTGGCAACCGCCATACAGAAAGTGTTTGCATTCTCCCGCATTTTGGTCATAGTACCAGCGTGGGAAGGTGCCTTTACAGGGTCCGACAACTGGAGCTGCAGCACATGGATCTACAGCAACAGAGAGAAAGAGTCAGACACAATCAACCTTCTATATGACACCCATTAGGAGTGGCTCATATGGAGTGCAAAAGATGGGGGCAAAGTTTAAGTATTGCATTTTTGTAAATTACTTTGTCAAAATAACTGCAGATATAGTAGATATAATATACACTGACTCCACACATAAGTTTAAGACAGACACAGTTAGCCAATAGCTGGTGAACATAGTTTAGTAGCTACAGAGTCAGATATTTGAGTTAGTAGAGTTCAAAACGGAGCTATAAGAAAGTGAATATTAGATTTACATTTGCCAGGTGGCCAGAAACACAACTCCAAATTAAAGCTAATGTTGCTCTAGGTCTGCTGGATGTGTAAATTGGCGATTGCTTACTGATATGTGACACATCATATGTTGTTGTTTTTACAGCTCGTCTCCTGCAAGTGGCCAAAATATTGATGAGATAAGACTTTATGGAAAAGGGAAAGTGAAGTTGCATCCCGAGGAGAGTCAATGCGTTCCCATCAACAACCATATTCACAACCAACTGAGAGTAAAGATTTGAGTATTTTTTAAACCCATTATACTTGATATAATTGGGTTTTGCCTTAGTTAACCAAGCATTTAGACATGGGACTGAGCATTCGTGAAATGAAGAAAAGACTCCTGAGAATGTAATACCTGCAGTAAAATACCAATTCCTTTTGGTCAATCTCAGCCTGATTCAGGGATCAGATGGCAGCGGGGACAGAGAGGCTTTGTTCTAGCACTCAGAGGGGACGCAGGCAAAGTGCTGCTTTCCCAGGATGCTGAATGCTGAGTGGCCCTGAGGCTTCGCCAGCATTTTGAGCTCAGTGTTATGACTCAGTGGCTGCCTACAGGGCCTCCATCTGCTTCTATGTCCAGACACACACAAAAACACTCTCTGCCTTGTTACAAAGGGATACTGCACTAATGACACAGCGATGGAGGATCATATTGTGATGCAAACATTTGACCAGATACAGTAAAAGAAATGCTTGTGGACTCGTATCCAACCATTTATTTGAAACTACCACTCTATGTTGTATCACCACACTGCTTTGTGCACATATTAGATGCCATGTAAGTGAGAATAAAGCTCTTCAAACACAAACACAACCTTACCTTGACTGGCTGAAGCCTCCTGTTGAGTGGGACTTTGTGGAGGAGGGGCATGGTTCCTGTCCTGAGGTGTTATGATGTTCTCTGTGGTCTTTCTGGGCCCACTCTGAAGCATGGATCCATCCTCTGCCTCATCTGTCTGGGCTATAGGCCGATGAGGGTTTGACAGATCAGCAGGGTGGGTCACTGACTTCCTGTTGCTGTCAACTAAAGAAATTACATAAAAACAAACGGTGGGAAGATCCATATGCTTTTGATTGAGTTTTCCTCCACTCTTGCATCCCTTTAACTGAAACTGATATTACAAGATTATAAGAGATTATAAAATACGTTCACTATTTAAACAAACAAAACATATATTTCTCATTTCTGAAGAACCAGGGGTTTCTTACACATTGGGCAGAAGTCTTCATCAGAGCGGTCAGGACAGTGTTGCTTCCCATCACAGGCGTAGGTGATGTCAATACAGCAGCCGTCATCGCACTTAAACTGGTACTTTGAACAGAGGCCTGTACACACTGTGGACACAGAAAGCTACAGCTATACACATGGCTAAACTGTAACAGTATTGCACTGTAACCACAAAGCCCCATTTTTAAAAGAAATGAAAATGGTTAAAGTACTGTACATGTTCTTTAATGTTGTTGCATCATTAGTGCTGCCATTTTATATGACTGAGATAAACAACTCAAAAAACTTTTAGTTAGTAAGGGATCCATTCATGTGAAAGTAAAGCCAGCAATATATCACACCTCTTAAGAATTAACACTAAACTTGAAAGGAGCCTGATAAGGAACAACAAAAACACAACATAGACCTATGTTTTGGTGAACACTTCACCTTCTGCTTGGTGTTTTGGGGCCAGCACAGTGACAGAGACGTTGTCAGAGCTTTTCTGGCCCGCTGTGTCAGTGACAGTCATTTGGAAGGAGTAGACTCCCTCCTGGAGACCGCTGATCTTCAGGAGCCCAGGATGAGATGCCTTCAACAGATACAAAAAGATCAGATTTTAATGAATCACATATGCACAGAATGAGATTTTCCTCAGACCCTTCTAAGTTCTCCAATGTTGTTCTCCTCTTAAAAATCACAGCAGAAGTTAGTGCATGTCAACATTTTAAAAATGTACTGGCATGTAAACTGTTTTTTAAATTGACAAAAACGATTCACTGTTGCTGTGGACTAACTATTTTCTGTTGAAGTCAGAAAATGGTGGAAATTGACCACAGATGAATAGTGTAACGAGTATTTATATAAAAAGCAGTACACTTTGTAGCAGACGTTTCACATGTTGCCTCTAAGCTTTTAACAGAGAGCAGGCTCCAACATTTCTGCTGTCCTTGGGGCAGGTTTGGGCGTAACTCTTATCTCTGTTGGTACAGCAGGCATTATGGAGCTCTGGCCACAAGCCGCCCTGTTGACTTAAAGGTGCTCTAAGCGATGTCACGGTGTTTTAGGCAACAACATTTTCACATACAGCAAACATCTCCTCACTATCTGCTAGCTACCTGTCCCAAGAACACACTGTAAAAAACATCTCCTCACTATCTGCTAGCTACCTGGCCCCAGAACACACTGTAAAAAACATCTCCTCACTATCGGGAAGCTGCCTGTCCCCAGAACACACTGTAAAAAAGCGGTCTCTGTAGACAGCCCAGGGTCTACAAACGGCAACAAAAACAAACTGTGTGTTCACCTGCACCACGAAGCATACACAAACAGTGTTCCAGCCAATAACCGACAACAAAGATTTGGGGATGGGGGTGGGGGTTAGTGCGCGGTAGCACAGAAGGGAGGGCGAGGGGACAGGATGAGGTGGAGGGAGGGGCGAGCAAGTCTCATTTCGTTTCAAAATACTTCGAACATCAACAAGAAGTAAGGTCACCCAACATCTCTTAGAGCACCTTTAACTATAACAAACAAGCATTTTCACACTGGTGTCTGTGAGGGTGATAAGTGACTATTCATACCGCAAATTAAAATGTTAGAATCATCTGATCCCTGTGAGAACAAGGAACAATAGAGATATTCCTGTATATATTCTTAACTCACTCTGTGTGATCTCCTGTGTTTGTTTTCAGGCTTTCATTCTCGCGTTGAGCACCCAAACTAAACTGCATTCAATTATTTTACTGCAAGATGCCTCGGCTATGAGCCTTCGCTGACCTTCATATTGATGGCTGTGTCCCCCTTGATGAGAGTCCATTCATAGTGGCTTATGCCATGGTCGTCCACACTGTCCCGTCCATCCAGGACTGCCCAGTCTGTGGGTAGCTGGATCACCACATCCTGTCCAGCGTCACTGCGAGGAGGCTCATCCACATCTGCAAAATCAGGAACAGGAAAAACCATGAAAATATGGAGGATGTGTACTACATGGCTACTTCATTTCAATTGTCCTGTTTTGTCCTGTCTTGTTAATCGTTTGGTTTATAATTGTCGCAAAATAGGGGAAAATGCCAGAGAAAATTTCTTAAAAGATAATGGCGACTTGAGATACATTGGTTTGTATGACAAACAACCCAAAACTAGAAAATATTTGCTTTAAAATGATATAAAACTAAAAACAAATCCTCACTTTGGAGAAGCTGAAACAATAGAATAAATTGTCATTTTAACTGAAAATTGCTTATATGATTTTGTGATTATCAAAACTGTTGGTGAATGGTTGAGAGAGAAAAACTCCTGCTGCTGGTCTCAGTGGCCTGGCCTAATTTTCCACAGCTAGAACCTGAAGGGTAAATCATTAACTCAACCTGCCTGCTTTATAAAGATTAGTAGTTAGTAAACAGTCTATCTCAATTGATTATATTACTTACAGACATTAAACTGAGACTAAAGTTACGTGAAGATTTAGGTACCAACCTTTACCCAAACCTTAAGGAAAAGGGAGCATGAATAACCATTGGGGTTTCAATTCTGTTCTATAAAAGCATATAATTAAATAGTGCATAAGCTTTTCCAATATGGCATTACACAATAGATACATGCTAAATACACAGATTTTATTTAACAGTATCAGTACACAGTACAAATTTCCTATCTATCCAGCATGATGAGTGAACAATACAAATTGTACTAAGTGTAACCAAGGAACCTGCAGGACATGTAATAGTGTCAACACATTGCATTAACAACGAAAGTCAAATCAAGACACATCATATAGAGCAATACTTTAAATATTTAGGTTGTTTGAAAACGTAGCCTGTAAGCCTGTGATTAAAGCCAGCATCTCCCACCTTGTGTATCCACCTCATCCGGATGTCCTTCCCCGGGCCTCCTGGCTGCACCGCTGGATGTAACAGGGAGGTGTCCCTGCGTTGTGTTGGGAGTCCGGCTGTATGTAGTGAAGCCCTGTTGCGGTGCAAAGGAGCAGACATTTTTATTCCTATAGGTGCAGTTGAACAGGTAGCAGCTGAGACTGTCACCGGGCTGCCTCAGGTCCTGCTGGACCACCGCCACGGTGCAGTGGGGCTGGGAGCAGCAAGCGTGCAGACAATCCTTCGAAGTGTACACCCTGTCCGGGGCTAACAGGAAGGTGGCCCCTTGCTCGATGGAGGCCTTGGCTCGGATGATGCGCTCCCCGACGGCGTTAAAGTCGCCCACACAGGAGTCAATCACGTCGCCTGTCCTGTACGTCTGGTCCTGCTGAAGCTGCTTGCGGAATTCCTCCAACAGCTCCTCCACGCCTGATATTTTGGATTTTAGATCCGATATTGGCAAAGACCGAGTGTAGATACGTTGGACAGCGCTCAACTGCACAACACAAGCGAGCAGCAGCAGCCGGGGATGCTGAAGAAGAGCCATGTTGTTCACGCAATTAAACGGCGTCTCCCTCTTGTGCCTCCGGCTGGTCTCCGACGCATCCACACCGCAAAGATGGCCTTCCTACATGAAATATATATCTGTAATAGTCATGTAAAACACGGTGTGATACACAACAGCCGTGTCTGGCTAGCTAAATCATGTGCGAAGGTGATTACGCGTTGGTTGTCCTCTGACGATGCTAGAAATCTGTCGTTGTCATGGTGAGGAGGAAGACGGCCGCGAGCGCGAGACCAGAACGTTTTATTTTTATTTTTATTTTAAAAAAGTAACATACAAAGATACAATTAAACAGCATTAGCACGTATATAAAAAATAAATTATACACAAAAATATATATGATGAGCATAAAGCATAGACAGTTAAAGAAAGGCATAAAGGCGAGACCAGAACGTTTGGCTGCTCAGCAGAAACCACTGACGTCACAATGATGGATAAATATGGCAAGTGGCAAGCTAACACACCTGTAACGTCGCTCCATTTACCTCCCTGTCTCTACTTTCTACTGGTGTTTGCTTTTATAAACAGGCACGCTATGTATTCGTTTTAACAGCAACAACACACATGGGAGACATTTGTATTTATTTAGCAATAGTTTGTGTTCAGTATGTTTTTGTTATAGCCCTAAGCTAATTGTATGCTTTATTATTATTATTATTATTATTATTATTATTGTTGTCCTGCAATGTTTTAGGCAGCTTAGGTGTGTGTGGGTGTGTGTTGACTGCCTGTATCTGTATCATAAATTCATTTTAACAGTTATATCACTCTGTAAAGCACACTGACTTGACATCTATCATGTAAAAACCTTAATATTTCTTGTGAAATGTTGTCAAATAAAAGCAAGTTTCACAAAAAATGGAATTACCGCTACTCAGAAATAGTTTATTAAATTATGCTACTTTATTTGCTAATCAGTTCATTCTGTTTTACTTTTTGACATGACTGTATCATACCACCTGCATAACATGTTTGACACCTTTATTATTATTATTATTATTATTATGATTATTATTTTCTAGCCTATTGTAGTTGTGCAGAGCCAAGTTTTGCATTTAAAGGTAATGTAAGTTTTCACTTTTGAAAAGTAAAAATCATAATTTATGGCTGGAAAATTGAAATCTATGGGAAACAGTATAAGCATTTGACAATTGTCAATATAGTTTTATATCAAGCAGAGCTTTGACTTTTCTCTCTATGAGCAGAGGAACGGGTTCATATAACCATCATACCAAACTATTTTTTTAATAAAAATAAATCTACTAAATAAATGTACTTCACTATATCCAATCACATTTGTAACAGAATATTCTAACACATTTATTTCACAGTTCAAGATGAAACATTTTATTTTAACAACATGACAGAAAAATCTTGAATCATTTTAGATATGAAACAAAAAGTACACACTTCTCACGATTATGTTCCCCATTTCTGAAACGTTTTTAAAATAAAAAAAAGTCAAGGCTCTTCCATATCAATTTGCTTGCATTTCAAATTTTTCATGACAACGTCTGATTGAATGATCTTATCTACACACAGATATGAAACAAAATATCTATGTCTACACAAGCAGGATAAGCACAATTCTGTCAGTGTACAACAATAAAAACAGAGCCAATGATTTCATGTAATATTAATTATACCAACTGAATATTATCCTAGAATTTGTGACACTAGAAAATACAATACTATACAATAAATGTTTCTCATGTTTTGATTATAGACACGGTCAATCCACATGGAGATTTAACTATGTTTATCTTTGTATTTGTAAAGTACATAAATGTTATTCCGTAACACAATATTTACACTTTTCTGAAAAATAAAAATGTAGATTTGTATTATAAAAGGAAATGTGAAAAAAAAAAAAAATTTAAATAAGTCTCAGTATGGATAAAAAAAAAATAAAAACAGGGCATGCACCGACATCCTTTAGATTACCATAACAATTAAATTAAAAACATATTTAAATAAAGTAGTGATAAGATGCTAGGATAAAAATATTAGTTCAGATGATTTTGAATGTATTTTGTATCTCAGGCTTGTATTAGAAAACGACCAGTCTCCAGTTTTGTAAACGTCTTGTAATCTTGTAAAGACAGGAGAAAATATTTTGGCAGTATTCAACATTTTAACAATATATTTTCTCACCAATTGTCATTTTTTTAACGCACTTGTAACAAAAAGCTGTGTAATGTCCACCAGAATTGAAGCATTTCTCAGTTATTGTTGCTTTCAAAGTTGTTTTTTTCCAACATCCTTTTTTCAAAATTATCAAGATACTCCGACAAGACCAGTCAGAGTTTCTTGTGCTGGTGGAAAGCTGCTCTGTGCACACGGCGGCAAACACAGGTTTCTCTCCTAAAAGTCTTGCTCTTGTAAAAAAACGAGGAAAAAGAAAGAATACTGAGCTGTTGGGACAAAGGACCTGGCTTTTCTGAGTGGTTGTCGCTACTTAAGGCCTCAGGTTGGCTTCTGCCTGTAGTCTGTGATGGCCTTCCATAGTTTACACAGGATCCCGCCTCTGACATGATGAAGAGAAAAGACTGTTAGGTTACATTATACAATGAACAGAAATTACACTGAGTAGAATTATTTGTGTTTGTAACACATTTTGTCAGTATTTTCCAGTAGTATGACAATAATTCCTGGATGGATGGGTGGATTCATTAAAAAATGATCAAGTAAATAAAGTTTATTAAATTTTTTCTTCTGCAAAAATGGACACTTGCTTATGATTTGATTAACTTCCTATAGCTACTGTAGCTATCAGTAGGTCCAGTGTTTGCCAATAGGTCTCCACAAAAAAGTGCACATAGTCCACAATCTCGCTTTTAGTATAAATTTCCTGAAGACATGCAACGTTACTTTTTTGAGGAAACAGAATTCAATGTTTTTTAAGACATTCAAGGTCTGCAGATTCCCTGGAGAGTCACTGTCAATAACTGTGGGGAGTATTGTGGTTTTCCATCATGTGTTGTTTTGTATAACCACTAGGAGGCGCCAAAAGCAGACATGCATCAACCAACACACAGTAACTGAGTTTGTATCAAGGAGATTTTGGTCTCTTATGTAAATATTATACACTACGAGCTGATATGCTGCCACAAATGAGAGAAAAGGAGATGAGGCTGGTGTAGTAGTCAGCTAATACACATGTTTACAGATGTGCCCAGTCCTACATTTTAAATTTAGCGTTACCCACATGTAGGTTTCTAGATCTACATCCAGAACAGAACTGTCACCCATGCAAACAATTTGAGAACCGATTTGAGCTCGGTTTCACACAAGTCTTGACAAAGGGAAATAAAGTTTCTTTTATCAACGTCACCTTAAAGGATTTCTGCGAAATGAAGCTGACACTATGAGTCACTACAGTGCTGAGTTGCCCTGTGCAAGCCTAAGAACCCGGAAACTACATCAGTACTAACTGCATTATGCAACAAAGATAGTTGTCTTAGCTTCACTTCTGTGTTTCCTGTATTTGGAGAGCTGCATCATGTATTTTAGTGCCTAAATACAGAAAACAGAAGTGAAACAGAGGCCAAAATAAGAAAGAAAAGTTAACTACCTCAGTCTTAAACTCTTTAGATCATCTCTTGTTACATCGTGGAGGATGTCGTTCAACGTGTACTTCTCATTCAGTATCTGGAGAATCAAAATGCATGAAACACAGTTGCATGAGTTCAAGACTTAGTTCTTAGGTTACTTTCTGTTTTCTGGAACTGTAACTTTACAACGTTTTATACTGTCTTTAATTTCATGGTTTATTCTACTTGAATATGTTTTAAAAAGGGCTTTATAAAAAAACGTCTTTATTGTGGGAATACGGAAATTACAGAATGACAAATACCAGCTCCAATATCTCAAAGATTTAAGCAGGTACTGTATGGTGCTGTCATTGTGTGACGTTAACCAATAGACAAGGTCTAGGTAATTATAAGTAAAAGCAGGGACTCACTCTATCGATGGAATCCTGGTCAGCACCGTAAAGCCTGAGCCAGCTGGTCATCTCGGAGTCTTCCTGTCTCTCTGCAGGTGGACTCCTCTGTCCCTCAGGGCAACCTGATGATGTAGGGACGTCTGCCAGAAAATATAGCAGACAGACTCTTTTAGACATACTGTACACAGGAAAAAGAACTGTTTGGCAGCACCCGAATAACCAAAATATAAGGAGAAATTATTTATTTTATGCTATCTCGTTTTTTTTCGCCCACATAAAGTGAAATTAAGAAAGTGGCACTCACGTTAAAGGTGAGGTCTACCATTAAATCCATGGTGACGATTTTTGGCTAATCATAAAGTACCATAGTCTCGGCCTTGACTCTGAGTTTTCCTTGTGTTTCTTTTTTTTTTTTGGTGATCAAATTTCCATCCATCCATCTTCATCCGCTTATCCGGTATCGGGTTGCGGGGGGATCAAATTTGTTTTTTTTATTTATTGTTTATTTATTTTTAAAATTCACATACACATTTACAAACAGTTACAAACAATACACTGGGACATAGGAACAAATCCCAGGACCAAAAAAATAAAATTCAGAGGGAAAACAGGAGGGAGGGAGACAAAACACATGCAGAAACAGAAACAGACACACACACACACACACACACACACACACACACACACACACACACACACACACACACACACACACACACAGAAGAAGAGTCCGCAATGCTCTGCCAAGTGTCCAGAGTTTTTTCCCAGTGCTTCATTAATCCGCACCGTGAAAAGTTCCACAGTACATCCAAGTAGGAAAGGGTCCAAATGCAGATACACAGGTCGTAGGGTGGTTTCCAACGATCTGCAATCATTTTTTTAGCAAATACAGCATGTCTCTGAGTCCCAGAGAGCTGAAAGGCCGACAGGTTTTCCTTGTGTTTCTTGTGTCTTCCCTTTCCCTTGGGTCTCCTGTGCATCCCTGTCTGTCTCTATGGGCCTTTCCCAATTCCCAGTTTGTGCATCCCTGATTCCTCTCCTTGCGTTTTAGTCACGCCCACAGGAGATTCGAGTGGAGTAGTCAAGGAAGAGACGCGAGGAGACAACATGCATTTAAAAAAAATGAGACATCCTTGCCTCGGAGCAATCATGTTCTTCTCTTTTTTAAAAAAAAGATTATTTATTTGAGGCTTTTCCTTTCATTTGTGGTGACAGTGGATAGACAGCTCTTACTGGCTAGATTTCGCCCTGGAGCTGTCATTTTAAAGCAAAGGGAATTAAATATGGCTTACGGCACAGCTTCATTAATTTGTCATGCTGTATTTTATATGATCTTTGTGACAAAAATGTACAGATGTCATACATTTTAATTTACCCTTCATATGTTTTATTGCGTAAAGCATTACATGTGTTTGTATTAAAATAACTATACAAATGTATATATTTACACACAAACACATATTGTGGGACATTTAAGCAGCTAAACACTGTAGTTATAAACTTGACAGAGGAATCAGAGGCAACACTCTCCCGGCTTCTTCCTTATTGCAACTTATTCACATCACCTGTAAAGTCTGCTCAGCTGCCTTCAACCAACTCATCACCTCTCCAGTATTTGAACCCCCAGCTCTTCATTCATCCTGTGCCAGATTGTTCTATCCACTACTGTGGTAGTTTCAGGCCACTCAATAAAAGTAGTCTATTTGATTATCTCCTCGTTTTGTCTAATCCTGATTTGTCCCTGTGCTTCAGGATCATCCTCATCTGCCTGTCTGCTCTCTGTCAGCTATTCACTCAGCCATCTCTGCAACACACGCCATTCCCTCCTCACTTCACCTCACACTCTATAGCTATACTCAATGTATTTACCACACCTGTAAAATTTGCTGCTGCAAACATTTCATTGCAACCTTTAAAAAGGCAATTAAACATAACTTGGTAAAAATGTAAATTTAATAAAACAGATCTATTGGTATCACATTTATATCATTATAAAATGCTCATTATAAGTCTCCAAATTCAGTAAGAGCTGGTCATGTATGCTCAAGAAAAATAATTGCTTCAAGATGCAGCAATATCAAATCAGCAAGACAGGATGCACCTTGTGTGTAATGGATGTTTTCATACTGGAAGTCACGCAATTTGCACCTCTAGTAGGCGATGAGAAAGCCATGTGTTCATGTGCATTGTTCATGTCACAACTTATATACATTATTTACTGAGCCAGAGGGAAAAAAGTCTGATGCAACTTAAACTTGAATATTTCTGTGCACTGTTACCTACTCTGTGGACATGAGTTCTGGTGTAATTGATTACAGATCCGCTTTGAATGGAAAGTGGATTCGCCGCAATGAGACACAGCTAGCAGACTGGTAGTAGCAGCAGAAGTGGTGCTAGTGTTGCAAATAGTTAGTGTGAAAAGATAAATTAAAATTAAATCCAGACCTGTGGGCTCAGATCGCAGCCTCAGTAGTCTGATCTCCTGCTCTCTCTCCTCCAGCACTTGTTGCAGAATGGCCTGATACTCTCTCTCTTTCTCCAGCAGCTGCTCCCTCAGTCTGGAGCAAAACAAGTTGGAGGGAGGAAACACGTCAGTAGGATTTATTTTTTAATTGAATCAATAAAATGACTAATGAAATACATTAAAAGCTAAACAAGAAGCTGTGAAAATCAAGCTTTCTGGCTGATGAACATATCTAATCACAGTAGATGTTCATGGCTACCTGTTGGTCTCCAGCTTCATCCGGCCGAGCTCCATGCTGACCGAGCGCTGTGCATTATGAGACTGGCGTGAAACGGTGGAGCTGAGCGTGCTGACTCCAGAGGTGACCACGGTGTCGTCGTGAGCAGCAAGAGGCGCCTGGCTCTGGTGGGTGGAGTTTCTCTCCGGCTCGTTGTCGTCGTCAACGTCCTCCTGCTCGGCCGGGTCACTTTCTGAGGCCAGGCTAAAGTGAGGCCTTAGCTCTAAACACAGACACAACACATAACTTTTAATGATTTAATGAATGATGATCAATATGAAAGATATGATGCAGTTGGTTGGATGATGTTTTTGTTATGCAAATGGAAAGTATCATTGATTCTGACACCGCATTGCGACCAGATTCCAGGCAGACAAGTATGTAATATTCTTAAATAGTATTAGAACCAAAAAGCTTTAAGTTGATTAACATGTTGATCAACAGAAAATTGAGATCAATTTTAATAATTTATAATTGTTTAGGTTTGTTCCAGCTTTTCAAATTTGAGGATTTGTGGCATTTCTTAAATTATTATTATTTAAAAAAAGAAAAAAATTTAAATGTCATTGCAAATTCAATTTTATGTGTTTTGGACCGTTGCTGGAACAGAAACAAGCATTGTTTTTTCACTTTTTCTGATATTTCACAGACTAAAAGATGAATGGATTAATGTGAGATATAATGGATTAATAACAGATTATTGATGATAAAATCTAATTATTAGTTGCAGCCTTTATAAATCTTATCATGGGCAGTGAACAGTTAATCCTTCACAAACACCAAATACTTCTATTTGACTGCTAGGACAATGCTATTATTGAGTATAAGTAGCATTAAAGGAATTCAAATACTGTATATTACAGCTTTTAATCAGAAACAAACTGGTGTTAGTGCAGCCCTTCAATGATTGAACTTCAGAGAAGATATGATTTCATATCGTAAAAATCATAAAAATGATTATGTTGCTGAGCTGAGATGTAGCATTTAATTAAATTATCTGGCGCCAAATAAAGTGAGGACTAATGTAAAATATAGAATTTTCTTTTGTTTTGTTGAATTTCTGGGTGATTCTATAGGGATTATGTGGCAAATTGTGGTAGATAATTGTTTGTTTATATATGAAATTATTCATAATCATCAACATCAAATGTCTTAATCAAGTGATTGCATCACATTGTGTAAGCCCTTGCAAAAGTCAGGTGTCAAAAGTATTCACATTCATTACTCAAGTAGAAGTATAGATACTAGGGTTTAAAAAGACTTCTGTAGAAGTTGAAGTATCAACTCAAGCTTTTTACTTAAGTAAAAGTGTAAAAGTACTGGTTTCAAAACTAACTAAAACTAAAAAATAATACAGTGGTCCGGTAAAGTATACAGTAGATACAATTTATAACCTTTTTTCTTCTAATTTTTCCTAATTTCAAATGACGTCCCCAAAAGGAAACTTTGTCAAAATCTGTTTCATCTAAAAAGAAACATTTCTCTGTTCGGTCATCTCACTTCCATTTTATTGCTGCAAAATGGGACAAACTGACCAACACATACATAATAAAAGATCCATAATTGGCGCCTGTGTATTGATACAATATTGCCACTTAAAATATCGCGATACTGTGCTGTATCGATTTTTTCCACCCACCCCTAATAGATACCCAAAGTTTCAACTTAAATAAAGTATTTGTACTTTGCTACTTTACACCTCTGGCAAAAATACACAAACTGCCAGACTCAGATACACATCAGTAGCACTTAGAGCTTAGATACAGGTTCTCCTACTCTTACTTTTGAGCTACAGTAATGCTCTTATGTTAAGTGGGCTTCTCAACCCAAAATACTAATGAGTGCTAACACTCTATTGTACTCATGTGGATGATTTCAGTGTTTTAGTTGTCATCGTAGAAACATACCCAGCAGCCACCGAAATACATTTACTCAACAAAAAGCTGCGATTACTGTAGCTTCCAGGGAGAACTCCCACCACAGCTTCTATATTTATCAGACAGTCAGTGCTTCCCTGAGGGACTGATAACCTATTTAGAGGTGATCTGCTCCATACACTGATGATGTTACCTGGCACCAGGATTGTGATGGCGGTCTGCACAGCTTTACGGATGATGTTGTCCAGAGCGAACATCCAGTGAGGCTTGATGTTGTGGTTTCGCAGCACTTTGTTTACCTGACGACGTGAAGTTTTATAGTGAGAGTACTGTATTTTCATACTGAATACATTTCATATTATAGGTATATTTATATTATATTATACACACTCTTTATACACAGTTGATGCTCCCTTATTTTCCTGCACATTTCCTTTTAATGCTCTTTTTTTACCTCTGTATCTTCTGCTGCAATGACCAAAAACCACAAAGCATCATATTATGTGTGCTGATATTATGACATATTTTATATTATATACAATTTATTTATGTACTTTTGAACAACTACACTACAAACCAAACTATGAATCTTCCCAGCTGCATGACTCTCCTTCTTCTCTAAATTGTTTGCACTGATAACCAACAGGAGGCATCAGAGCTTCATCTTTTTTGCAGGATTACACAACACTCCTTAAAAATATGAAAACCACTTGCTTGTGTCATTTCATCTACATAACTGCATTTCTGAGGGACAGAGCAGATCAGCACTCTCTTTCCTCAGAATGTGCAATTAGTTCGGACAGGTTACCCTTTTTAACCGCCTCACTAGAACGTTAGTTATCTGTCTGGTCTCTGTGCAGGGAGAGCAGCAACATGGCAGCCTGCTGCTTTCTGCAGCTCATGTTAAATAACAATAATTATACCAAATTGTTTGGAGCACATGGTTTATGAAGAGGCTGGGAGCAGCTCTGCCTATAAATAGGGAAATGGATAATAGACAGGAAATCACATGTTACAGGTGCAGGAAAAAATGAGCAGCTTGGGAGGAGAATTTTAGCAACAACTAAAGCCTAAAAGTCACAGTTTGTGTTTTCACTGCTGCAAACCTGATCCTTAGGTAAACTAAAGAAAAGATCAAACATTGGATTGTTTGCCGCAGAGAAATGTGGCGTAGTTTCTGTTTAATTCATAAGGATTAGATGCAAGATTAAATACAACAGAGATTTCCTGCAATGAATTCCTTCATTCATCATTTATCTGGCTAACACTTACAGCGTCCTGGAAACCAAACAGCACGACCTGCAGCAGACTGATGGCTGTGCTGTCAAAGTCCAGCTCCAGCTTGAGTTGAGACAAGGTGTTAGCGATGATTTTCCTGTCCGCCATGCGAACAAAGTCGGCCAGGCTGACCACGAGGGTGGAGATGTGCTGAGGCTTCAGCTTTTCCTCAGGGCCCTGCAGTGGAGAGCGTAAGAAGGGGACAGAAGTCATAACAGGAAAGGTTGAGGATTTTTACATTTATATCCAAAGTATCCATTTCTTGATATATCTGTCTGTTGTTGACTGATGGAGCCTTCCATAACCGACCTGCGTTAGGGCCTCCAACAGGTTGGCCACCACCTTGTCCCGGTCCTCGGTCAGGATGTGGTGCAGTGTGGCTCGTCTCTCGCTGTCCTTCCGAAGCATAAAGAAGCCTGAATCCTTTTCATCGGGAGATGGAGGCGCACTGTGGTCCTCAAAGTTCTCCACTGGAATGCTGAGTAGAAAAGAAAAGATTTCAGATCTGTGGACGAGTACTACACAATTTCTTTTTTTTCTTCATTTTCCAATTATAATGCAGGGTACAAGTGGCCAAAATGGATTTCCTTAGGAGGGTGGCTGGCATAGGGTGGCTGGCGTCTACCCTTAGAGATCGGGTGAGAAGCTCAGTCATCCGTGAGGAGCTCGGAGTAGAGCCGCTGCTCCTTCGCGTAGAAAGGAGCCAGTTGAGGTGGTTCAGGCATCTGGTGAGGATGCCTCCTGGGCCTCCCTAGGGAGATGGTCTAGGCACGTCCAGCTGGGAGGAAGCCCAGAGGAAGACCAAGGACTAGGTGGAGGAATTAGATCTCCAACCTGGCCTGGGAACGCCTCGGGATCCCCCAGTCGGAGCTGGTTAATGTGGCTCGGGAAAGGGAAGTTTGGGGTCCCCTGCTGGACCCGATACCGGATAAGAGGACTATTATTTTTTGTGACTGTTATTGCCACTCTTCATTCTAATCCCAACCGGTCGTCAGACACCGCCTACCAAGAGCCTGGGTCTGGGTCTGGGTCTGTCCGAGGTTTCTGCCTAAAAGGAAGTTTTTCCTCGCCACTGTCGCACTGTTGCTTGCTCTGGAGGAAACTACTAGAACTGTTGGGTCCTTGTAAATTCTGGAATGTGGTCTAGACCTGCTCTATCTGTAAAGTGTCTCGAGATAACGTTTGTTATGAATTGATACTATAAATAAAATTGAAGTGAATTGAATGCAGCTCCCAAAACATAGTTTGTATAAAAATATGCTTGTAAAGCTCTTAATATATGTAAAAACTAAATGTTAAATGTATACCTTGGCTTTGGGTGCAGCAAAAGTACAATGTGCTTTAAACATTTTAGAAAAAGTATGCTTTTATATTATATTATTCATTTCTATCATGGGTTATTTGCTTTTTGTTTCGGTTTCACGGCTGAGCAAAACCAAAACCCCCCGGGACAAAAAGTGATTCATTGATTGATTAATTGAACATAACTGATCATGTTTAAATTTGATCATAATGTTATATTTTTATTATGATTGTCTTCCTATACGTTTACACAAATCATCGAGGTGCATCCAATGGGTTGTTTGACAGCTTTTAAACATTAGATTATATTTTACATTATACTATTGTTTAATATGTTTAAACTTGTTAATATTAAATATTCCCCAAAATTAGATTCATATCCACTGCTTAGGTATACTAAATATTGCTTTGTTTTTAAGGGGTGTCAAGCTAAAAACGTTGGGGACCATTGATTTACACCATCGTGGGGAACTAACACAGTGGTTGCATTAGGATAAATTCAGCTAAGGGCTTCATATAGACCAGGGGCGTTAAAGTCATTTTAGCTCATGGGCCACATACCCCTAATTTGATCTTGAGTGGGCCAGACTAAGTAAACCACTTCAGAAAGATCAGAAACTTCATGTGCCAGTTTCTTGTCAGCTTGATGTTGGCAAGTGGCTTCGGCAGTGTTCTAAGGCCATTGCAGGGAAAACAAATAATATTACGGACCCGGGAGAGATGGGTAGTATTCAGTGAAAGAAATTCAATTTTTTTCCTAATTTACAGAAAAAGAACATGGATATTCTCTGAGATTAAAGTGGTAAATTTGGAATTGGAATTAATTACTTCTCTGCAATTTTCCCACTTTGCAAAGTCATCCAGTGGACCTGATTGGATCCTTTGGCGGGCCGTGCGTTTGACACCCCTGATCTAGACAATCAGCTGAGTATTTATGGATATTACAATCAATAAAATAACATTATGTCAGTCTGAGGTGAAGCAAAATGACCAATGATTACAAATAAAAGACCACCGTGACCTCATTTACTTTGACAAAGACACTAATCCTACCTGAGGAAGAGGGACCGTGGCCCCTTGACATCCCTCTCGCTGTAGCACTTCACGCTGGGCTTGAAGATGAAGGGATTGGAGTTGAGGTCGTTGTCAGGGGAGACGGAGCCATACTCACTGCTGCTGCTGGTGTCCTCCACCACCACCGGCACCGGCAGGGAGATACTGCGCAGGTATTCTGATAGACACGACAAACGTAAGAAGCCTCAAATGTGACTGCAGCATCATTTAAACACTAATAATTTGATGTTTCACTTTTTGTTTACTTCCTGCAGAACAGAAGGAGGCTTTCTGTACCAATCAAGAAATCGGAGATGTTCTTCCATTACAAAAAGAGCAAAAGCCGACAAGAGGGTGAAATTAATGAAAGTGCTAAAAATTGGCTTCCTTTTCAGAAAAGACACAAAGAAAAATCAGATCATACTCTACCATCATGCTTATGGAGAAGAGCTCTGCCTTACGTATCTGGCAGTAAATTACAGCTATTGCGTATAAATTATGAAACAGGGATTATGATGACATTTAAGCATTTAGAAAGAAGTCATGGTGTGCAATGTCTATTTTGAGTTCTTGGAAAGGGCAGAATCATGCCAGACAGGTAGAAAAAAGAAAAGAAAACTGTAGCCTAGATACTCTTCAACAAAGCAGGCAGATGTTTCACAGAACTGACATCCAGAGTGTAAAGCAGTCCCTGTAGTGGCAAATATGTCTGAAAGAAGAAGTAGAGAGTGAAGTAACTCACCAGACCCCGGAGATAGTGCTGTGGTGGAAAAAATACACATAAAATATGTGTTAGCAGTTAACCGAGAACAAAACAGTTCCATGTAAGACTGGCAGAATAACATTTCCAAGTATGCAGAGAGGAACAAGTTTTAATCTTTGGTCCTGTTGCCAGGAAACATGATAGCATCAATGCAGTGTAGTGGAAGGGTGTGTTCAGGCTGCTTGATATCTACCTAACTATTCCATAGTATAGCAGTACGCTGATGGCTCATCATTATCTGTCTAAACAATTATTTTTTAACATTTCTCAATCTTTAGATGTGGTCTGCTTTCCCATAAGTGGTCAGTTGCAGGAAACTGTTTTCTTTTTCTTTTATAATTTTTAGTATTTACCCTTTAAATAAGCCAAATCTGTTAAAGGAATAGTTCAACATTTTTGGATAATGCGCTTATTCAGTTTGTTGCGGAGAGTTAGATGAGAGGATTGATACCACTCTCATGACTGTTTGTTAAATATGAAACTGAATCCAGGAGACGGTTAAGGTAGCTTAGCAAAAACACTGGAAACAGGGGGAAACAGCTAGCCTGGCTCTGTCAAAAGGTCCATCTCAATGGTTTATTTGGCGTCTTGTTGCAAGCGTGAAGTTGTCTGGTGAAGTCACTTTAGTTTTTCTACGTATTAAACAAATATGATATAACATGTTAATTAGTGAACTTTAGAGCCGTTATTAGGTGGAATATGATACCTTTGGACAAAGCCAGGCTAGCTGAGCGCCCTGTTTTTTTATGCTAAGCTGAGCTCCTCTCTGCAAAAAACTATTCCATAACTTTCTTGATGTTCGTATGTGGTTTGTTCAACCTTTTTTTGTTTAACTGATATTGAGAGATTTTAAACTTTAATCACCTTATGTGGACTGTGGGGAAACCTAGCTATAACTTTATGGAAGCTAATGGAGATCTAAATAAATAATAAAAGTAGAAAACCATCCACAAGGCATTCTGAGCTGCTGAACTAAACTGAACTGAACCAACCTGGGAAGCTGCTCTTGCTCTTTTTCTTGCGGCTGGTGACGGTGAGGAACTCATCAGTGAGCAGGTCGAGGGCGGTGGCACGGCGGTCCGGGTCGGGCTCAAAGCAGCGCAGGATGAAGGCTTTGGCCTCCGGCGACATGGACTCTGGGATCTCTGGGTGGATCTTAAACATGCCCACCTGCAGACAAAGGGGACACATTCAGTTCAAACAAACACTTTTAAGTTTAAAAAAACAGATCATATGGCCTCTGAAAAGCTCTTTGAGATGTCTTGCTCTTGGGGTCAATTATGTGACTTGAGGAGACAACTTACAGCAAGTGCAAAGCGAGTGTTTTCACACGTTTGACAACTATGTTTTCAATAACGCTTAAAGTTCAAGTTCAAGACACTTATCATGACAACATGAACACTTGAAATTCCTGTTGTTGCTGTTGAGGAATGTTGGCTTAGGATTAGCAGTGCGATGCCCCTCCCTCGAGACATTCCACAAGGATGAGTGAAGAGTATATACTGTTGTACTATTTGGGAAAACCCGACACACCATGCAAAGTAAGGCCACATCATGAAAGAGATAAAGGTGATAAGACTGTAACTGCATGTCTGTGATCTTTGTCAATAAAATGTGAGGAGATCCCAGCTTCTGCATTTATGTTGTGTTTACTAGAAGGTATATTCTGCATAGTAACATATGCCTTTGTGTTTGAATTCACAATGACATCTTATGGAAAATTCCATGATTCACAGCTTTGGCAGGAGTGCTCTAATGCTGTCCAGACAACCCTTAAATATCCTTATGATCTGTAATGGGCTACACGTGGCTGAGAACAATGTTTCATTAGTGTGGAGCACTTTACATTTCCACCCAAAGCAAATACACAGTGTAAATTGAGCAAGTAAAAGATTGCATACAAAGCCCCTTGCACATAGAAACTGGAAAGAAACAAAACATGAGGGAGTCTGTGACGGTTCCCCTCGTTCCCACATGTTTGTTCGTGTTCAAACAGCGTTCATGCATAGACAATATTTGGAGTTTCTACTGAGCTCGATCACGTTACAGCACGCAGGTGGCAACACAATGCAGGTGCACAGCGGCAGATTCCCTGGCTTTGTTTCCATAAAAAGGAACTGATAAGTGCAGACGCCAGATTCATTGATTATTTCATTTGATGGTTTTTCTTATTCATTAAGCCGCGGGAAAGTACATTTTCTTAAAAGCATATAGTGACCATTAGGTGATGAACAAAGTGAACACGGTGGATTTTAAATGTCCAGGCTCTGATGGTGTGCATGTACCGTAGGTTTCCATAATTTGAATGAGTCAGTCAAACTGTCGGTTTGAAGGCTGATAAAAGCCAATTGTCTTACAGTACACCTATTAAATCATGTCTGATCTAATCATGGAGGTCTAGTGCAGAACTGGCTGTGTACAAATATTATCTTTAAACTTATATCTGACTTACAGTATGTCTGACAGTCAATGATTCGAGTGCACAAAGCAGTGCTAACAGGAAGATGGTGGTAAACTCTTAGCATCTATCTACAAATGGAGGAATCTCTGTGTGAATCTCTGGGACTTGCTACATTCCTACAAGGCTCATTGATTGCTATACCACCAGGTACTGGTGTCGTGCCAAAAACAGATCATTCGCCAAATAGTGATTGCCGTCTACCCTTCATGCAAATGATGAAATAAGGAACACGCTGACTTAGGGCTGGGCGATATGGAGAAAATCAAATATCACAATATTTGTATACAAATACCTCAATATCAATACCGCAACAATATATGTTGACTATTGGTGCTTTCACAAAATATTTACACAATGAGGTTTATAATGACAAACTGGGTAAAGGAAAATAATAGAACAGTTACACCAGTCTGGTAAGTTCAGAAAATGACATCACTTTACTGTAATTCAGCCTTTAAAACTAGGAAAAGACAACACTTATGCCATATTACGATATCCAAATCTAAGACGATATCTAGTCTCATATTACGATATCAAAATAATGTTGATATATTGCACAGCTCTACGCTGACTCTTCAGATGAGCCGCAGCCATACCGCAAATAATCTAGCCATGCTGCATTATTTGTTACAGGTTGACGCTCTCCAGTGTGTTTTGTTGCTGTTGATTGCACACATTTCTCCTGACGGTCTGCCCTCTGCTGAGCTGGGTTCTATGCTTCTACTGCCCGGGCTAGCCTACATGGCCTAAAAACTACCACGACGTGTGACTTCTACACGGAAAAATGGGGACACGCCAAAGTCTAGATGAGCCGCAGCCGAACCACACTGCAACGTGTTGCAGGTTGAGTTTTATATATAAACAAAAAAAAAGACAAAATACAAAAAGACATACACACTTTCACGAGGCGCTTTACCTATGCAGTATGATAAAACTGCCTGTGACTGCACAGTACAAGTTCTGCTTTCAAATGTTTACTTAAAGTAAAAAGAGAGGCATTATCACAGCACAATGTACTTTACGTTGGAGATTTTCCAACTCTAACACAATGCTGGATAGTTTAATGCATCATATTTGAACTGTGATATTTTGTGAGTAGAATCAGAATCTGCAACATTCTGTCAGGTAGGCTAAATGTACAATGTTTACCTCTGAAGGAGTAAGTCAGTAGTATAGGCCTACAGCTGCTTTTGGGTGCTTCTGTAAGTCATTTTTCAGTGTGCAATGGTTCTGGAGGCCAAGCAATCAGTCCATTCAAAACAGGCATGTTTTGAATGGGCACTACACTAATTATCTTAAAAAAAAAAAAAAAAACATATACAGTATATCAGATAGTTCAAAGTCAGAGCTGCAGCTGTTTATTGTCCCTGTTGTCCAACACTTTATGGAAGATTTCACTACAGAAACAGATGTTGACCTGCTTTCTGCAACCCATTTGCTAAAATGAAACACATTACTGAGTGAGAGCATGGGATTTATTACTGTACTGTCTCTCACCTTGAACATAGCAGCCTGCGGCTCTCCCAGCTCATAGAAAGGTGGTTTCCCAGTTGCCATCTCTATGATGGTGCAGCCCAGAGACCAGATGTCTGCTGGTTTGCCGTATCCCCGAGGACCCTTGTCTATGATTTCAGGAGCCATATACTGCAATGTGCCTGGACAAACAAACATTTACATAAACATATAGACAGTTACAGTCTCAGTGTTTGAGCAGGGATTGCTAAAAATACTTTCAGGGTGTTTAATCATTTCCTGCAGAAACTCGATGCAGTCTCAGTTGGCTGTCAAGTTATCAGATATATTTGGATCTGGATGTGTTTTTTTTTTATTAATCCTTTGTTGGCACTTTCAGATCTCGTTTGCTTTAACAACATTTTGGGAAACACACTTATTTGCTTTCTTGCTGAGGCTCAGGCTCTGAGGCCAATAACTTCCTCGAGTCCCTTCTGGTTTCCTGGGAACTCCTCCAGGCCCATAAATAGTCTAGACCATGACCTCTTGTAAACCTAGAAATTATCAATTTTATAATTTAGTTTTTGTAGGGATTTAAAATAAGCAAGGCTAACTGTTTCCAAGCTCTATAGCTAAGCTAATAGCCTCCAACTCCAGCTTGACAGAGTAGTATCAATCTTCTCATCTTAACTTATGACAAGAAAGCAATCAGCATATTTCCAAAATTCCAAAGTTTTTCTTTAAGCTGCCATATAAGCCGTTTCCCCTGTTACCAGTCTTTATGCTGAGATAAGACAACTGGCTCATATTCATATTAATCTTTTATCTAACTCTCAATAAGTGAATAAGTGTTGCTTCCCAAAATGTTGAACTATCCCTTTAAGGTTGTTCTTAACGTGTCATCTCATCATTGTTACAATTTATATTAATTCTATCTATTATATCTATTCTATCTTTTGATCAAATAACCGACCAACAAGCCTGATAAATGAGTAATTGAATAAATAAAGTATTGCCTGTGACTTAATGTGCAGTAAAAAAAAAAGCAAACTAATCTCAATGCAATCTCCATGCGTCATTAGAAGAAGCAAGTGCGTCCAACTCTCTGCTTGAGGCAAAAATAAATATATTTTTGCACTTAACAGCTCAATGTTGGCACTACAGTTTGATCCCCTGGTCCGGCCAGGGCCTGTCTGTGTGGAGTTTGCATGTATTCCCGTGTTTGCGTGGATTTTCTCTGGGTGCTCCGGTTTCCTCCCACCATAAAGACATGCATGCTAAGTAACTAAGACTACAGTTGAAAATTGCCCGACTAGCTAACAATGGCGCATTTACAGAAATGTTGAATAATGTGCATTATTCTAATCAAATGCATGACACAAAAAGGTAAAATAGGCTTGGCAGATGACTGCTCAGGAAAGTCTCTTTAATACATTTTATAAGGCCACAAAAGGTTTTAGTCAGAAAAAGTGATAAATGTGACATCAACAGTGTATGAAAAAACTATAAATGAAGCTCACATTAAGCCTAATTATAAGTTATGTCTGTCCTGAGTGATGACACAATTATTGTAAATGACTAGTCAGGTAACAAGAGCTTTAAGCAGGGCTTCTGGTCTTGTGAGAGAAGCAGGAAAAAGCCTCTCTGTGTCTTAAACCGATCACAGCTCAGTCCAAAAGCAACAGTTTCAGCTCCCAATTGAAAGGACTCTTTTGTTCTAAATATAGCTTGCTGGGCGGTGTCTGCTGCTTTTAGAAGCTTGTGTACACGCTGAGCTAAAAACAGGGCAGTGGCGCATTTATAGCCGGACTGGGCTATAAAAAGGTGTAGCCCAGTTTCCTGAAAGAGCTCCAGCATTCAGGGAAGGTCCCTGGCTGTTCCAATCAGCTGCTAGATGCAGCAAGAGTCAGGTATTCTGAGTGATATGACTGGATTACTGCTCTGAAAAACAAGTATTATCCGTATGGGGTTACGTCACTGCTCAGGTTTCATTTAGCCAACTACTGAGCAAAGTTTGGTCCTTGTTGTTTCACTAAAATGGGACTTTTCAAACATTCTTGAAGGTTTGTGTGAACAAGAACTACTTAAAGCTGTCAGTCAGTGGGTCAGAGCAAGCCTACCTGTGAACGTCTCTGTGCAAGGGTTGATCCCAGCCAACCTCTTTGATGTGCCAAAATCTGATATTTTCAGGACGCCACTGTAGGTGTTGATGAGAACATTATCGCCCTGCGGATTGAAAAGACATCCGTGAGAACCGTTACACCCAATCCCCTCGCTGAAATTCCACGATTGTATTGAGATAATGTGAAGTTCAGGCAAATCCTCAAAAGTGACACACTGCGTGACATCACAGTGAAAACAAGGTGATTAACATTTATGGGACGCTAATGATGCTTATATGGCCGTGTTGTTGAATCAGGAAGGCGCAGGAGGTGACCTTAATGACCATCTGTGATGGAAGTGTTATCAGTGTTGGTTTGTTATAACTGGGATACATCATAGAGGGTTTTTTTAAGAAACATGGAAGTTAGTATTACTGTTGCCTATGATGGTACAAACTATTAATTGTACAATAACTTGTGTTTGGTCACCTTGATGTCTCTGTGTGCTATCTGGTTGTCGTGCAGGTATTTGAGTCCCTCCAGGATCTGCCGAGTGTAGAAGCCGATGGTGGACTCGTTGTTTTTCAGAGGGCCCCATTTGGATCTCAACAGTGCAGAAAGACTCCCTGGACACCACAGGACAAAGTACAACAACGATCAATATACTTACTCTGACATCTGAAATCAGCAGAACAGTTCTGCAACTCACGAGTGTCACTGAGTCTGTAGAGTTTTTACATTGTTTTGTTTTTTAATCTATGTTGGAACTTGTGAAACTCATGTGAAAACTATTTTCTATGTATTTATTTCAGGTGAATTTATTTTTGGGTGATGAGTTGCACAAAGTAAGAGTGTAATTATTGTTTGTTATATATTCTTTTAAATTTTGGATTTCATAAGATGTCTCAAGTAATATTTTGGTTATTGCTTCACTTTTTTGGAACTGTAAAAATTCACTCTAAGGTAATTTAGTTCAGTGCAAGTATATTATTTGGAAAAACACACATACAGATAAGCAATAACAGCCGCTTAAAGAATTTCTCTAAGACCGAGCTGGGTGAGCATCCTGTCCTTTCGTTTAATTCTGTGCTCTCACTTATTTTCTCTGACACTTCAAGTTGTTGGTATCCTTCACTTGAATCTATTCAATCTTTCATTTCCACTTCATAAGAACATCAAAAGCATGTCTCACCTCCAGGCACCTGCTCCATGAAGATCTTTATGAAGCCGTTCTCGCTGATTGAACCGAGGTACTGGACGATGTTCTTGTGCTTCAAGTGCTTGTGAAGCGCGATCTCCTCGTGGAGTGGCTGAGAGTACCTGTATTAATAAAAAATAAACATGGTTGTTACAGTCATGTATGTAGATGTGGTTGGAAAAGTACCAATGCTGCATATCATGCTGACAGAACAAAGAAGGTTAAATCCCGCAGAACTTACTGAACACTTAAAAAATAAACAGTATTCTCTCATTTTCTCCATTTATTTTGTCTACAGATGCAGATCTTTACAGTTCTTTATTTCCTATTTGGTGGGATCTTGAACGTTTCCTGCTGAGTCAATCAAAATGATTAATTTGTTAAAAATCAAAAAGGCCATCATTTTAGTTGAACATGTGTTAATAAAATCTAATTTCATTCTAAAATTTCCTGATTCAAAAATGGAACCCATTTGCAGTATAGTGAACTTACTGTACCTCATTAGTCCTTCAAAATAAAAGCACTGAAACTAGAAATTACTTGCCTTTCCTTACATAACAAAAAGCTAAAATTAAGCAATAATTTATGATGGCTAAAACAACAAAATTGTACAAAAATAAAGTCCAGATTAGATTATTAGCAACTAATATATAGTTTTAATTATCAATCAATACATTTTTTCATGATTAAATGATTAGTCATTTGGTCTTTAAAAATCACCCATCACTAGTTCTGGGAGCCCATGATGACGTCTTCAAATGTCTTTCTGTCCGACCGACAGTCAGAAACCAAAAGATATTCGGTTCACTATCATAGAAGTCTAAGAAAACCAAAAAATAATCACATTAAGGAGGTTTATTTGTGCTTATAAAATGGCTCAGATCTGTTGCAGGTTAATGTTTCTGTTGACTGACTCATTTTGTTAACCTGGATATAACTACATTTAAAAAAACTTAACTATGTTTTTGATGCTCCAAGTTATTCAGTAGAGAAAGAATGCTCATGAGGGTGACATTATCACCGTGTGTTTTCCTTAAAGTGAATGACAGATAGATATAGAGTAGATGACATGCTGAAAGCCTGAAGGATAAACTAGAAACAACAAAAACAGTGAGGCTGAAACTTGAGTTTTGACCCGAACAAAAGGTATCTCTGTGCCCTGAAAAGATGCCTACCAGTAGTTTCTTTTCATTCAGCTCTCTGCATGAATCACACACCCTCTCTCTCTCGTTCTGCCTGTCTTGAGTTTTCAATCCACAATTATTAACCTCCCTAAAAAGTTACCCAGCTGACTTGCTGATGTGATGAGTGTAACAAAATGTGACAGTGGAATCATCTAGTCTGTGAGAGAGTCTTGCCATTTGAGATGAGTGGCTATACTGTAGAACTAGGAGTAGACAGGCGTTTTAAGCAAAGACACTTGTGGGAATTTAAGGCAGAGGGTGGGAGTTCGCTGTCACAGCACCCCCACTAACCAGTCACTCAAGTGGTTTCCAGAACACTGAAAACCAGAAACCGCCAGGGACGCTGCTGATTTGAGCTTCACACTCTCAGTCGGAGGAAAGCAGCACTTCTCTTAATGATGCTCTACAGCAGTGCTGAACAAGAGGAGGCATTAACAGCTCAGCCACCTGTCATTTTAATCTTGGTGCTAGATAATAAAGACAAGATGTACAGTGAGTATGTCCTGATGAGTATGTCTGGCTTTAAAGAGGATAAGATTATCCTCGTCGGAACATAAATGCGTGGCAATCTGCCAATCGGATAAGGAAATATCTTCTTATAATGGCAATATTTCTTTTATTTGCCAAGTACGTTTACATTTCTATGATGAATGTATCCTCTGCATTAAATATGACATTTTTGTCTGATGTTGGCACTATATCAATAGGTGGGAAACTTACTTTGAAGGTTCCCTGGAGAGTTTTGTGGAGCAATGTTTTAATAGCGGTTTGTACTGTGCATGTGCACGAGGACGCACTTACATGCATTCAGTATGTGGGCCACGCAATACACATTTCTCCCGCCAATTCACGCTATTCACCAGTCCATTGCTGCAGGGTACAGTAAATATTAAATATCCTTGTAAAGTCAAGTCTTACTAAAAGGCAGACTGACTGCTAGACAGGGATTTATTTTTAAAAGCTTATTTTTAAATCAAGACTATTCATACAGTACATGACATTACATTATGTCACTGGAATTTCACATTCAGACACATCACAGAAATAATGATTCTGTTGCAGCAACAACAGTGTGAAACCATTATCAGGGAACATGGCAACTTTTTCCTGAGAAGAAACTAGGACAGATTCTTACCTGCTGTCTCTCTCTGGGATTTCTTTGATGGCCAGTCGGACCTGGTTGCTGAGGTCTCGGCCGGCGTACACCACTCCAAATGTGCCTTTACCCAGAACCACCCTCTCTCCGTGCTCATCGTACTCGTAGTCGTACTGTAGAGACAGCAAGCATGCAGCGCTCATGTACTAGTATGTATAGATATATAGTATGTGATTACAGATTCCTGTTAATTAAATTCTCTGAAATATTGAAATAATTTATGTTTATTTGTTGGCTTCTATAATTTAACCTAATCTAATTTAACACTGTAATCTGAGTTGCTGCATTTTTTTTTTAATTGAAGGAGCAAAAAGCACTAGAGTCCAAATTCAAATTTTTAAAACATATCTTACAAATAAGTACACAAAATAAAATAAAAAGTCAGATTATTTTATTACCTAAACCTGTAAATCTGGAAATAGTCAACCTACTTTCTTCTATGTGTTTTGTGTACCATTCTTTGCAAGATTATTGTTCTCTTGTTACAGAATCCAGTTACTGCATTGTGCTCCTGTTTGTTTTTTAGTGTTGGACAGGTTGTGTTACTAAGGGTAAATTAAGGCTGGTGACAAAAGCAGAGGTACATTTTGGCTGAGGACACTTATGTTCCAACAAACAGACATAAAACTAGCTTGAGAGAAACCTGTTCGACATTTGATCTGCGCCACGGAGTCAACTAAAAGGGGTGCGGCAACGTTTTTGGGTAATTAGCTTTTCTTTTCCCGAGGCTTCGCTGGGAAGCAGCAGCAGGTGTCTGTTCTGTACTGTCAAAAGCATACAAAGCACACAGGCCAAAATCCAAACTCATCTCGGCAGGTTACTGTTCATGTTCTCTGGGTTTGCAGCTGCAAACCAATTAGTATAATGCAAATTGTGAATGATTGAATTAAAAAAATTAGGATGGAAATCCTAAGTTCTAAGTCCTAAGTTATAATGACTTTATTTTATAAAAATCGAGGGAAATACATTATTGTTAACTTATTTCATTGCATTTCTTTGAAGCATGACAAATAGTCTAATCACTGACAGTAAAAAGGAACTTGCCCAAAACTATTTAACAGTTTTAAACTGTTTTCTGTCAGCAATTCTTTGATGGAAACATCACAATCAAATGTTATTTCCTGTGACATTTAAAAAGCATGCAAAGTGCACCACAGATACTCAACAGGATGTAACAAAACAACGTACAAACAGGTTAATCATTTCTTGGCACCCATGCTTTGAAAAAGTGTTGCATTACTGTAGAATTAGGAAAGGTTGTGTTTTTTAAGGGTGAAAAAAATAAAAAGTAATCATTTGTATTGCGATTTTTTTTGCAACAAATTTTAAAATTGATTCTTTTGCCTTTGAGATATATATATATATATATATATATATATATATATATATATATATATATATATATATATATATATATATATATATATATATATATACCAATGATTGAACTTAATATTTTCTGTTTCAACGGTACAGCTGTCGGCGACTACATCGTATCCGTTTCCAGCAAAACAGAGCGGTATAAGAATGCAGAAAATGTCTTATTGTCTCTTGAAGAGTAATATTCAACTTATGTTTTTGTAAAAGAAGGAAAGAAAATTGCAATAATCACTACTAACAAATCGCAATACTTCTAGACTCGCAATAAATGAAAACCACAATAAACTGAATTGGTACCCATGTATTGTGAAAGAATTGAATCGAGACAAAAGCATGTCGTCCCAGCCCTAGTACTTTTGCTAAATCTGTGCTGGAGAAAAATCCAGTTGATTTTTCAGATCCATAAAATGTTATTTCCTTCATGGTAACAATGTTAGGATACCTGTATGTAATTAGCTGTGTATGAGGCTTTACTGAAAGGTTCTGAACACCCACACGGGTGTTTTGAGTTTATCCGGCTGATTGGACCTCTTCCCAGGACTGCGTGGGTGTGTTTAGACTGACTGATTGACATCTTCCTGAGTCTCTTTTTTAGGTTTAAAAAAAAGAAAAGAAACTGTTACGGCAGGATGAATGGCACCTTTATCATTCTTATTGGTAGAAGAAGATTTGTGACCTACTAAATTCCCATGAAAGCTCCTAACTGAGATCACCTCTGTGGGTGTTCAGAGACTTTAAAGTAAATATATGCACATAAAAGTAGAGGAACTGTGTGCCACTAGCTCTGGTGCAGGTTAACAAGTGACTAAAAACATAGGAAGGAGATTTTGATGAATTTTAAAGCAACATTTTCTTTTTAATATAATCAAACTTTATAAGGCTTTAAAACATTTCTGAGCCAGTATGGACATTAATCTAGTCTTCAGTCCTCTCACCTCTAAGGCGTCGCTGTCACAGTCTCCTTCCTCTGGACCTTTCCAGGCCTCCTCGGCTATGCTGTTGACCAGATCGCAGAATCTGCCAAAGAAAAGCCCAAAATACAGATCACACACACACATACACAACATAGAAATACACAGTGCAGTCTATACACATTTGTTGATTTGAAATAAGATAAAAAAAGAGTACTGCTTAGTGTGGTATTGATACTAGTTAAGAGAAGTGGTAGGCCTAATGGCAGTAGCCTAATACTGCTGTTTTTGGACATTGCAGGGGTCAAATGATAGGGATTCTTACTCAATATCATAATATCTATTATTATTATTATTATTATTATTAAAGCACACACACACACACACACACACACACACACACACACACACACACACACACACACACACACAGTATAGATACTGTCGGATTAAAACACATTTAACATACAGTATTTGCACGCACATTGCACATTGTGATTAAGTGGCAGTGTTTACTGTAGCTAATGCACTTATCCAGAAGGGGTTACATTATGTTTACATGCACACCTCCCACACATACATGCACATGCATATAATGACCTCTGCCACTCTCATTGCACGCAAGCTGTGAATCAGCACAATGTCACACATGGCAGGCCTGCAGGTGTTCTGTGTAGAAGTGTGCATGTGCACATGCACAGACACAGCCTGTGTCCACATTTTACAACCTATTCCTTCCTTCCTTCCTTCCTTCCTTCCTTGTTTCTCTGCATTAAAGAAAGGCAGCATCATAACAGCATGACTCACTGACTCACACTCCACATAATGGAGCTGTTAGTGCTCGGGAGTGTCTGATGTGAGATTCACAAGTGTGAACATTCAGTACTTCACCAAGCAGCTAACGAGGAACACAACGGTGTTGAAATGAAACAAGGTGTGCTCGTGGCGACGTAGAGGTGCGAATCTTCCCACCTACTTTCAGAGCTGACAAGAGTGCATAGATAAAGTGTATAGATAAACTCACGGCAGAGGGAGAGATTTTACAGTCTTTGTAGACTGACAGAAATATTTACAATCAAAAATATATCAGAGAAATCAAATGTTGGTTTAATGACATCTGGGTTTTAGGAAATAAAACTAATTGTGTGTCTTGTGAGTTGTTGGAGCAGGTTGTTTATTAATCGTAGTGAATTGAATATAGTTTTTGAATATTGGGTACTTGTATTTTGATACGTGAAACAGTGTACCCTAAACAAAATGTTTTTACTGGGAAGAGATCACATAAATTCAATGGTAAATTAAAAAAAACAAAAAAAACGTATTGTTTGTTTTTACAGGGATGGCACACAATTAAAAATAATTACACCAATTAGCTGGCAGCTAATCTGCCTCCGTTGTCCCTGGGCAGGTAGACAAAAACAACAATCACAAAACAGAAAATACACTACACAAAAAAGCACAATATTAACATTAAGAAATCAGTCATTAGCTTTTTAGCTTTAAAACTTTGAGGCCATTAAAGAGTTTAAATGTTGTAACCTCCCCCCTTACAAAGCAATATTCTCCTTTTACCACCCCCCTAATTAACGTAAAATCTGGAAAATCATCTAACTGAATTACATATACAGTATCCTTTTTGAGATTGCTCAAAATCTTAGTTGGATGGCATTAATGGGATCTCCACTAGAGTTTATAATAAAGTTCTGTGGGTTGAACAACTAACCAGCATGAGTTTAAAATGACAGACATAAGTAACAGCTGTATTTGGGTCCTGATCCTCTGCAGCCATTTTACAGAAGCTGAGTAGTAATAGAGATTTTTCACAACCTAAAAACCCCCAAAAATGTTCTAATAAATGGCTTATAGCTGATTTATAAAGCTTAACCATTAATAAAGTCATTGGGAAAAACACTTAAACACTGCACTAGAAAATGGTACCATAAAATTTGATTTATATGTTTTGTATGCATTGTAAACTGTAATAAAGCACCATTGTGCCTGAGTAAAGCCTCACAGAGCTGGTTGCATGGCTGTAGAGTCATAAGTCTTGTTGAAAGTGTATCAATTAATATAAAACTATAATAAAAAAAACGCTGTATTAAATGTATAACAGAGAAAATTAAATATTCTTTATGTGAGCTTATTTGTCTGTCCTAATGCAAAGTACACAACAACATGTGGTTCATCTAATATACTGTACCTAATAATAAGAACCATGTGTGTGTATTTTTAAATGCAGAACATGCCGTGCTCCCCCTTTGTCCACTGATCCCATTTTAATTTCACCATGCAATGTTGATTCTGTCAATTGAGTAATGTTGCCAAACAGTTTTAAAAATGAAAATAGAGAAACACAGCCATCTCTATGCCTAATCTGCTACTTTATATTAATAGAAATAAACCCCCTCCTGGACTTCATTTGTTCTTCCATTAATCG
Source organism: Percina caprodes (assembly GCA_013375575.1). Taxonomy (NCBI): domain Eukaryota; kingdom Metazoa; phylum Chordata; class Actinopteri; order Perciformes; family Percidae; genus Percina; species Percina caprodes. Next base: position 100,764 of record JABXJD010000225.1, read on the forward strand.
ACAGCTGGCTGCTTAGTGGCTCTCTATTCTTTCCTTCCTTTATATGTCAGCATTGTAAACTGTAATAAAGCACCACATTGGTGCTTTATTACAGACACACAGAACTCCTTGCATGGCTGTAGACTAATAAGTCTTGTTGTGTATCCATTAACAAAACCACAAAAGAACTCTTCTTCTTAGATTTAGTGCCAAAGGTAATTAATTGACAGGTGTGTTCTGATTTTAAGCAAATTTTCCATTACTGGCTCATAAAACCCAATACTATAAATTTCAAAGTAGCAGGCAAAGGTCATTATCTCATTAAATAAAGATTTAGATTACTAAAACACTTTATACTCTACTGACACAACCTTAAACTTAAAACACAACCTTTATGAGCTTAATGGTGTCAAACAAACAGAGAGAGAGAGACACAATGAGAACAGACCTTTTACAGTGCATCTCGGTACAGAAATAGATCTGGAAGTCCTCTGAGTTGTGAAGCACATAGAGGAAGGCACTGCGCTCGTCAAACTTGGAGATGCTGAGGAGAAACGGATCACAGTTAGTTGGACGTTGATCCCATTACAGCAGATATGACTCGGAGAATGAATGAGGTCTTTCACTTGAATTTTGACATCAGCAATCAATCTCTGGGTATGAAATAAAAGACTGTCATTGCATGTGGAGGGCCACTCCATCAAAATATAAACCCCAGTAGATGTGACAAATGCTGCGGGATGTAATAACAATGCATCTTATTGACATGCACAGTAAGTATTCAGAAATTTCATTATGAGAGTTTGTTTCTGGACAATGCATCTGGAACAAAACACAAAACTTGTTTTGCAAATTGTCATATAAAATGATGCTGAACTTCTGCACAAAGGAGCTTCAATTCAACAACTAAATGGAAACATTTATCCACTGGGATGAGTGCTTCTCCAATTCTTTGTGTGCCAAGGCCAGAAGTGCCGAGCCAGACAACGAAGCAACTGTATTTGTGGTCGTATTGTTGCTCGCAGAGCTGCTTTTGTGTCCTGCTGACTGTCTGCAGGCTGAGTGGGCACAGAGAATGAGTCGGTTCCCTAGCAACATGCGAGCACAGCCTTCCACTGATCTGACACTGAATTCCTTTGAGGACCACGGAAAAGGAGACGCAGAAAAAAGACATCTTGAAGACTGTCCATGGTAGACTGTCTGTGCTGTGGCTCCATTAACACTCCACTCTGGTACCATTTAGAGCTGTGAGAGGTGAAGTGCTAGTGTCTAAAACCTGCACGTTGCATGCAACTAATAAAATGCTTCTTTTGCAATGCACATACAACATCTTAGTCCCTTACATGTTTACAATGAGCAGTAAATCTTTGGCTCATGATGCTATACTTTGCTGTTTTGTTATTTACATCTTACTGTGGTCGAGATTTTTAAGAGAAACGTGTGCAGGAGAATAAGCGGCAGGATTTTAGTTGGAACGTCTTTAGCCATAGTGGCTGGATAACGGTGGTAATATCGGCCTGTTGGTTCACCACTTCCCAGACTAAAATATCAGACATAACAGACATTCATAAATTCCCTGAGGATTCATTGTAATAATGTAATCTCTTCATATTTCGTCAAGCGCCACCATCAGGTCAAATTTATTGTGTTGGTTTGTGACTAAATACCTGCAAAAACAGACATTCCCAGCAGCCTCAGCTGTATTTTCTGTTAAGTGCTTATCAGCAATTAGCATGCTAACACATTAAGATGGTTAAGATGGTGAACATGGTAAACATTATACATGCTTAACATCAACAACATGTTAGCATTTACTTCAAAGCACTGCTCTGCCTTTGAACAACCTCGCAGATGTCTCCTTCATGGTCAGGTCTCTCCCAAGAAAAAGATTTTAATCTTGATTAAACTGTTCAAAAAAGTCCATTCTGTGAAAACTCAGAACAAAGCCTCTCTTGTCTGTTTCAATCGGTGTCAGAAATTTGTGTCATACATCATTACACTTTTTTCCTTCCTGAAGATTTAACTGCGTGAACCTGAACATACAGTACCTTAAACCAATCTTCCTTTCCTTTTCTGCTCCTTTCACATCCATCTAATCTCAAGCCACCGAAGCGAATGGAGTGATTTTTAGAACATGTACAGCATATATATTCTTGTGTGTCTCATTAAACCTCGAGATCATTGTGAACTGATCCCTGCTTCACGTTGCTTTGTTCTCCGTGCGCTTGTTATGGCTTTCAAAATCAAATCATAATATGTACCGTATTTGTTTTGTCAGTATGTTTTGCTGATATTATTGCACATTGGCATGCATTTGTTACTCCCTAATATGAACACAATGTTAACACAGTTGAAAGATTGATAACGGTGAAAACATAATGACAGGTTTTGTGTAATCCCTTCCCACGGCATAAATTAAATATACACATACATTCTGCTGGAGGCTTGCATAGACTGGGATCTAGACCTACTCTATATTGAAAGTGTCCTGGGATAACCTCTGTTATGAATTGACACTATAAATAAAAGTTAATTGAAATCTTTAAACTTTTAGAGATGTAGTGGAGCTAAATAATTTTTTTCCGACCCATCATCTGATGATAAATTCAAACCAATCACCCTCTGGAGACAGATGTGGGGTTGTTGTCAGATCACTCAGCTGTAATATGAGTGTGTCATTTAAGACAGCAGACACTGACCTGACACCTCGTACTGATGTGGCGCTGAAGTTCCACTCATGGATCCCCTTGTTCTGCAAGATAGATCAGAACAAATAACATCATAACAGCTTCTGGGAGAGGTTAAATCAATCAATACGCAGATTGAGTGCAGTTGGTTACAGCACATGTACTTTATAAAAACATTAAGTCAGTGGAGCAGGTTTACTGCGATCAATTTCTGGTAAGCAAGAGCTTTTATTTACATGCTGCTGTAAGCAATAATGTTCTACAATATAAGAAAACAATCAATAAGACAGACACACAAAGAACTTCATGACAGGAAACAAGTCAATTATTGCAGCGTAGCAGTCATCATCTGTCTGTTAACTTATGTTGGCAAAAATGATGAGTCATTAATACGTTTACTCATTTGCATAATGAGCAAGTTCCCTGCAGCGTTACAAAAAACATGTTTTAGGTATGGCAATGTATGCCAACCAATCAGAAACAAGCATTTTCTGTGGCTGTGTTATGCTGATTCCTCACCATGCACAGTAGTCTGTTTACTATTAGCCTTTATATCATATTTCCTGCACATTTGCACAAAATGTATCTGCATATAATTTCAGATTAATTACATTTAGCTCTCTGTTATTAATGACTCATCATGTTTGCCAACATACACACATCCCTTACCTTGTCAGTGTCAATCGGACTGCTGTGTTTAATGTTTTGGTTTATTTTATATCAAACAATGCAATTATACACATCCAGACACCTGTCTGTGCAGGTATTTAAATAGCAGAAGGTGAGGATGGATCCTAAATGTTTTTGATGTTTCATCTCAGATTCAGGAATGGATTATTACTACAATTTGTCAATTGCAGTGTTGGATGATATAAATAATGGACACCTACCTTGTCATCAGAAGCAACATGCCAGATAGACACCGTGTTGTCATCCACGTCTTTGTTTATGGACAAATATGAAGGCTGGTATACTTTGGTGGGCTCTAATATCAATACCTGGAGAAGAGATGAATGTTTTGGATTACCGTTCTTCCTTTATTTACCCATTGTAAATTTGTTGAGCATGTACAATCTTTTCCTTCTGTTTCAACATATTAAACCTGAGAGCTGCCAAATAAATCTCAGCCTCTTATTGGCCCCTGAAGCTGCATCTTTTGTGTTTAATTGGTTCCTTGGATGAAGTCACTTACAGGAAATCGGACAGAGGAGACGTCTTTCTTGGTGGCCTCCACCAGAAAGTCCATCCAAAAGTCTACCAGCTCCTGCTTGGGGGCCGGCTGCTCCACGCCAGGTTTCTTAAACTGTTGGTAGATTAAGATTGTCTCCACTAGCGAGCTCAGATACCTAACAACCAACCAGAGAGATAACAAAGATACCTTTCATTCACTGCGCCCTGAAAAGGGTCAGAATCCAAATTTATTAATTAATACTTTGATTTATTACATCAAATGTCAGACCCACACAAAACTTAATTAATTCCCATTTCTCATCAGAAAAACATCTGCAAACAAAATTACTTACTGGCAGATAATTTGCATGTGTGTTAAATTGTTTTAAGCCCATGAGCAAAGATCCAGAAGGATCACAGAAGTAAGCAAAACAATATGATTGTGTTTCCGTGCTGGGGCTCATTTTTCTTTGTGACATTAATGGAAACTTAAAGAGTTTTAACAACGCAAACATAAATAAAGAACAGCAGGGTCTTAGGCACTGCAAAAAATGAGGTGCAGACGGTTTACTGCGCTCGCCACATGCTGTACATCTGATACAGTCTCAGAAAATCTGAAATGTCTGAAATGACGTATTGCCGGTAGTTTGTTCCTCCATTATGAACAGATTAAGTGAGAATAGAATGTATTAGTTATTTTAAAATCATTTAAAAGTGATAATTTCTAAAGGACTCATTTTTATGTTTTGCCATTACTGTACACCAATACCTCCACACTCGCAGGTTAGGTAAAATGTTTGTGTGTTAGTTCACAAACAGTTTGGCCTAATAAGAAGAAATGTCACTGTCACAAAATGGTAGTGATCTTATCAAATTGCCTGCTTCAACATTTGTTTCCTGTTGAAGAAAAGTATATCTTTCCACAGAGCTAATTATTTGCATCCTAACCCAATTTAAACTCATCACAAAATGGCACGACAACAGGCTGATGTACTCATCAAAATCCATGTAATCCATGACAGAGGTGCTGTTGAAATGAGCAAAGTCAGTTTCTCGTGATATTTTCTGTTCCCCCTGCGAAACACACCAAATGCTTGCACAATGGCCACAGATGGCCACTGTGGTTTCAAGGGAACGCAGAGCTACACTTCGGATCACGACGACACCGGTGCAGTTGGTGATGGATGCGGTCTAAAAATGTGTTTTTCAGTATGCTAATCTGAGAGCGGCATTGTCGTATTCTCACCAGATGGGGGCTTTGAGTTTGAAGAGTTTCTCAGAGGCCTGGATGACCCTGGTGTTGTCACAGGCCAGGATGCTGGCACCCAGGAAGAAGCCCACATCCCAGTAGCTCTGCAGCTTGTCCAGGCTGCCTTTTTTCCCCAACAGGCTGCTCAGCTTTACTCCTGGAAAACAAGAGTTTCAAACAATAAGACCTTTTTTGATGATGGATTTCCACAGATGTCATTGCAAACTGAGATTTCAAGATAACTGAGGAAAGACTGGAACAAAAAAAGGCCTCAGAACATGTTTACACTCTTCTTGGACATGCCACAACTTGCAGTACAAAGGTCTTATTTGTCATTGTATTCTGCAAGAATTTAAAGATAATGGTGAAAATGGTTTTGAATTTTGCTGCTACATGTCCTGCTGCAGTCACCAGTCATTTGGAGAGGCTAGATACGCGTAGGGGGAAAACAGGGTCTAGACTCTAGAGAGACGGAGGGAGTGGCTGCCGGCGGATTTCCCAGGACTTCTTGCTCTGTTTCCCACATTCCTGAGCTCCTCTGAGCCTCAGATTTTAGGGAAGAAGAACAAGGACATAACAGGAGGAAATGTTACCATTGATACTGTATAACCAAATTTCTTCTTTATCAGAGGAGCTATTATATATATATATATATATATATATATATATATATATATATATATATATATATATATATATATATATATATATATATATATATATATATATATATATATATATATATAATGTGACTGGGTTCACTTGTAGTGATGCACTCAGAACATTATCACCAAACTCTGCAGTGCCCATCAGCACCTGTGGAGCTTTGTAGCTTCTCTCAGCTCACTGTTTACTCTCACGGCTCTCATAGAGTCATTTTCACCTGCAGTAGACAGAAGTTTTCAGCAACAAAGCTAAAAAGCAGACAGACACATTCGGTGAATAGTTGTGAACATAGAGCAGCTATTAACAATTTAAGAGCCAGACATTTCACTCCTGAGTTGTTGGAGATCGATACATAGCTAAAGGGAGAGTGAATACTGGACTTGCATTAATCAGGCAGACAGAAACAACTAATTTCTGTCGGATATGTAAATAGGAATCTGCAGTGGTGTTTACGCTAGGTTGATAAGAGAGGTGAGACTGAGCCAAAACAGTGCTGTTGCAACCAGGCCTCCAAGGAGTGTGCCGGGCTTTGAAGCAAACTGAACATAGTGGCCAATAAATCTGTGGATGATTTTTTTAAGCGTCACAACCCCCACAAACTGAACTGTCAGAATTTGATCCATTCGGTTTGATAACATTTGGAAAGCTTAGAAGAGAGACATGATGAAATCATTTAATGCCCATTCAAGTTAGAGGAGCACTTAACAGGAAGTAGCCAGTCATTCTTGGCTCCATGATGGCTTCATGTGCCTCTAAGAAACTACGGCTGACTACGGCTAAGAAACGTCTGATCATAAAGGACAGTTTCAAAGAAATTAGACATATCCAATCTAGGGTCCACTCACCCACTTTACGAAGCTCAAAAGATGAGTCAAACTGGTGTCCGGCTGCCAGAAGCAGAACAGCATAGTTGATGCCAGAGTGTAGTGTTGGCTCGGACTCAAACCCCTTTTTAAACCTGAAAGGAGAAGAAAGAAATGACTTCAATAAACACATTTGCTCCACGAAATGCGTCATTCCAAATCATTCTAACACCTCTGAGGTAACGGATGGCTTCACGGGGCTCTTTCGGCTTCCTGAAACATTTCAAGTTATAAAAAACAATTACAGCCATATTGAGTTGGGACCACAGAACGGCATACCACAACTGAGGGTACCCTCACAAAACAAGACATTTTCATTTATTTAATGAGCAATCTGTTGTGCTGAGGGAAGGGGTGTGAACATTATTAGGGACCTCTGCCAAGCTGTGACATGGAACTGAAAATAACAGCCAGATGGGAGCTTGATAACGCAAGCAGCATATTCAATCAACTAAGATATGAGATCTTAAGAGCAATTTCCAATATGCAGCCTTGTGTTATTATTATTCTATTATTATATAAGTCAACTTACGTCAGCTTCTGTTAACCTCCATATGCTCACATGACTACCATACTCATAGAAAAATTGCAAACAAGCTAGAACCACATAATTACCTGATTTGAATCAGAACAGCCTGGATTTAACACCCCTCCACATGCATCTGCATCTACTGTATGGGCATATGCAAGTATATCCTACAGGCTGTTCAGAAGCACACTCATGCTGTAAACATCCACCTTCATCATCAAAAGATCTCAACTAGGTTCAACTCTGGACTCAACTTAAAATCACTCTCCAAAATAAAGGCTGGCATATTTCCAGCAACACCAATGATGATTATATCATTGGTATGAATGCTCATAATAAATAACTTACAGGAATAGTTTATAGTACTGAGCCTCTTAATAAAAACACTGGGGGAACGTATCACTGAGCTTCCTTATGATATTTGACTTATTTTCTCTCTTTCTTTTTCAAATTAGAATGAATTAATCTCGACACTCAATCATGCAATTAAAGATGCACAGATTAGTCTAAGTTAATATTAGCCAAATTTAAATCTGATATATATTCAAGATGAGACTAGTGTAAACTATACCTATCCTCTCAAATACTGTATGTTTTAGTCTGGGTCTAAGTTTACAGTTTTGAGGCAATCCATGCTGGGGCATACTAAGACATGCCATATTATCCTGTGAGTGGTTTCTGAATAAAAAAGGCCAAACATAAATAAAGGAAAAAATGATTTTCTTTCATACTCCTCTAGATTAATTGTAAAGATGTATGTATGTACATAATGCATACATGCAATATACTGGCTACAACCTTTGAAACTAGAAAGCAGGTTAATTTTGTTGAAGTGAAAAAGCCCACAACCCATTCAGTGGTTGAGGGAAGCAAAGCGGCACCGTACATTTAGAAAACGTGAGGTGTTGTATGATTTATGGTTCTTTGGTAAAATGTGAGAAATAGCTTTAAATTCTGCTACTACTTGTAATACCTACATTGATCTTTGAAGCAACTACCACCAGCAGCCTGTACTGCTGACACAAGGCAGAACTAATGCATTTTGCATCTGAAGCTATTAACAGGACCATATTACTTTAAAGTGCTCTTATTATACTAATTTTCAGATTAATAAGTATATTTAGAGGTTGGACTGGAATAGGTTTATGTGGTTTAATTTTCTGAAAACATCATCTTTTTGTTGTACTGCACATTGCTGCTGCTCCTCTTTTCACCCTATGTGTTGAGCTCTCTGTTTTAGCTACACAGTGAGGCATCTCACTTCTGTACCATCTTTGTTGGGAGTTGCACAATAAATGAAAGGGGGTAAGCCAAAAAGAACATGAGCACTTTAATCATTACTTTCTTTTTCATCTTAAATAATCTTCATTTTGCAATCATTTAATTTTTAGCTGACAGGACTGGAACATCTGCATGTTGTTTTCATGCTTTTGCACATTTGCTTTAGGAGGCGTAACAAGTTGTGCAACCTTTTGCACGTCACTGTTGTAATGACCTGTCATTTGCAGTCTTGTGGCACATCCTTGAAGGAGACTTGTAATTCTCCTCACTACAAAAAAAAAGGGTTTTACCTTTATGATAACAGCTATTTAGTTCATTTATTCCTGGCACCATTCAAAGTAAACTCTTAATAGTGGGATGTCACGATCCAGAGAGTCACTTTAAAAAGCATCTATCAAGCATCTTGCCCTTTGAAACATGTCTTCTAACAATATTTATGTATGACTCAGTGTTTGGCGGAGTCACCTGACATCCTCTCTCACCATTGTGTGCCGCTGTCTCTGCTCGGTGTGTCTGTGAAGTGAGACTCAAGGAACATGTCCTTATAGATCCGTCCCACCAGGCAGTAGATGTCCGAGGCTACCTGTTCTTCATCCTCCACCAGGGGCAGCATTATGTCCAGAGCCTTCTGTCTGTCGCCGGGCAGGTTCCTCCTACACTCACAAACACACAGCATGCAGCCAGAACGGAGGTAAATTGGAGTTTGGTCGTATTTTAACTGGACTGAATGGCAATGAAGCAAAAAGTAATACGCTTTCAGCAAATATCTATCCAGGCATGTGTCAGTGGAAAGCTGTCATGGGTATTTGTGACTAACAACGCGTATGAAGTGTTAGAGATCACACCATCTTGATCTTGAAGGGGCACTCTACATCAGACATGTAGAGTGCTCAGCCGGGGAAATAGTTGTCTGGTCTGGAGAGAGCTGACAAGCCACTGAGTCTCACATTGAGTTGCATTATGGGAATTGTAGGTTGTGGTATTTGAGCTGGAGTGTCAGGAAATCTTTTTTTCAATTTTGGGCCTTCCTCCTTTTTTAATGTCTCTTGAAAGTCCCCCAAACATTTTGGAAGACCATTGCTTGATTGAGGATTACTCCCAAAACATTAAAGGTGACATTGGCTGCATTTACTGATAGGAATTGGCTAATTCCAAAAGAAAACCAAATTCATTTCAAAGGGCTGGTTTAAACCTTTCACAGTCCATCAAAACAGATAAACACGTGTCATGTAAACACTCCTTTCCATTGATTTGCATTTTTGGATAATCAATCATAAACTATAGGTGTTTCCACAAATCATGAAGGGAGTAACAGGTGGCATACCTTCTCCTGTTTAACAACAATGGGGGCTATAAATCAATTCAATCAGGAGAGACATGTTTGCAGATATGCAAATAAGTTTTATTGTACAGCTCAATAAAATGTACAAAGTCTTTGGCGATTAGACTCCATCGCTATACGAATATTTCATATATACATAGGGGTAGGGAACTACCAGACCCCCCAATGGAATCTAGACACTGGTGGTGGCGGTCAGCTGGAGCAGATGACTGGAGGTGGAAGGGGGGAGATGGAGGGTTACACTCTTTGCCTACAATGACAGCTGATAGCAAAGGGACAAACAGATTTTTTAAAGCAGGGTTGTGACTCTGTGATTGGCCCTTGCAATTTGTGTATGATTCTGATTGGTTTAGCAGGAAAGTGAACTCCTCCAACTGCTGATTTGATTCAGGTAAAGCATTGATTAAGAGTTAGGTCTTCCTGAAAAAATTTACACTGAGATACATTTCAATCAGAAGAGACTAGTTGCAGATGTGCGACATTTATACACAGCATGATAAAATATACATTTATTAGAATAACAGCTGAATTGATTTAGGAGTGCATCAATTAAAAGTTAGGTCTTCCTGAAAGAAGAACAGTGAACCAACCACCAATTAATGGCCTACCTGAATGTGGGGACAGGACACCTTAAAGTACTTCACTAATTTAACAGTTATCAATGAGTTAGCATTGTTGGACTCAAGATGGACAGTTTAAAAAGGAAAGGATCAAAATCGAATTAACGGAACCAGAGATGGTCTTTTTTTATTCCACAGGTTTTTTAAACCTTTTTTTTTTAAACCTGGCGTCTACATTTCCCTACGATGCAACCCGACCTTTGTGAAGAGGAAACAAGAAAAAAAACCTGTTGCCAAGACTAAAGCAAAAACATTAAAGTGCCGCATGATAGCATAAGGAATGCCATTTGCATAAGAATAAACAGCGTAAATAGTGCCCTGTATTTTCGTTGTGCATTCAATAATTCCGTCCTAATCCTATTTATTATGCTAATTTATGCAGCCTAGTGCTTCAGAACCTCGATTCCACAGGGGTCGTTTTGTTTCTTGAGGGATGAAATTTCGATAAGGCTTCGTTAATGAACGTATCACAACACAGACTTTAGAAAGATATGAGAAGTGTTTCGAAGTTAAGTCTCACACAGGCACAATGTGTGATACAAACATAGCATGGCTCCTCTCCAGAGCGTGAAGGTTAAATAAAACATATGAGCTGACAGCTATTACCATGGAGACAGTCCAGAGGGAGACAAGACCTGCTCTCTCCTAATGCATTGCTCTATTTTCTCTATTTCTTCTCTCTAGAGTGCAGATTGGTAGTTGGATGGAGGAGATTCTTCCCTAGTTGCTGTCTGGCTCCCAGCAGCGTTCAACGCTTACATGCCTGAAGCTGCCCTGCTGCAGACAAGAGGCTGAAGCCAATTAGTACACACACACACACACTTCAACCTGGCAGATTCACTTAGAAGCAGAGCCCCTACTTCAGACCAATCATCAAGCGTTTGTTAAGGTTGAATAATGATAATCTCAGGGCTCGGCGAGGACTGCACGCTGCCTGGTCAGAACTTGATGAAGAGTCATTGGAATCCACTTGTAGTGGAAAATGCATTCAGGTTCAAACTGAGAATAGAAAGGTTTTTCTACCTAATCACTATTGTACAGCCTCTTAAAACATGCAATCACTACTGTAAAATATCAGTCATTTTGTATTCAGGATTCAACAAAGTTATTTCACTGGTTGAATGTCAAATGAATTACATTTTCTTTTTCTTTTTTTTATGGAAAAGACAGCTTCTATTGGGAGAACATTTTACTGTCCACTAGGAGAGTGCAACAAGGATACCATTATTTTAGATAATGCCCGTAGTTTTTACTATGGCAACAGAGGTTATTATTAGGACATCTAAGTGGGTCAGAGGCAAAGAACAGCTACAGTGTAGACAGCGCTTACAATACTGGAATATACTTACAATGCAATAATAATATAAATGAGGACATAGTACATTTCCTGGAAAATCAATTGACAAACTGACACAATAACCAAATGGGACTGTTTGCTTTTGTCTAATTTAGTGAGTTATATAATTTAGTGAGTTAATATCTGACAGTTCATCCCATTGATTAAAAAATGTAAGTCCAAAATGTATTGCCAAAATTACCCAATACACACAGAAATATTAAAAGGATATACGTAGAGCTAGGCAATATATCAATATCGTGATATGAGACTAAATATCGTCTTTGATTTAGGATATCGTAATATGGCATAAGTGGTGTCTTTTCCTGGTTATAAAGGCTGCATTACAGTAAAGTGATGTCATTTTTTGTACTAGACTGTTTTTGCTGTTGCCTTTACCAACTTCATCAATATATCCACATTATTGATGACTATCAAAATTCTCATTGTGTAAATATTTTGTGAAAGCATCAATAGTCAACACTACAATTTCGGAGCGGTATCGACAGAGATACAGTATTTGGTCAAAAATATTGTGACATTTGATTTTCTTCATATCACCTGGCCCAAGATATACGGTAGTTATTATAGTATAAATGGTATAAAAGAATATTGTTTAGACGTTAAAACAGATTAATATAATCTTGAGCAATTTATTGCCATATTGTCATGGTCTGAGACCAATAATATGAAAGTAAAAACAAAATATTTTATGCATTTCTGTGAATTCCAATCAAAATGCTGCATTAATTTAGGTTCTTTATACGACCAGTGTCAATTATATAATAAACATGTAATCAAAAAACTGCATCCTAACCATGAAATTAATCATATCAAAAGCAGACAAAAATCCTAAACTATCCAAATTATCTTTTGCCTCAACAAAAACAACATATCATTACACATCATATAATCACATGTAACAGCTATTGTAGTTATAGTGACTAATCCTACTCTGTTGGGTAAGCTGACACACAAGACCTCCCACAGCTGTTTGTCTCTACTCATGGCGTCCTGTTCTAAACTAAAAGTGAGAGAGTGTCTTCTGTCATTGACACTCATCATATGAATCTGTCTCACAAAAAATGTCTCAGTGTTGCTGCTTTGAACTCGTTAACACGACAATACATCCTGGTAATGGGCCGGGCAGTAACAGCGGCATCTTGGCACCCTGCAGAAACATTTTCCAATTGCTGCCAAATTAAAAAACAGCACGCTTTATTGCTGTTTGAGGCAGACGCACAACAAAAACCGCAGGAAGTTTACAAGAAAAGCAGCTGGTGAGAAACAGGCAGTCAAAACCTCTCTGTGTTGTACATCTGCCTTTTTTCCTGAGTCGAGTAGCTGCACACATGCTGCTAATAATATCACTGCAGCTTAGGGGCCCTGAACCAGAATTTTCTGCTGCTTGTAACTTCAAAAATGTTGTTTTTTCCAAGCGGAGTTTGAGAAAATTCTCCCTCTATTGCTGCTTATGAAACTGCTGATTTCCCCTCTTTTTGTTTGATTGTCAATAGGTCAAAAAAACATGCTACAAAACACAAAATCACCTCCACCCAAATTAAAAAAACGACACAATTTTTTTTCCTCCTCATTGGTCAAACTGAATGTGTGCGTATCACAGTGAGCATGTGTCTATGTGCAGGTCGGCTGGTATATAATAAAGTGTCACTGGGTGTATCACTGTTTTGTGCACATTGCAATGCTCGCCGTCTTACCGATTCAGTGCAAAGGCGTAGTGGAACTTCACATGTGGATGAGCCACGAGGTCAAAGGTCGGAAGCTTCTCCAGAGTCTCCACCAGCTTTACAATGGACTCATAATCCTAGACGATAAGTGAGTAAAGAACACACTGATGAACTCTTGTTGCACTTTCACCCTGGTCAATGCTAAGCATTGTGTTCTCCATGCAACACAACAATCACACACACATCAAGGTGTTGAGCTGCTTTGAGGCCAGATGGAGAGATTCTGAAACTCAACTGTCTCCTTAACACCAAAAGCCTTTCAATAATTGAGTGCCCCCTTCATCACATTTGTGTTGCTGCTACTTGCCTACATAGTCACTATACCCAAAGCATGTTGAATAATTCAGCACATCCTCAATGCTTGTTGTTGTAATAAATGATTCATGAGGTTGAGAGATGCTTATGGTGAGTGGGTGGATCTGGACAGTGGGTGCCATCGCAATGCGGAGACTAAAGAGCAGGAAGAGCGGCACATTTAAGACGAGCAGACCAAAAGCTACGCCTGAAGCTCACCACAGGCGGTCTGCGATGGCCCGTTTGAGAAAGCGCAACTCTTGAAAAGGGATGAAGCTGAAAGATTGATGCTGAGGCAGTGACCTTCCTCTACCTTTTACAGTACAGTAGGTTTGTACCTGCCATGGTCAGGTGCATGAGCAGCAAGTTGGCAATTCGTTTGAACTTAGGAAGTGGTTACCTGAATGTCTGATATACCCTCATAGTTTCTCCTAGAAACGTGTTGGGATGTTGTGCTGAAGGTTTCTGCATATTCTTCTCTAAAGAGTCATGTTTCCAGAGTGTAAAATCCGAGTTATGACCAGGTTTAAAGCTGGAGGTGCATCCTAATTGGTTAAGATAATATTTTATGCAGATTGAAATTGAGTAATACTGTGTACGTAAACACATTTTTGTTGTTTGAGATGTTGGTGTTGGCCTCCAAAAGTCTCATAAAGATTTGAAATTGATCAATCAGCAGCTACTTTGTTAATCCATCAATAGTTTGGCCATTTTTCAAACAAAAAACACAAGTTACCACTGGTTTCATTGCAAATTTAATATTTTGGAGTTTTGGGACATAAAAAGGAGATGTCAACTTGGGGAATGTGATGTTTTTCCCTCTATACTTTCTGTGAAATTAAGTAAGCCAAATAATTTATCACGAAAATAATTACCAAAATCATCATCAATAACGAAAAGAAATGTTAGTTGTTTATTAATTTAGAGACTTATTTATGACCATGCCATCATTTTTTGTGCACGTTGTCCTCTATTGCATCTGATCTGCTAGTACACTATGACCCCCCCAGACCTCTAAGGTCATCTGGGACAGGTCTACTGTCTGTTCCTAGAGTCAGAACTAAACAGGGGGAAGCAGCGTTCAGTTTCTATGCTCCTCATATCTGGAACAAACTCCCAGAAACCTGCAGGTCTGCTGCTACTCTTAGTTCTTTTAAATCAATGCTGAAGACCTTTCTTTTCGATGTTGCCTTTCTTTAAATTATGTTCATTTCTTTCTTTTATACCGCACTGTAACTTTTATTCTTGTGTTTTATTTGTTTTATATATATATATATATATATATATATATATATATATATATATATATATATATATATATATATTTTAAACTGCTTCTTCTGTGTTTTATCGGTTTTATTTTCTTTTAACTGTTTTTGTGTAAAGCACTTTGAATTGCCCTGTTGCTGAAATGTGCTATATAAATAAAGCTGCCTTGCCTTGCCTTGTAAGGGTTTTAACTTGCAACCTTTCAATTATAAGATTATTCTGATCTCCAGACATCTCGATGATTTCTATGAAGCAACGCAAGAAGAAGTATCTGATAGAGAGGATGGGCAGTCTCTGGGGTGGCAGGAAAAACTAAGTTTGTTGTTTTATAGCACAAAGGCAGCTTTTCTAGAGGGAGCTTTTCTATCAGTATAAATAGATTTGTTTCTGGCAAATGTACATGTTGAAATTAGTCAAATCCACTTCCTATTCTCTTCAGTAAAACAACAGGTAGCAACAGGTACCAATCACTCTCTTTAATGATCGAATTGTTTTTTATTTCTCCAATGGCAGCACAGATGTACCTGGATGTCCCTGTATGTCAACAGCAGGTTGATGACAATGTCGACGGAAAGGCACTCCACGTTGTCCAGGCGCTGCTGGATGCGGCTCAGCTCGGCAGCCAGCTCCATGCCAGTGTACAGCTCCCGAGCCTTACGGATCTCGTTCAGAATGGTCTCGCGGAAATACTGGCTGTGAGAGAAAAGGTAAAAAAAAAAAGAAAAGAAAAAAAAAGAAGGAATTAAGCAATACATCTAAAAACCAGCCTTGATTCCAATTATTTAAAGTTAGTACAATATGTAATTATAAGCCTTTCTGAACATCATACTAATCAAATTCTTTTAGGTGTCTCCTTGAGGGAGCAATTCTAAATGTGATTGGAGTTTTAATTAATTTCCTGTTTTACATCATTTCAGATCGTTCTGTAGTGAGACAAGCTATTTTCCGCGTGACTTAAATGAGGTTTTAAGAAGCACTATTTCATAAATGTTTAGATATTGATATGTATTTTTAGTAAAAACAAGTTTGAAACGATAAATGCAGATATTAGTTTCACTAGATTTTGTGGAGTAAAGCATAAAATTAAGACAGTGATTGATTATAATGACAAACATAAATTTGTCAGAGTTTCCCCCTGACTGGCACCCCGGCAAGGTCAAACTGTTAAAACGGAAAGCCGTGTCATCTACAAAGAAAACTAAATACCCTTCATCAATCTGCTCTTTTGTAGTCTTGAATACACACACAGTAAATGATGAATATAAACCCTTTTAAAATGTAAAACTTGCAGCCAACTTTTCAAAAGGCCCATTTGTTGGATGTTCATTCACAACTCCACATGGCTTTTTATTACACATATTAACATGTTCTGCTGAGCTTACGGTTACACTTAGTCACCCTCAGTCACACTCACTGCCAACTAGGGCTGGATATTATTCAATCAATATTACTGCCTGAAATGTTTCTGTAGAACAGAGTATTGAAAACTCCTTCTGAAATCTCTAAAACCTGCCATTGAATGCTCAGTGGTTGTTATTTTGATTTGAATCACACTCTTCTTCCCAGTTAAAACTATATTTTGGCAAAGTTGTACATGTATTGGGTGATGCTGTCTTTAACATTTAAGAAGTTTGGCTTCTTTTTTCATTGTAAAATAATGATGATCATCTGCTGCAGAGTATTGTCACTGGAGTGATGAGTGACTTACTTTATTCACATAATACATTTGTTCCATGTAAATTAGCCGATTAAAATTACATCAGCTTGAAATTAAACCTCCAATTCAGCATTGTATTGTATCAAGGTGATATTGAAGGCCAATGTTAGCCAAAACATGGCATCAGCAAACACTAAAGATAAGTAAATGTAGCACAGCTCTCAGTGCCATAAAGCAGAATACATTTAATGTATATTTATGTTTCTATAAATAAGCTAGCTATTATACATAATGCATTCTGCTCAGATATCAGGGACAACTCTTTGCTATGCTCACTGGTTATAACTTCACATGTTGGTCTGCACAAAAGCTTCATCAAAGTGCACGTTCTTCTTCTGTGCCTGTAAAACCTGAGTCACTATTCCTGGAGCTGAGTGAGAACTAACTGGCTGCTGCATTGTGTGTTGGCAGGAATACCTAAAATATTACCCCAGCAACTGAGGCTGTGTAAAATGTAATAAAAAAAAAGTAGATCACCACTCAAGTCAAAGTTGAGGGATGCACTACATAAAATAATTACTGCGAGTAAAAATAGGAAGAGTGGGATAATAAAACAAAAGGCCTGTTCTGCAGAGAAACAGTCCTGTGATAATAATACAAAAAAAAAACGTTTTAGGCATGCATCACGTGTACAATACAACGATGTCACGCTGCTTTCACGTGCTACTCGGATGGTCGCATTCTCTGAGTTGGGAAATTGTTCCTCTGACATTGGTGTGTTTATGAGCTTTCCAAAGAACAACAAAGATGTATTGTATTGCTCAGAGCAACAGGCTGATAGCAGTTTTCAGTATTTATTTCCAGTTTAAAGCTTTATATTAGTGGTTTTGTCCCAGACTTGTTGCTGCACCATTAACATTACATTGCCTAAAACCACTAAAATATTGCTTTACCTGACTTATCAGGGTCAACACTAACTAAGCTAGGTCACTGTATGTGGACAGCAACTAGCGGTTACATCCTACTACCATATTACAAATTACATGAGCAAAAACCATATTCCATTAACCCAATGTGAATGTTTGTGTTGGGAACTCATTTTTCAGATTATTCAGACACGACGTGATTGCAGCATTACATTTCCTTCAGAGGAACTCGTTGTTCGCAGCTTTAAATATAGTTATTCTTTTGCTTCCTCATCCTCAAACCCATTGTTTTGTTCTCAAGTGTTTCCCAGTTTATAATAACTGAAAAGTGATCATGCACTCCCATTCCCTCCTCCTCCTCCACGCAGTTGCTTGTAGCCAAGGAGGATACAGAGGTTTAAAAAACATGATGGACTCTTCTCAGAAGAAGTAATTATCTTCACTCGAGGTTTCATTGCGGGAAAGTAACTGGACGCCACATTCTTCTGAACATAGTCATACTCAGAAATACAGAAAAAGTTATGTGGAGCTGATGGAGCTTTGACACGGTCATTCATTATTGCAGGGAAATAACCCTCTAACGTTAATCCTACTACTGTACATATTCACGCAAAAGTGAGCCAGAAATCGGACTTTTTGGCATCTGCAATATATGTCCCATGGCATGAAAATTTCACTTTATGAGTTCTTTTTTACATTAATATCAGTACCCCAGCCTGCCTATGGTCCCCCAGTGGCTAGGAATGACGATAGGTGTAAACCGAGGCCTGGGTACCCTGCTCTGCCTGAGAAAATCAAAGCTCTGATGGGTCGATCTGCAATCTCGCCCCTTATGACCTCATATGGGGCAAGATTCCAGATCCTCCCCTTTCTCTGCTTTGCCCGCCCGAAGAATTTCTCTCTCCTCCTCAAAAGCTACAGTCACAGAAATGGTACGTCCTATAAAAAGCTCATTGTGGGACTTGCCCTAGTGTCTGTAATTCTGCACCAAGGCTGAATTTTGGTAAAGAGACTTTACAGATACAGTATTTGGGGACCACTAAGGTCCATCCAAAGAGCACCATGTCACGGGACCTTTATCATGTACAGCATGCTTCAATCCACTCACTGTCAGCGCTTCAGTATACTTACTGGGAGTTTCCCTGTGACACTTTGAGCAGCTGGATGAAGCGGTCGAGCAGCGGCATGCAGATGGGCCCCAGCAGCATCTCGAAGCTGGGCTGCATCAGCTCCGTCAGGCCCTTCATCAGGCTGCCCTCACAGCAGTACACCTTGTTGTGAGGCGTCACCATGTACGGGATGAAGGTATAGTTGGCTGAGCATGTCTGTTGATACAAGAGACACTGGTTGGCAAAAGAGCAGTTTATTTATTATATATCAGTATATTTAAGCAGCAGAGGACTCTCTTTTTGTATAACATTGTTGGTATGGTGTGAAAGAGGCATCAGCAATGTTATAGCCAATTGTGGGTGTATCATTTGGAAAATCCAACAAACCTGATACTGGGATTAAATGAAGAGGGGAAAAAGGATGAAAATATATTCAGTAGCTTTTTATGAAATTTTTCAAAAAAGTATGAAGGTATTTAGCCTACTATGTAGACATTTTAGTTGACAAGACAGTCTCACCACAAGGTTCATGGACTTCTCATCCATGTTGGCCTAAAATTTAATTTCATTCTTGATCTACCTTATACTTAAACTCCATCTGCTGAAGAAGATTTTGTGATCAAAAGCCCAAAAATAGCTAAGCAATGGATCAACTACTGTCAAGATTTTTCCCCCCCCAATGCAACACATTACTTAAATACACACTCATTCTGTAATAGCACATGTTGTACTACTGAAGACACAGATGCTGATCCAAAGACCCTGGGCACACTTGGGTAGTTCTTGTTTTTAAACATGTACATTTGCAAATTATAATGTGATATAACAAATTAACAACAGGCTTATGCAGTTGTTTAAAAGCAGCTATTGTGGTTGTAGTTTGGCTAATATTGGGCATATTGGCTAATATTGGGCATAATGAGCTATTTATTATGTGTATTAACCAAACTTAAAGTATAATATATCGTAAGCAGTTTAAAAGTATACAAGGTGTGCATTTACAGTGAATACAAATTTTCATTAAAAGATCACCTTATCTGAATTGTTTAACAAACAGTCTTTACAAACAATTTTTTAGACACTATAAAGTAAAAGATTACATTGTTTAGGGAGGAAGCAGATTGCCTGGAGGAAGTCTGAGCTCTTTCCCCTTTCCAGACAGTTTCAGGTAATGACATGAGGCTTTGGGTCTGATCTTTCCCCACAGACAATAGTGTTTGTCTTGCGTTGTCTTCACTGAACCAGTCTAAACAGGTAGCAGCCAGGACGAGAGATCTGCACCAGTGCTGACAGTCCAATTAGGAGCTGCTTTCTTGCAACCACAAACACTTACAGCCGTGCACATACAAATTCCACTTTGCAGCACGGTGCTCATGAAAATCAAGCAGAAACAAAAGCCTTGCTGCTCACCTAAACCAAAGCTCTTCCTTGTTATTTGCTGCAGCTGTGGCATGCAGGAGTAATTTCCTTTCTTTGTCTGTTTCAGTTTTTGCTGCAGTTGTAACACAAAAAGTGTTTTTCTTTGTTTACTCAGCTCTAATTTTTGACATCTGGGGTTATGTCTGGAGAAAGATTGTCTGTATTTGTTTTAAACTTCACATTATTCTCAGCAGCGGTCGTGATGCTTCTGTTGGGCTGCCACTGCTGAATAAACAATGAGGAAACACGTGCATGTGGTGTTTGCAGACAGGACAGAGAAAGAAAGAGAGAGAAAGAGAGAGAGGCAGGAAATCCATTATTGACATCCTCAAGAAAGAGCTGAGGTCTTTTCAAGAAGAGCTTTTCCCAGAAAGTCAGATGTGAGGTGAAACAGAACATGAGCATGTCTGAAGGCGGATGGGCGGCTTCCCAGCTGCCTCATAATGGCTTTAATATTCATTCAGCCATGGTTTTAGCTTTCCATGCAGCCTCTTTGAGGAAACGCACTGCTGCTGCTCTTACTGCCATAGAAAAGGAAGTGAAAGAAGGTGTGGCATTGAAGCAATGAAAGCCACCTGCAGACAACTGCTTCCTCCTGTGCAACAGCGGTTTATAACCTCACCGGTTGCTGCCGTGGCGGTGCATCCTTTCACAAAATAGACAAGTGACCCCTATTTATTTTAGGTGCAACCAGACGGGTTGCATATCCTGACGCTATATTTAGCTCCTCTGTGTTTGTACGATTCATGGGGATCGCATGACAGGTTTGTTATTACAGGCCGATGCATATGTTGGAGCGGCTGTAGGTCATTCTGAGCTAACCACCGCTGGTAGCTCACAGGTAACAAGTGCAAATGAAAGCCATGCACGGGACTAGCACACGGGGAATCTGGTGAATGTGACTGAGAGTGAGTCAGTTGTTCAGCGAGTGAGTCATCTGGCTTGTTAGCGTTTGCAGATTGGCCATTTGTCCATTTTCAGTTACAGGAGGGTTGTAGCTGCATGCCTACTCTCCCACCTACACAGAGCAAACAAAGAGCCGACCACAACTTGATGTTAGTACTTAATTTACAGTATATGACTGTTCCAATAGTTAGTAACCTGTTGAGGAAGTTGTAAATCATGACTAATAACTATTGGTCTCTTCCAGTTTGTATCTGTGAGCTGCAGATTTTAATCAAGTCCATGGGTAACTTACATCAACACAGACAAAGCAATGTGCTTGTAATTATAGTAATTGGATATAATAACAGAAGCTAATTACCTGAATTTCCACTATCATGGTGGGTAGTTGAATACAATTAGCAAAAGATGCTTTTGTAATGGCAGAGGATTATTTACACCTGATATTTAAGACATTTGTTTAAATGACAGATATTAAATGCATTTGCACAGCAGGCTTGTCAGGCTTTTGGATTTCTACAAATGTTGAAGTGGATCTTAGGTAAGAGTCTCACTCAGTAGCTCAAGACTTTGGAAGCTTCAAGACTTTCTAGCCTTGCCAAAAGCATAAACACAAGAGCAAAATAGTAAGAAATGCACTAAAGAGTGTATTTATCAAATGTTTGCATACCCAGCTGACTAGCTACAGTAGTAGCATAAGCCCCTTTCGCACATGCACATGCAAACCTGAAATTATCTAGACATTACCTGGCAGAGCTGTATGTGAAAATGCAAATGTCTGAATCAGTTGGATCAGAAACAGTTGCTTCCTAGCACAAAGTCTGTGTAATCTCCGATTAAATTACAAAGTGTGAGAGCGGGCGTGTTGATAGCATTTCTATTGGTTTGCGAAAACAGGTGATTTACAAGAAAGACAATAAGAAAGACGACAAGGAGGACAAGGACAAGGGCCGATGCTGAAATCGTCAAATTCAAGGAATGGCTCTCTGTTGTTTATGGCTAAAGTTCCAATATGTGAAAATGGCTGTTTCTAACAAAGCAAAGTAGAACCTCATTAAAATACTACATTATTACAAGTTAGAAGTTGAGTTCCATGGGAACAAAGATGCTACTATTTCAAAGTTGAGAGGAACGTGTAGCATGTTAGCACCTTTGTGTCTTTCTCATCTGGTTTGTAGAAGTTTAAAATGCAGCAACCTCAGCCAAACTTGTTACATAGTTACATTTTCCAAACAAATCTTACTTCTTTCTCATGTAAAAGTGACACACTTTTGGAAAATAGTATACCAAGGTCAAAACTAACCTCTGTGTTGCTGCCCAAATATGTTCTTCTACAGTAAGCAACTGATACATTAAATACATTTGTATCTGTAATTTAACAAATTTTACAGATAGTTTTATAAGGCTTACCTTATATAAGTTACCACCTTTAACTAATGACAAGGGATGTCTTTTAAAGAAGATGTTTCTAATTTTAAGGGCTAATTGTAAAGTTTGAGTGTAATGGTTAGAGTAGACTACAGCAGGCTGAAGTGACATGCTTTAGCTTGTTTGTTGACAGAGAAGGTTTTATTTGTTTTAAAGATTATTTTTGGGGTATTTTTAGACTTATTTGACAGGAGAGTTGGAGACATGAAAGGGGAGAAAGGGGGGAATGACATGCAGAAAAGGGCCACAGGTTGGAGTTGAACCTGCAGCTGCGTCGAGAAATAAACCACTACCTCTAATCACTACCTCTACCTCTACCTCTAAACCTCTGAAAATGTTTAGTGCTTCAATTGGAATGGAAATTGATTAAAACTGATGTAAAAATGGTGCTAATCATTGCCCATGTAGAGAAAACAGCTATAATACCTTCAAAGGGTTGGAAAATGTATAAAAAAAACTCTGCAGATATTACACTTTAAGTGCACTTTTACCATCAAAGAGGGTAAGCTAAGAGCACATGCACCAGTGCAGAGGGCAGTGAAGTGCCTTAATACGAGCAAGAAAGAGAGAGAACAAAGACAGTGAGTGCACATAGGGGAGATCATTGAGCTGACACTCACACTGTGAGTGATAATCAGCTCTCTGCACACGGTATGAGTTGTTGGAGATCAGTACGTTTTATGCAGCACAGCGCTACCTCCTTCCTCTCTGAAAAGTCACTTAGCAGAGCGAAGCCTTACATCTCAGTCCTGAACAGTCACTCTTGGACATCAATCAGTCTTCTGCCTTAATCTTTAATCAAGAGCTGATTTAGTCAATTGTTCAATTAGACAATTAAACAACATCAATTTCGATAAGCAATTCATCATTTAAAAAGGTATCCGTCAAGCAGAAATGGCAAACATTTGTTACTTGCAGCCCTTCAAGTGAGAGGACTGCTGCTGTTATAATGTTATAACACTGTGTTTAGGGAAGCAATTTTCCTATTTTCTTACATTGTAGAATCTGAACTGCCAAAAACTGAAAGAAATAATTATTAGATTTATTGCTAACATTTTACTTGAAGGTATCTACATAAGAGTGACATGACACTGTCATGACACATGAACCCTAACCATGACAAAACTGAAGGACACTTACTAAAAGAAGCATAGTTTCTAATGTTTATGTTCATGACAGTTTCATGTCACTCTTATGTAGATACCTTCAAGTAAAGTGTAACGGATTTATCACATACCTTTTTTTTTAATCCTTATTACCTATATTATACTGTAAAAAGGTTACAGTAATAGGTGGTTTGTCCAATGGTGTACATGTTGTATTCAGCACATTCTACTCAGAACCACATTAGTAAAACAATGCACATTTTCAACTGAAAACACAGTACACTTGCTTTGTCTTTACTAAAACAAAAGTATATATTCACCCAATGTATTTCAGTTGGTGAAAAAGTAAAGAACAGGATTTCCTTAGCTTTAAAGCAGCACCTCATTTGAATTCTGCAGATTTTGCAAGTCAAGTTGTCAAAATGCTTAAGCCTTTTTATGCAGATCAAGCCCATGCTCACTTACAGTCACTGTAACTCTGCTGTCTTTGAAAATGGAAGAGAAGATGTTTTCATTTTTATATTCCGTGGGGCGGATGTGGCTTAAGTGGTAGAGCGGTCGCCTACCAGTTGGAAGGTTGGTGGTTTGAGCCATGTTTGAGTGTCCTTGGGCAAAACACTGAACCCTGAATTGCTAATTCAGTGTTCAATGTGTGTGAATAGTGAATGGTTCCTGTACTACGTGCTTTGAGTAGTTAAGACTAGAAAAGCGCTATTTAAATACAGTCCATTTCCGTGTGAAACATTTATCACAGCGACTAAACAAAAGTGGGCAGCAAAGGAAAAAACCTTTATAAACACCAAGGACAGAAACATAAGGTGTTAGACACTGTGCTCCCTAAACGTTGTAAAAAAAAATTGTGTGAGCAATGGCTGAGTATAGTGTGAAAGGCAAAGGCGAGGAAAAAAATAATTGCTTTGTGCACTTACAGTGTTCTTCTGGCAAATTATCTCCTGAAAGAAGAAAAGAGAAACGACATTTAGAGATAACACAAGATGATTTCTCCAATTTCGTTGTCTCATTTTGTTTTGGACACGGTGTTACTGAATAAAACAATAGAATACATATCAGTTCATACCTCATACATCATACCTGAGACAGTAACATTTTATTAAGACAGCTGCTTGTCCAATATCTGATGACTGTTTCTGTGTGACAATATAAAGGCTCTCACAAACCAACCCGACGGCCAGACGAAGTGATGCCGACATGAGTGTATGTTCTGCGCGTGCGAGAGACGCAATAAATCTCCATAAAAGCAGGCGCCGCTAATCTGTATTGTCGCTCAAAAAATTAAAACCGGCAGCTAATTGGATGAATGAGTCACGCGGGTCTGCCTTCTCTGGAATTACAAAACCGACCATAATGGCGGCTCGTTCAGAATACGATCTCGTAGTTAAAAAAATAGTTCACCGAAGTGTCACGCTCACCCACGCTTGTCATTTCCGGGTTAGCACCCCACCAATCAGATTGGTCATTGAGTCCAACTACCCGCCATCCAATTCAACATGTCAAATCGATAGAAATTAAAGTTTCCTCCGACTGACGACGGCATGGAACCAAACAGACTTGAGTCACTGACCTCACCAGACTGTCCGACAGCCGGTAATTGGGTTGGTGTGCTTACCATGAATGTTAAAAGAAGATAAACAGATAAAGCGGATCAATAAGCCAAGCTACTGAAAAAAAGGAAGGAAGTAGTCATTTAACCTTACTAACATTGAACGGAACAAAGTTTTACTCATATCTGCCTGTGGGTAAAAATGAATGGGTGTTTGCATAGTATCACTATCACATTCATTTTTAATGCATTGCTGTGATGACCTTTAGGATGTGTTACAATCTGAATCAATTAGGATATCTTCCTCGTGTTGGCTGTGCTTCATAATAAATCTGAAAAAGAAGGATGTATCCACATGAGTACTTCCAACTGGAAGTAAATGGCTTTCTTCTTTTATATAAAGAAAATCATTTACTTCCAGTCTTATTTTATTAGTAAATAAACTGTACCTGCATAAACAGTGAGACCACTTTTCAGCGTGAAAAGAAGCTTGAGCAGCACGGGAGTAAAAAATGGTCTCTTTAGAATCTTGATTTATTTAAATAAAAATAAAAAAAATAGCTGCAGTATTTAAAAATACAGTAATTCCTGAGATTAAAACATTCCCCTTTGAAACAATTTAGCAGCCTGATAGAGATCAGAAGAAACCACCAGAGAGAAGTGGTATTTTCAGGCAGGGTTGGGAGCGGCTAGCTGAGTGTCCAGCCAGGCGGGCGGGCACCACAGCAAACCACAGGAACTACAAATAGGTACTAGTCTGCATTAGGGCAGGCCATCAAAATCCTTTTTAACTATAAAAGCAGAAATAATAGAGCTGAGACTGTGCGTTAGGTTTTTAATGACATGTTTATCTTGACTTCTGCATTTAATGTGTGCTGAAGGCTGTATAGTACTATGTGTTGAATCACAGTGTGGTCGCGTGTTGCCATAATACCCCTCTCACCAACAGAACACCTACAATAAAGGCTTCAGTGTTCCTCTGCTACAAGTCGCTGACAGCAAGAGCTTTAAATGTGTTCAGCTTGGGCCTCAGACAGTGTGAACTGCGTCTCATCTGCTACACGGGAGCTTTGAGAGACTTGCAATGTTGTCATACAGTTTGCTGACTCAGCCAAAACTTGTCTTGGTGAGATTTTTTCTGGGTTAAAGTAACAATCTGATGTTTAAATTTGAATAAAATGTGATACTCTCCATTACAGATTGCTTTAACAGAGCAGCGCCTCTGCTCTTTTCCTTGAAAGTTGTGGTTTATTTCATAACAGTGTATCATCTTATATAAATTTAGTTAGTAAAAGTTTTTGTGGAGGTGGGCGCCTCCTTCTGTAACATAGACCACCTCCACTAAAAAAACTTGATAACATGAGTAATGATATTCTGGTGATGATCATTACTCATGTTATCAAGTTGAGCACCTCCACCGAGAGTGCACACTACACTGACTTTGCTGTTTGAAAAATTACACGTTTTGAAATTCAATATAAATCTGCAAGTGCAGTAGTGTAGATATTTCAATGATGAGCAATCCTTCAAAACCCGGACCCACACCTGAACTGATGTCTATCTGTTTTGGGGGGCGGTGACTTAACTTCCCACCAAACTTTATTTAAATCTGTAACTGGAACATTCTTTGTAAATTTTCCAGCTAGAACACATCAGGACTGGAATTAAAACCTTCTTAGTGGATATTATAAAGTACGTAAAGATACATAACTTTAAAAAAAGAAATAAAATATTACAAAAAAAGACAAAATCACAGTACTGACAGGTGATCCCTGAATTGCAGAGCAGAGACACAATCACCCCATCGCTGACTTTCAAATGGGTTTTTATAAATGCATTTCCTTCCATCACATTATTGGTGCATTTATGTGCCGCTGACAACAAATCACATTTCTGTCAATCCCCTGTCCCTCCCTTGCTGCTTCTTCTAAATATACCCTTTAATCACCACCTTTGTGAACCACAGTTATTGTCTGGTTCATGTGTTAAAGTGATGATGGCAGGATTGTCCTGGTTTCGGCTCATGGCGACGGCTTACTGTACCTGTAGAGACTGGAGGGAGTCTGAGTTAGTGTCGCAGTACAGGATGATGTTGTTAGCCATGCTGAAGCTCTCTCTGACTCCCAGGTGGTAGAAGAGCGACGGCTGGCGAAAGGCATCAGTCATTTCCACCACAGCGATGTCTGATAGAAGAGACAGGTACAGGTGTGTTGTTAGGTGTCAGTGTAGCTCTCAATACTTTGATTAAAAGTGTTCCAGGACCTGGCTTTGTGCACAAAGGCTTGTCATGTTGAAACAGGAAAGTGCCTTTTCCAACCAGCTGCAACAACGTTGGAAGCACAATATTGTTTAAGATATCATTTTATACTGGTGGTGGTGGTGGTGTTGGGGGGGGGGTTTGAACTCCAGTACGTAGGCTGGCAAAACAATTTTATTTACTTTAAACATCGGATGAAGTGATTCTTTTACATGTGATGCTGAACTGAGAACTGAGCCTTCTAGCTAACTAACTAGCAAGCCAGCCGGCCACTTAAATAGTAAAGTTTAACAACTTAAAAGGTCCAATGTGTAGGAATTTCTCCCATCTAGCGTTGAGATCATATATCCCTATCAACTCTCTAGCACCACACAGTTCAAAGTACGTATTACAGCCACGGTAGCCTTCACGCTTCAAAAGGCCAGTCTTTTGCTCTTTTCAATCTCCTTTTTCTTTTTCTGGGCAAAGAAGAAGACTCCTGTTCCTGAAATTTGGACTTTGAATACGTGTGGTCCTCCATGTTTCCTTCTTCTTTATTTTTTATTTAACCTTTATTTAACCAGGAAGTCCCTTGAGATTGAAATCTCTTTTCCGAGGGAGACCTGGCCAAGACGGCACACCAGTTACAATTTAAACAGCCGGGGCCAGGCACAGACGATACCTGTTAGCAGATTAGCAGCACCGGTGAGTTTATCATGTGGCAGCAAAAACACAAAAGGCGGAGCAGTATGTCCTGTATGTTCCTCACCAGCTAACGTAGTTCAAGATGGAGCATGAACCAAACCACTGTGACGCAAGGAAGGGGTACTCTAGATGTTTCTAAACTTAAAACACATTGTGTTGCCCCATTTCCATTTTTACAGTTATTGCCACTTACACAATTATTTGAAGTGTATATTATTCACAATACACAGCACGGTTTAATTGATATTTTTAGGGAGGGACAAATAAAACAGCAACACATTTTAGTGTGGAGTCAATTATACAAGTAGCAGTGTTGTTATTTAAGTAACAAAACCATTTAGCAAGCCATTTAAGAAGCAGTATAAAGTGTGCCATTGATGCTTAACTCTTATCCTGCACAATGTTTAAGGTTAAAACTATTATCAATTAATGAATTGGTTGACAACAAAAATACAACTTTAATTAACTGATTGATTGATCAATTACAGCAATGGTCAAATGAATATGTCAAGTAAAGTGCATTTTAGTGTTTAATATCATTAGAAATTAAATACATTATTAGACTGAATGATACTAAACTTGGTAACAATTACATTTCTCATTACTGGCAACTGTCCAATTTATACTACATAATGTAAAGCCTGCATCATATCAGAGACCTCAACTAACACTTGATATCTGGCTTTCATTTGAGCCAACATCGACTGACACTTAGCTCAAAGGTTAATGGACAGATTCAAAGCCACATCATGTGTGTGTCAGTATCCCATACTACAGGTTGTTACAGGTGGTGTTTACAGCAGTCTGCTGGAGACTCTGGTGTCAGAGAAACAAGTGGACCTCATTCAGAAGCACACTCATGAAAAACAGATTTAATGGAAGGTGGTGTGACCCCATCTTTTCAACTCTATCTATGAATACAAATACCACACTGAGTCCAGCTGAACTCAAGCATATGATCTGGATCAGAAGTGTCACTCAAACCAGCAGGGACTACAGCTTTTGTTGAAGGGGCGGAGAGTTCCCAGCCTTGAACTAAGGGCTTTCACAAGCATAACACACTGCAGTGTTACCAAAGAGCTTAGTCATAGGTGTGCTCTTGAACTGAACCATAATTTACAAATACCATTTGATAAATAGGTTAAATAAAATACCTCAATGCTTGCATTGATGTGGCATTATGATACGTATGTAGCATTAAACTAGGACTGTGCAATTCATCTAATTGTAATTGCGATTTGGCTCTAAAAGATCACAAAAACAATATATTTGTGAAAAACAAATTACGCACATTTGCACATTATGTTTTACAAGTAAACTCTTATTTTGTCTTGTTCTCTGAATGAAAGTTCAAAACGGGAAATGTATTAAGGAAAATTCACTGTTGATTTGTTTAACCGGTACAATAAATGCAACATATTTCCAAAAGTGAATGAGTAATTGTGTTAAATAATTGTGATTTTAATGTTGACCAAAATAATTGTGATTATGATTCTTCCCATCAGAAGACACTGACATTTTGAGACTGTTTTTACAGTAATAATAATAATAATAATAATAATAATAATAATAATAATAATAATAATAAGAAGCCCTACATAACAGACTGCTTTTTACCAAAGAGCTCATTTATAAGTGTGTTGTTGAACTAAACTATAACATACAAATACATTTGACCCTGCCAACATAAAATCCCTCAATTCTTGCATTAATATGGCATTATGATTGTATGTGGCAATACACACAGGTGTAGGTGGTAGAATAAGGATGATAGTGTTATGAAGGCCCAGCCCGCTCATGAGGTAGGGTGATACACGCTGGTCCTGAGGTCGCACCGAGACACTGATGACAACAAAAACACATCAGCCCAGTGGCTGCGCTCCAGTAATGACATAGTAGCTCAGGGATTCACAGAGATAATACTGCACCCTGGTTTTTCATCTGTTTCCCAACCCTCCAACTCTCTGTGTCAACAAACACATTACATGGAGATTTGGAGTGATGAAACTCTGATCCAGCCAACTGTATCTTTTACCCCTTATGGGCTGTTTCAAGCTAGCACTAAAATAAGCACTTGTTCACATTTGAGCAAGTCAGATGAGAGGTTGCTCTTTTCTGACCAATTTCTGTTATTGTCCATTTTAGGCTCAACAGAACAAAAACAGTGAAACAATATATCGGGAGAGTAACAAGGAAGCACAGCCTGCAACTTTAAAGTTTTGATTCACTCTTAGTGCATCATTTCCTGCTGTATCAGGCACCTGTTTCAATGAGAAAAACTCTGATAAAACCACTATTCCTCCCTAGCACCAGACAACAGACAGACACAGCA
The DNA here is from genome assembly GCA_013375575.1 of Percina caprodes. Classification (NCBI taxonomy): domain Eukaryota; kingdom Metazoa; phylum Chordata; class Actinopteri; order Perciformes; family Percidae; genus Percina; species Percina caprodes. The sequence goes on from JABXJD010000225.1 coordinate 131,179, forward strand.
ACTAGCTGGCAAACATAATGGAGCAATTAGCAACACAAGAATTAGATATTTCCCTCATGAGTTAGCAAGAGCTTCCTGCCCACAAGAGGCCAAAAGAATCTATTAATGCAGCATTAAAACAGCTCTGATAGCTCTCTGTGCTATCAGACAGCTGCCACATTCATTAGGATGCAACACCAGCAGCATGGAGAAAACTACTTTCTCCCTCAGATATTCTAATACAAGCAACCATGTGAATGCTCATAATTTGAACACACAGTTAACATCAAACAGTCACTTTAATTCATTCCAACACAACACTGCAGAGAGAAGCCTATCAGAGTCTGGCTGGTTGCAGCAGTGGAGAGCTTTTGTCAGTGATGAGGGGCCATGCAGCTCCTCGCACTCATCATCAGCACATGCAAATTCATCCAGGAAGCAGGTACTTGTTGCTGGCCTCAGAGGTTTTCATTATTAACCCTTTCCTCCACATGAGCTTTAGAAAACAGCCTTTTCAAACATTTTCATATCTGTCAAGCAAGCAGAGGACAGGACATACGGGATTTTCAGCTCTGTGACTCTCTGCAGTGATGCAGAACACCAAGAGGGTTTTTGCTCTTGAGCAGCCAGTCTCTTCACATCAGGATGTCTGCTATGTGATTGAGTGCACATTAGGTTTCAATTTGTGACGTACAAGACGGAGAAGTAAAGTTCACCTTTACCGCATTTCTATTAATATCTCAGCAATCACACACGAGGTTCACTGAATGTTCGGCCATCACCTGGGTCCAAAGCAAGGCTGAGTGACTGGCTTGGAAAAATTAGAGCACCTGGATTCTTTTGGGATTAACTGGACCTTAAGCAGATACATTATTTGTCCACAAAGCCAAACCTTAATGCAAACCATAACAATCCTGAGTTCTTAGCTTCTTCAGTGCTTTTACTTTTTGCAAACAAGGTGCTGAATGTCAACATCCAGACAGCGCGGGTTGGCTGATGAATAAAAAATAAGCTTGTCTCATTTCTCTGCTGGAGGTAGACCCTATCAATATTACATCTCAGCGATATTTGAATGCAAACAGGCCATTTAAAGGGCAGCAGGGTGAAACAGAGCTGTATTTCTGAACAAAAAAAGAAGGTTGCAGTTGATGACATGGGTGGAGTAATTCTGCATTGCTTTGAACCTCAACTACTACACAGGAGTACATTTGAGCCAAGGAACATGTTTGGTGTCATAGGGCAGGGCTAATTTACCTAGGTGATGATTGAGGAAAGCAGCTATGAACATAAGTGACAAAAGACTCGCCAGGAGCAATCAATGCAGAGCTCATAAGAGCTTTGTACTCACAATAAAGCCCCTGAGAGCTGACAACACTTGACTGGTGGCCTATGTCGTCAGTGTGGATTATGTGTTTCAGTCTAGATGCTGATTTTACACTCTATATTTGTTGTGTCTAACAAAACAAACTGAACAGTAATATTATAAACCCAGAAAGTAGGAACACATGCCAGACCTTAATCAATCAAACAGAATACTTGATTGAGTCCCTCAGGGAAATTATATAGTTGCAGTTGCTCACATTCAAACTCAAGGTAAAATAAGAGTAAGAAAAAAGCAAATCAATAAGTGTACAAAGTAACATAGCTACAGTAAGAAATAAAAAAGTATAAGTAAATTGAGGTTAGGTTATGAATAAGATGAGGTTAAAAAGATTGTTTCAAATTCTATTGTAGTGCAGTGTCAACCTCAAGTACAGTATCAACATAAATACAGTTGAATCATTAATAAGTACAGTGTGAATAATACAGTGGTGCTCATAAGTTTACATGCCAATGCTTAAATTGACTAAAAAGAGGAATACAAAAAATCCTCTTTTGTAAATAGATCTTAATGCCTTAATTAAAAAAAAAAGTAAAAAATCCAACTAATCCAATTAAAATAACCCCCCATCATCACATACCCTTCACCATACATAGAGATTGGCATGGGATACATCTCTCAATGCAAATCAAACCAGCTATTAGTCTAACTGAAATAAAACCATGCCAGTCTCTATGTATGGTGAAGGGTATGTGATGATGGGGGGCTATTTTAATTCCAAAGGCCAAGGTAACGTTATCAGGATGAATAGTATCTTGACCAATGAAATAACTGCTCTTTAATAATAAAAATCTGCCTACATTTTGCACATGTAGCTGGTAAATTATTGCACCAAGTACTCATTGTACATAATTGTTGTGTGTAACACTCAGAGGGAGGAGTTATATAGTTTGACAGCCACAGGAAGTAATAAGAAACTGAATATAGCGGTAATCATGCAGAACCACTTTTGTCCCACATTTCCCCAACAGGATGTTTGGCAGTCATTACAAAAACAGGTGTCTGACTTGAAAGCCCAGTAGCAGTTGTAATGCAAGCAGCTTCTCGTCTCATCACAAACATAGGGAGTCACTGTCAACAAGAACTAAGATAGTTAGTCAATTAATCAGTTATTAATAATTTGGCATTTTTAGCTATAGCCCAGCTATATGTTCTGTCTATGTGATAACTAGCTAATGTTAGCATGCTTAAACACTAAATAAATGATGGTGAACATCATACCTCCTGAATAGCATGTCAGCATTGTCATTGGGAGCATGCTAGAGTGCTGACGTTAGCACTTAGTTAAAAGCATAATTTTGCCCATGTAGAGCCTCACAAAAGGTGCTAGCATGCCTGTACAATCTTGTTTCTAGCAAAATTACAAAATACATTTAGTGCCTCTCTTTGATTTCTTTAGGTTTTAGATTTTACACTCTATATTTGTTGTGTCTAACAAAACAAAGATATATAATATTATGGTCAATCTGGGCTATGTTAACCCTTGTGTTGTCTTCCAATGAACCATGAAAAAAAGTTATCGCTTTTTCTGACATTTCTGTCACTTTTTCAGTGTTGTGGGAGCTTTTTTTGATGTTTTTTCCAAAGTTATTTGATATTTCTAATGTTGACATTTTCAGCTTATTTCGAAGGCCCATTTTTTGTGATGAAAAAAACCTGAAAATTGGTCAAATTTGACCCGAGGACAACATGAGGGTTAAGGAATAATCAACAATGAAAACAGTTCTTACTTAGTGCCTTAGTTAAATATGTATGTCCTCACAGAACAAACACTGCATTTTGGTGTTGAGTTATAATATGCTCAGTCCTAATAAACATCATTACATTTGAAAAGAACTAACAAACATTTGACTATAGGACTAAATAAACCAAAGGAGGAAATGATTCACATTTCTAGGCACAGTCACCATGTTATGAATACACACTAAGAGAATGTCACTACTCTAGTACACGGTACATCTAAAATGTGTTTTACAATCTGCCAGTGGAATCATGACGGGCTTCTTGCCACATTAGGAACAACAATCTTGAATTTATGGGAACAAACAGCACAAAACCAGAAAATGTCACAGAGACAGTGCCTGTCATTTTCCCTGATTCAACAGCAGAGCATCTGAATATTTTCTGGAGAGCGTTCAGACGTCGTGATTGCTTACCAATTCAACAGCAGAGCTGAGTGCATGCCAATGTAACAGCAGACCTGCCAACATAGTGTTGACAGAAGGCTGTGTAAAGCCAGTAGCAGTTGAGTAACTTGAGCAGTCACACTTTTAAACACCTCATCACACGTGCTCACCTCAGCTGTTGTTGCAATCACCTCAAAGTAAACCCAAGTCTATCTACACCAGCGAGAGATAAGACAAACTGGAAAGAGAAAACATGCACAGCACTGTCCTGATAATCCTGCTACACCTCCTACGGCTGGAACGGCTACTGTTGACCAAAACTAAATTGATTCCCTCGCCTACTGCTCAAAGCGGAGGAGGGAAATAATTCAATATTCTTGTGCATTATTTGGCTTCCAGCAGCTACCGGCCTGCTGCTGATGTTCTTCAGGCACGGCGGTGCCTCTGAGGGGGAGAAGGAGAAAGGAAAGAGGGCGGCGAAGGGCGATGAGCAGCTAAGACAGCGAAGAGCTACATGAATTGTCCTGGGGTCTCATTTATAAATGTGGGGTAAACACAAAGAGGGGATGAAAATGTGCGTACACCACGCAAAGGTTGTGATTTATAAAAAACAAACTCCACGCAAACTTTGACCCATGCGTACGCACATTTTGGAGACTATGGGAATTGGCGACACAGATGGTGAGGTGGTGAACTGAAGTCGGACTGCAGAAAGTAAATGTGAGAACAAGGATTACTTGTAATATTTTCAAGTATTGATACCTCACACACGTTTTTTTTTTCTCTCTCCATATCATCATATAGTAATCACTACAATACAGGCGTGAAATACACACTCATGCTCAGGACCTGGAGAGATGTCAGAGTGACCTGGAGGCTGCCAGCTGGACCAGCGTTCTGAGCGGTTTGGGGGGTGAGCAGTGCCTTGCTCAAGGGCGCCTGGCCGTGCCCAGGACGTGAAGTGGCATGCCTCCAGCTACCGATCCACACTCAGTACTTTGGTCCGTACGGAGACTTGAACCGACAACCCTCCGGTTCCCAACCCAACTCCCTATGGACTGAGCTACTGCCACCCCCAAAAAAATCAAATTTGAACATATCTTTCAGTTTCCTTTACATTGTTAGTTAGTTTCCTATCCTGGCCTGGGACATCCATTCATACGGTTTAATAAAGTACTTATTGGACTTTAACTTAGCATAGCACAAGCGTAGCTGTCCTTTTTCCTGCATCCACCGTGTGTATGTGTGTGTGTGTGTCAGTTGCGGGGGGAACTAATGCGACGTCAACCCGTTCTCACTCCCGCTTGGTCATTGGCTCTCAGAGTCACATACTGATACAAAGTCTGGGGACGTGGGACTGGTAGGATTGGTTGAAGATGCAGGAAACTCCGGTTATTGGTCAAATTTGCAGAAAGGTTGCGGTAATTAGTCAAAATTGCGGGTCACACCAAAGTTGCGGTGATTGGTTGATTCCCGTGAATTGGCGCGATTGCAACATCGCAAAATCCTGGAGGGACTGATTTATGGTTAAAAATTGGCGTGTACAGGGTGGAATAAGAGGCTGATTCACGTACGCACACTTGTTGGTAATCTGTAATTTATAAAAGGAAACATTGCTTACAGATGGCGTGTACAGTGTTTTATAAATCTGATTTTTTTTGGGCCATTTTTGACTTTTGGGTAATGGCACTTTTAGTAAGGATCCTACACACAGTTTTATAAATGAGACCCCTGGTGTCTATTGGCTCCTTCTAATAGATCCTTCTCAGTACTCACCTGACCGCTTCAACCAGTTATGCATGCTCTTTTTTTGGAAGGGGGGATCTGCTCAATATTGTAATCGCAGAAGGATCTTAATGTCACTGGAGACTGTTTAAGCGGATCAGTAACTCAGCCTCTCTCGCTCTCCTGTGCTCGGAACCAAATGGAGAGCATACATTTGGACACAAAGAAATCTATTTTAATGAGTGTGGGCTGTTGTGAGAAATGTAAACAGTTACTCCCAACAGCCTACAACACTGAGGCTGCGTGCATCATCTACAGTATACTATACTATATTCACTACAGTATATAGTGTATGAAAATGAAAGCTACAAACCAACTTTATTGTCCACCATAGAGGATTTCTTTTTGTGACTGGTCCTTTGACTAAGAATTATTTTCATTAATAATAATTTATACTTTATTAATCCCACAATGGAAATTATGTTTTCACACTGTTAGAATGAACTCAAGGTTAACTTGCAAGCTTGAGTTTTTGTCTAAAGAAGTATGTATTTAAAACATGTTGCATATTTATTTACACAGCCAGTCACATCTTGTGTGGCATTGCTGATCATTTAAAAAATTGTTTTACAGTGTACTAATACTCCACCACTCACACAAAGCCACAGCACATTTCATAGAATCTGTTTTCCCACGCACGGTACGGGAAGGATAAAATGTTTGTATGTGTCATTTCTGTGAAAAAACACTTTTGTTTTTGTGTAAATGCCATTGTGCTGCAATGCTAAAAGCACTACAATTACTTTACAACAGCACTGTTTACACTGGTCACTCAGGGGGCAGCGTTAATGGCATGCAGTTTTATTGCATTTGTCTTTGAGTATGTAGGAAGAGCAGAGGTACAGTAAGTAGATAAAGCACTTGTTACAATCAATTACACATAAGAACCATGGAGACTCGGCGAGGAAACAGCTGTATCAGATGTGATTGAAACCCTCGGTGCGTTGCTATTGAGGTTTTTCCCCTTATCGGTTATTGCCAACAGTGGAGGAGGGAATGAGGCTTGTGTTAGCGGAGCAGTGTCCAGATGGAGGATTTCCCAAGAGTATGGCCCACACTGAGGACATTCAAAGACAGTGGAATTAGTGTCTCAAATCTCCACTGGAAAGGAGAAATTTTTTCCTTCCCTTAAAAAAAAGTAATTAGAAAAGGCTAATTCTGTCCAAATTTCCATAAACAGAACTTTTGCTGGTATACTGCTAGGTTTCTTGGCCGGTTACTGCCACAGTAGTTTTGCTTGCCAGACCTATCTCCAAAGCGCTGCGGAGTAAGGTCTGGCCCTTCCACACATACAGAAAAACACGGCTTGGGTTGTTTGCATTTCTTTAAACCATTCACAATAGTCTTGGGCGATGAGATGCTCCAGACACAACGGATCTGGAAAATGTTCTCAGGAAGGAACTTTGTTACGATGGATGGATGGATGGATACTGATTATATATATATATATATATATATATATATATATATATATATATATATATATATATATATATATATATATATATATATATATATATATATATATATAGATTTCTTTGAGTATTTTATGCCTTTATTTGAGAGGACAGCTGTCAACATGAAAGGGCGAGAGAGGGGGAATGACATGCAGCAAAGGGCCGCAGGCCCGCGGCGTCGAGGAGTAAACCTCTATATATGGGCCGACTGAGCTATCCGGGCGCCCGCACAGACAATATTAAACAAAGTTAACTGTACACACAATTCTGTAACATGAGCTATTTAAATTAGCTGGATCCATGGTTAAACATCATTTGTTCTTACCAGTGATTGGCCATGTGTATTTTGTCGCAGTTCGATAGTAAATAGCGTGAACATATTCTTTGTAAATCTTAACAATCATGACCCTAAGGAACCAAGCAGGCCTGCCTCGTTGCAAAATCCAAGTGTTCTTTAAAACTTGCCATCAGCTAATAGCTTCATAGCTCAAAGTTTGTTGTTGATGTTTTCCCAAAACCAACGTTTTGCAACGTGAGGGACATCCAGAGGAACTACTGGCAGCAACGGCTGTTCCTGTGATTATCCGGTTAATTAATTGTCGTCAATCCAAACTACAGCCATGTAAATTGTCACATCATCCCCATCCCCATATCTGTGCTAGTAGAGCATGTGATTTGAACAAAATAGGGCCTTGATTGTCAAAATATTGATCCATAGTCTCTAGTGCTGACAAAAATACCCAGAGTATTCACCATGCTCCACCAGGAGCGCTAACCATATAGCGGCTTACTTCTTGACCCAGCGACCGCGGTTTGGCCTTTGCTGCATGTCACTCCCCCTCTCTCCCCCCTGTCATGTCTAAGCTGTCCTATTCAAATAAAGGCCTAACATACCGGGGTACTTTTAAGTTTGACTTGGACTCAAGTCACAAATATAAGAATTTTAGAGTTGACTCACAACATTTCAGTTTTGACCTTCTAAAATACTGCTTCAGATAGCGTTGAACCTTGACGTCAATTTGAATACTTGCCTTAACTTGGACTTGCTTTAAAAGACTCAAGACTGAAAACAGCTCTGCAGGATAACTTATTGGTCTTTTTGGTAAGAAGGTTTTGTTCAAAGCACGTCAGACAGAGATTATCAGATATTTGCAAACTTTAAAAAAATTACACATCACATAAAGTTCTGGAAAAGTCAAAATGACAGAAATTAGCTTCGTAATTGTTTCAGGTTAAACAAGGTGGTGCATGTTTGTCGCTCACTGAGACTCCATTAATCATGCCGTATGACATTTTTACAGTTTTACTGTTTTTCTTTCTTTTAAATTTAACACTTACAATAAAGAGTTTCAAAAAATGCATTCAGGCCTGAAGCAAAACTATCTTGAGACACTGACTGACAAGTGAAAGTGGAAATTGTCTCTAGAAGTGGTCAGACATCTATATGAATTCCAAGTCTGGTTCAGCTACACGTGACGCCAACATATCACACAAAAGTATAAATAGACAATGTCCCAAAATACAGCTCTGGGAATGGAAGAAAAGCACCATACAAGTCTTTTAACTGAGCATTTCTTTCTCCAAATACATCTCTACCCCCAGAGGATAATATGGGAAATGCTAGACAATAGTTATTCTGTAGTTTAGATGCCCTGCCCAGCAGAGAGATTCATGTTCCCTTCATTTTAGAAACGACCCTGAAAAAACATGATTCAGGAAATGAGAACAACCTTCCAGTTGCACCGTTCTCCTTTTTTTTTTTTTTTTTTTAATACACCTCTGCTCCACTTTGTTGCCTTTTTACACACTCTGAGATCTTACAAACTGCTGTGCCATGGCCCCAAGGGGAGAAAAAGCTGAGAACAGAATGTGAATTCATCCACATCTGATAAACACACTGGGGAAAACTTGTGCTGCTGTTGCCCCGACTTGCCTCCTTGATTTACAGAATTAGCTGAAACAAGAGGAATTTCCATTGATGCATTTCAACCTTAACTCAATTACTTTTAAGCAACTGCTTTGACTTTTACTCTCAAGGGTTTTAGCCTTGTCGCTAGCACGGTTCCAAGGCTGATTTCAATGTCAAGGTCTGTCTGTCGCTTCGTCCTCCACTTTGGTCCAGACTGAAATACCTGCACGTCAAAGTTTTGACTTATTGGGGCGGCCTCTAGCTCACCCAGTAAGAGCGTTTGTCCCATGTTGGCTGAGTCCTGCTCAGTCCCTTTGCTGTGTGTCATCCCCCCATCTCTCTCCCCCTTTCATGTCTATCCACTGTCACTTTAAGAAAAAGGGAAAAGCCCCCTAAAACAATCTTATAAAAAAGTTAGACTTATCCAGTGAAATATCTCAACATCTACTAGATGGATTGGTTCCAAATTTTGTACACATATATTTATGTTCCAAGACGATGAAACCTTAGACTGTTGTGTTGTTTTAACTTTTCCTCTAGCATAATCATTGTCTAATTCTTTTCGAAAAAAGAAGTGATGCAAAAACAACAGCAGACAAACTCCCAAAGCAAATGCAACCAAGAAACGTTCCATCCCGATTAAATGTAAGTGTGCTGTATTGATATAGCGCTTTTCTAGTCTTAACGACTACTCAAAGCGATTTTACATCATACAGGAATCATTCACCATTCACACACATTCATACACTGTGGCCGAGGCTGCCGTACAAGGTGCCACCTGCTCATCAGATAAACACTCACACACTTCACACTCCGATGACACAGCATCTGGGGCAACTCGGGGTTCAGTGTCTTGCCAGTGTCGCCCAGATTACACAGAAGTCCTCCAGACCTCTAATGGGAGCGCCATGTGGAAGAGCTGAATTTTCGACCTCACGGGGAGAGAGCACTCTGCCTTTTTATTAGACAATCTATGCTCCCGTCTCATGCCTTCCCGGTCTCTCTCTTTCTATCTTATCTGACAGAAACTGACTGCACTTACATGTTCGGCGTACATGAAGAATATCCTCTTAACAGATTGTTTTTAATGTTGAAATATACAGTTGGGAATTACTGTTATGAGTCTGCAGAGCAAGCAAAGATGTCAAAACAAAAAAAAAAACTGACTGATATGACAGTGAGCGCAAGTGTAATGTGGATCTCACAACAATAACGAATAAAGAAGAACAAACTTTCGACTCCACAACACACTACGCTTCCTGTTGAGGAATATCAGCATGAAAAAAACTTTTTCACACCAACAGTGTGACTACAGTCTACCTCTCACTCAGAGGGGAAGTCACACTTCCCCAGACGCCATGCGAGTGGCCTGTGGGCTAAGTCCTTCTGACCTTGTGCTCTCTAACCTCTGACAAGCAGCCAAGCATACAGAGTAAACAGGAGGGAGGATAAACAACTTAGCAGAGGGCAAGCTGATGGGATTTCAGAGCAGCGCAGCCTGCCAGTCGGGAAGTTGAGTGTACAGTCTTATGCTGGTGAATCACAAGACGCTCTCAACAAGAAGCGATCAGCTGCCTCCCGGCAGTGTTGACACTAACCATAATAAGACCTCACCTGCTCTGCAAGGATTACATCTGTGTCCTAGATTAGATTTGAGTTTTTTCCCTTGTTAGAATATTTTTAAGCTAAAGCTACATTGTCAAAGATACATTAGAAAACATCAAAGAACAACAAATCTAAAATGTTGACATGTTAAAAAACGTAGCCTCTTCTGGTAAAATCACAAAATGTAAGTATATGAATACTTAAAGCAGGCTGCATGCTTAATTAAACAAGCACCATGCTTTCTCCACACCAGCATTTGAAAACAACGAAATCGGGCAGCCAAATAAATTAATGTAAATTAAACTGGAGTGTTCTGTGAGTGGGCGAAGTATATCCTCGTGAGCTTCTCTCGTCAAGTTTAACTTAGTGAACTTTGACACTTGAATTTGTGTCAATTAACCAAGTAACATGTTGCCTTGACAGTGTTGCCCTTTAAAAAGAAACAAAGCTACACAGTCCAAAATGGTGGAAGCTGTTGTAGCTTCTTTTGCCGTTTTGCTCTATCCACTTTTATTTAACCTTCCACCTTTCACTGTCCGATTACAAACTGCGCCAGAAGAAGGAAATGTGTTGCAGTTAGTTATGGTAGATGGTACAAATATGTTTTGTTCACAAAACTTTGTGAACTTATTTTACTGTTAGCAACTAAGCTAACAAGCAACAGTTAGCAAGCTAGCATCCACTGAGAGCCCCCCCCCCCGTCTTCAATAATACTAATCAAATTAACGTACATTTGGATATAAATGACTCTGAAAGCTCTATTTTGACTGCCTACTGTTAGTTTATTGCCAGCTTGCTAGCTTGTTTGCCATTAGCTTGCCTGTTACAGTAGTTCACCAACTAGCCCTTGTAAATAGCACTGCCTATTTTGTGAAGATATGCAGATGAATTTTGCTTCAAACCTGTCAAAATCTACATCTATAATGACGATTTGAACAGTTAACCCTTGTGTTGTCCTCCTGTCAAAATTGAAAATCACCAATAACTTTTTCTTATGTTTTTGTCCCTTTTTTCAATGTTTGTCCCTTTTTTTGACGTTTTTAACACTACGTAACAATAACTTATTAACTTTAGTTTTATAGTTGTTTTTGGAATTTATGGTCAATAAACCTCATTTATAGGGAATTATACTTATTGTTTGAAAAGCAGAAATTAGGAATTATTTAGACTAAAATTAAAGGAATACAGTATATGTTGATGGATAAGCACAGACTGGAATATGTCAACTTACAATACTATACAATACTATTTCAAAACCACTTTCAATTTTTTTTTCAAATGCTATAAAATTGAATAAGATGCCCCAAAATTCATGAAAGTAGAGATTTGTACTTGCCACAGTGTGTTGTGTGGAATCAATCATGTTATTTTGGCTAATTACAATTGGGTAGAAGAACATTGATATAGGAAAACGGGTCAATTTGACCCGAGGACAACATGAGGGTTAAGGTGCCCATGCAGGAAATACAGATACAGTATACCGTACCTGTGAGAAAATGAGTTGACTTGGAATTTAGAGATGTTGTTGCTTTTCAGAACTCTTACTAGGTGTTGACCACTTCACCTCAGAGCTCAACAATGGGCTTCTAACAAAGTAAAAGCACAAGAGGACAGCCTGAAAAACAATTTGTGAGTTGCTGGCAGAGCGGTGAGCGGTGGAGTCGAGCACAAAAACAAGTAGGAAAGCAAACACTCAGATTGGAGTAACGCTGCTTTGAAAGTGCTCAGGACTTGTTGAAAAACCCATTGTGCCCTCTATAAATTACACAGCAATGCAGCGTAATGATCAACTGGAGTGATAACGCTCTTAATGCCCCCCATGTGACCAAACAGTAGGGCTGCACGATTTGACATAAAATCAAAATCACGATTAATTGCACATTTTACCTTGATAACAATAAAAGATTGATAATTTTATTTTTTGTGATTTGAAGACAGACATGGCTTCTGTTTTTTCTTTTTAAAGTTTTTTGTATAAAGTTTTAAAAAACATCTTTTGCATGATAAAAAGGTAAAGAGGCAATCTATTTAACTTGTTAGTCCTAACTTTGAACCAGCAAGTTCTGTTTTAAGCTCCTCTTTTTTCTGATTTCGGAGAGCTACGTGACGCATGAAACTATATCGATGAGGGCTGGCGAGTTAAAATCAGCCGTGCGAGAGTATACCAGGCAGACACACAGCTGACAACCTGCAGGTGGCAGCGGTGGAGACAGCCTCGGACATACACGCCGCAGGCCGCTGTGGACTTATGTCAGTCCCGCAAGTGGTTACAGGAAAGTGGCTGTGTGTGTCCGACAATGCACAAAACATCAACACCGCTACATGTTGATACATTTTCGATTAATTGTCTAGCCATACCGAACACCCAACCCGCTGGAAACGCACAAGTCAGTACAATTGATCCCTGATAAATATTAACTGTTTATTCTAACATTGTAACTGGGTATCCAGACACTATAGCAAATTTCCTGCCACACAACTGACATGTGCTGGTTTGAAATCATTTAAATACGTTGCATGAAGACTCTCAGAGCATTTGCAACCATCTCATCATTTCTTTGTCATATTTCAGGAGAAGAAGCAATTTGTTAATGCTCTGGCTGGATGTGTTTCTATCAGCTTCAGGATGTCAACATGCATCAGTATATAAAATTACATTTTGTCATCATGTCGTCAAAAAAAAGCGCAATACATCAAAGTAACGCGGCAATTGAAACATATTGAGCAAGCCCGCTTAACATACTTCATTGTTGCACTGCAAGTCACACAGCCATCAATCAAAACCTCAGATTATTTTACTTGATCCTCCATCAATGCTCTGAATCATTGTCTACCAGATAGGACAATTAATTGAACAAACTGAACAAATGCCTTTAATACACAGTGTGGTTCTGATTTTAGAGCTGTTATAATATATGTAACATGCAAGTCAGTTTCCAATAGCCTCAGCTAACTGTGACTAAATGTTAACTTGTTACCCCATTAGTTTGAACACCATCATACTCCATCACCACTATTACTCCCACCTACAAAAGCTGCTGATTGGCTTGGCTGTACCTCCAGTCATACACAAGACCTTTGAACTGCTCAACAAAATGTAAAAGAGGTTGACAATGATTTAGAAATCTGGAATCCAGCAAATACAGACTCATTCTCCCACTGCAGTTCACACTGATGCAAGGCCAGTTCAACAGAAGCAGCCTGTTGCATTTATAAAAAAAATAAATAAAATAAAATCACACTAAAGCACCTTGCACTTTGCTCACTCAGTGAATGTGTGTGGTCATAGTCAACAAAGGGCAGTTTTGGGTTCTACAATAAAGCCTGAAAAAATAACGATGATTCCGATGAGTCAGACCAGACGGAGGAGTGAACCAGCAGCTATGCTTGCAAGTCTATTGATCTCGGCTGCAGCTTTTTTTTTGTGACCTGGGACCTTTGAGACCACTATCAGCGACAACTCATTGCAGAAATAATAAATTATGAGGTGGTTTAAGAGTGATGGCTTCATTGATTATCACCATTAGACCTTGTTGTTCCAACTATACAATATGCATTAAGTGCTACAGAAGGCAGGGATAACATGGACAGAACATGCACCTTAATATAGTTTAAGCATTAGGAAAACAAAACATTGAGATCTGAGTAAAAGTGTACCTTTCAACTGCAATTTTGGGCAGATAAAAGTTGACAGATATGCTGACAACTTTTTTTTGCCTAATTTAGAGATCAGGAACTCAGATTGCATTTTATCTACATAGCGAAAGTTAAATTAACCTGCAAGCCTGCATAAACAATGTCATGATCATGCTGTGAGTAAGACACACTGAGCAACACGTTCACACTACACCTGATCAATATGACTTTAGATATGATGTTGGACTCTAGGAGCAGAATCTGGGATTGTTAGTTAGCAGGGGTTTTCCTGCATAAATGATTTTTTGGTGCCCCCCCCCCAAAGAGGTTTTCGTCAGACCCAAAGAAAAATCACCAGTATCAAATGATACACATTGAGAATAAACAGAGCAAATCCTCTTGTGATGTGTTTAAAGGAGAATTCCGGTCGATTTCAACACGTAGCTCTGTTGTTTGTACATTTGGAGTGCTGTCAGTAGAGAGAAAAACAAAACCACTTGGTGCTGCCTACACTGTGTTATCCTTCTGCTAGAGTTAGCACCCAACAGGCTTAAACAGGGCAAGTTTTAAACATATTTTTAGCCTCCAAACATGCTTGAAATGTCATTACAAGTGCCTAGTCATGTGCAGTTATTGCTTCCGAGGGAACACAGCGAATTTGACTCCAGTAGATGTGACAGAAAGGCATAAAAATTGTGTTAATTCAGCTAGTATTTCCTGTTTTCCAGTGAAGTCCACACTAGAAACATGACTTTTTGTCACATCTACTACAATCAAATTCGCTGTGTTCACTCGGAAGGAATAACTGCATTGGCCTAGCCATGTGCACTTGTAATGACATTTCGAGCATGTTGATGACAAGCAGAACATAAACTTGAATGTTGAATATTTCAGTTTTATCTCCAGAGTCAGGCTGTATCAGACTATCCTGCCGATTTATCTAAATATTAATATTATTTGCTTAACCAGTTTTGTTAACTGGAGTTTTACTTATTCAAGCATTACACACAGTTTATCAAATTGTTAGAAATAACAGGTAAATGCATAGATTTCTGTCAAATTAGGTAACACAGGCTCATTGCCTTTACTGTATGTGGACCAATCATACCTACTGTTGTGTGTAGTCACTCCTCCAAAAAAATGGGGGTGGCAGTAACTTTGGGGTGGCAGTAGCCCTGTCAGTAGGGAGTTGGGTTGGGAACCAAAGGGTTGCTGATTCAAGTCCCCATATGGACCAAAGTATGGTGGTGGACTGGTAGCTGGAGAGGTGTCAGTTCACCTCCTGGGAACTGCCAAGGTCCTCTTGAGCAAGGCACCGAACCCCCAACTGCTCAGGGCGCCTTTCCATGGGCAGCCCCCCCACACACACACACACACACTCTGCCATCTCTCTATTTAGTGCATGTATAGGTACTGAGCATGTGTGTGTAATAATGTGTCAGGCCTGTGTGTAATGTGAGTAATAACAAGAGTGAAATCATTGTAATTTCCCCTTGCGGGATTAATAAAGTATACAGTAATATTATTAGTATTATTATTATTAATAAAAAGGCATAATCTGAGCCAGGATAAACCCATATGTAAGGAACAAAACGCTAAATGATAAGATATGGTTAGTCATTAATGAACACGTCAGGTGTATAGTGGACAATCAGCCTCTGCCATCTCCTAGCAAAATGTCCTCTTTGTCCACAGTATCATGTGAGGAGGACATTTAAGGACAGTTAGAAACAGCTTGTACTTGAATCTGGAAAATCATCTTTCCAAATTAACAGGGACTCACATACTTTCAGACTGGCTCTGAGCTCATTGTTTAAAGGTTTCTTGTTGTCTGGCCTTCATCTCTAGTATACACTTGTGCAGGAAGAGGATGAAGCCATGTGTGTTTGGAGAGATAGAGCAGAGTGTTTCAGGGAAAATGCCTCTGCCTTCCCATGTGAATTTACAAGAAAATTCCAAAGTAGATCAGAGGAAGGCAACCAAAAAAAAGAGGAGAGAGCTTGATTTGTTTGTACAGTTTATACCATGATGTTATGACAAGCAACAAGCGGGTCTTGTGTTGAACAGAAAGTATACAACTGTCTGGTTTCACTGGTGCACTCTTATCATGAAGAAAATCTTTATATTGAGAAGTTGAAACCAAAATCACACCCTAGCTTCCTGGTCCATTTCTCACTAAATTTAAAAAGATTTCTACCACTATGTTCTGTATTTTGTACATGCTGCACTTGAGAAGCATACTTTTTTCATCTACAGCTGTCCTTATTTTAATGCCTTTAGAAATTCTACCAAAAAGATTAATATTTGTATTTATGTTCGGCCTTTAGATAAAAAGGTTTTGTCATGTAAATCTTTTTTTCAGTTTTTAAATCACTATTCTAATAAAGTTTTTATAAAGGCTACTTAAGTTGCTATCCAGAGTTACAGTATACACAACATGAGCCAATCCAAGTTTGATGAAACCCAGTTGTATCCTTGACATTCATATTCTGGTATTTAGCAAAGATATTCTTCTTTAAAAGGCTCTGTGGATCTAAGGAATCTGGCCTATTTGGTTTTATTTCTACAATATCTTCTGAACAAATACAGATCTCAAATATGTGGGGGTGGCCTCTAGCTCACCCAGTAAAAGCGTTTGCCCATATAGGCTGAGGTGCAGGTTCAAATCCAACCTACTGCCATTTGTTGTCATCGCCCATCTCTCTCCCCCTTCCGTGACTATCCACTGTCTCTATGTAATAAAGAGAAAAGCCCCAAAAAAATCTTTAAAAAAAAAAATCTTAAATATGTGCGTGAAATGCAAACACTGGCTGCTCCTCCTGGCTCCAACAGACTGGACAGCCCAGATGCTTTTTATTTGACCACAATCCCTAAAAGGTCTGCTTTCCAGTGAGTGTTTTTTCACTGCTGAACATTTCCAGTAGTAGATTACACATACAGTATGATTAACAAGGGGGAAAGTGCTTTCAGTCAGATGGTTCAACTTTGTTTCTCTGCTCAAAGATTCCAGTGGAAATTCCAGCCTCATGGCTCAAACCATGACACCCCGCACTGGAGGCGCACAATGGAAGAGGGAAACTATGCATTGGGGGAATATTAACAATAACGCCCACATTTGTGGAGCAAATTAAACAACCCCAGTGATGCTCTTTTGCCCAATGAGTTCCAGCTTTGTTCTGTAGCCTACTGTGCAGAAGTAACTGTGACATGAAGGCTGCAGCCTCAAGCCCCGACATGCACAGCCGTGTGTTGTGTTTTAAGAGCTCAGAGCAACCTGTCCTGCAGGCAAACAGTTTCCAAGAAAGAGGTGATCCAGCAAAGGCGTGACCTTTGACCACACATACGTTTGGAAGAGAGGTAAGCATTAATAAGCCATCATGAAGTTATGGCACATTGGGGAGGGAACTGACTCCTACTTGGGACTATTGATCTTATTGTTCAATCATTACCACAAGGAGTAAATATGAAGTAAATTCCTGTTAAATGCATTTAGAGGACAGGCAAGGCCTAAGGCAGACAGGCCCAATTGACAGGCAGCCTTTAGGATCAAAGTTTAATAATAATAATAATAATAATAATAATAATAATACACTCCCATAATTAACACTCTGTTGTTATTACACACACAAACAAATGGAGAGACAGAGTGGGGGCTGCCCATAGAATGGCACCCCGAGCAGTTGGAAGTTCAGTGCCTTGCTCAAGAGCACATTGGCAGTGCCTAGGAGATGAAATGGCATCTCTCCAGCTACCAGTCCACCACCGTATGGGGACTTGAACCAGTGACCCTCCGGTTCTCAACCCGACTCCTTACTGACTAAGCTACTACCACAATGAGAATAAGTTAGTTAGCAGTTCGGGAATCTTTTCTTTTTTTTTGGGGGGGGGGGGTAGATTTGGCTTTGGACTCACCTGCATTGTAGAAGCTGTCCAGCACCATGGTCTCCCCAAAGTCCAGTTTACCAAAGTTCACGGTCTCCAGCTTGCTGCCCACCGTATCGCAGGCGTCCTTCAGACACTGCAGGGCCATGCTCTCCGCGTTATTCTGCTGGCTCGCCTCTCCGTTCACCACATAGGCCACCGTCACCGGCCTGCTTTTGCACGACTTCCCGGTGGAGAGCAACCCCCCGCCGTCCATCGGATTGCTCCCTGGGGTCGGGCTGTGCCCCCCACCGACGACCACCGAGTCCTGCCAGAAAGTCCCGGCTGCGGGGATACCGAAAACGCCGCCGCCACCTCCTCCACCAGCGCTGCTGCAACTACTGTCATCGAGGCTTTCTCTGCTGGGGCAGACGCCGAAGCAAGGCACCGGTAAGGATATCCCGTCTTGTTCTTGACTCATCATGTTTTAAGGGTCACTCGCTGTCTTAAAGTGTGGGTTGGGATGAGCGGCTTCTCCAGCAGTCCTCCATGGAGAGCCAGCGTTACGCACGGCGGTTACCCATGGAGCCCGTGCACAGGCACGACGTGCAACCTTCCTCCGCTTCAACACAGGCAAACAACAGTCTGTCAGCAACAGAGGTGCAACTACACATCATCCTGCATGTTAACTGTTGATTGCACGCGCAGATAAAACACCAGTTAACCGCAGATTGGTCGAAGTCACTGTTCCGAGAAGGGGGAAACTCAAGAGGAAAAGCCACCAGAAACCGCGCATTCCTTCTCAGCTCTCACAACAAATCGACACACTTCCCAAAGTTGAACAACACCGCCGGCGTCCGGGCAGCGACGCCTACAGATGGCAGAGAAATGTCACACCGAGTCAAAGTTAAAGGCTCACAGCGGCGTGTCATCTCGTAAAAGAGAAACTGTACTGTGCACGCACAGACGCTGCCTTCATGTGCAGGCAGACCCTGCCCAGTTTCCACTGTTATCTTCCACACTCACGCACTGGGCGGAGAGACAGCAGCGAGAGCCTGGTGGAGCTGGGCGGGGACACAATGACCAAATGTGGAGTCTAGTGTGCTCTAGGAAAGGAGCAGTTCACTGTAAACAACACGATCATACGACATAGACATTCTTAGGCCACCAATTTGTCAGCTGATACAATAAACACGGAAATTGAAAGAAGTGAATAGGAAACGGGCTTTTATTGAACATTATTGAGCCCATATTTGCAGGGTTGTGAGCTGGAAGCCTTTCATAACATTGCAAACTAATTGCATTGTTTTGACCATTAATCTTGTTTGAACCCAACAGAGTACAAAGTAGATTTGGGCAGTGATCATAATTCATCATTCATTTCAGGCAACAGTTCCAGCTGCTATCCAGTCTGCAAAAGCTCCACAGCTTCTAGGTGGCCAACGTTGGATTTGTTGTTCTCTTTGACAAATATTAGAGTTACATTAAGTTTAATGAATTCACAAAGAAAATGTTGTCTTCTGGATAAATTGTTTGTCACCTTTCTTTCCTGTCATAAGGAGAACCTCTAGTGGTAAAGACTTGATATTACAGGCCAGTGCAGAGCTTACTCTAGCTCATTACTCCAGCCTATGGCATTTTACTTTATGATTTTTTTTTTACATTAATATGAGTCCCCCCAGCCTGCCTATGGTCCCCCAGTGGCTAGAAATGGTGATCGGTGTAAACCGAGGCCTGGGTAACCTGCACTGCCCCCCCCAACATTTTCATTTATCAGCAACCTTTTTCATTATCATATGTCAGACAGAGTGTGTGTGTGTGTGTGTGTGTGTGTGTGATGTGTGTGTGTTTTTATTTCTTTAGTTTTCTTAGTTTTCTATACTGTTTGGTTTTGCCTGGCATTTGAACTATGTAGGATGTATTACTGTATTGTACACATTAGTTCTCTTTTTAATTGTATATATTACTTATCTTTCTTTATCTTATTTGTCCATATTACATTTTTTATTTTATTTATATATTACTTAACTTTTTATCTTTATTTGTATATATTTCTAATCTTTTATATCATACTTGTTGTACGTGACCTTATTGCACCGTGGGTCGGAGAGACATTTTTATTTTGCTCTGTATGACTGGCACATATTGCAGAATTGACAGAAAAGTTGACTTAACTTAAAAATCTACTAAACTACTTCTCAGATTCATGAGCTTAGAGCTTAGCTTCAATGTGACAATTGTTTATCCTAACTTCAAGGCCAGCGTTAAACGACTCAGAGTGATGATCTTTGAACATGAACTTTTCATAACTGGGAGAGGGTCTACATTAAGTTAAATGTTTAAGACCTCAGTACTACATCTGGGTGAAGTGTCTCATTGGGCCCTGTAATATAATAACCACATACATTACACATAAATTGTTATGTTGCTTTATGTTTCCATCAACAAGACGTTAGTGTATTTGTCTTGTTTTATGAACATCTGTACATATTAATTAGATATAAAACCTGGCCTGATATCAATCAAGGATAAAAAATGTACTGTATGTGCTGTAGAACGTAAAACTAAAATAAGCTTCTGTTTTTGTGACTACATAAAGCAGCACATATACATCTGCAGTTACTCTGATTTGTTTATTTATAGAAGATGAAATATAACAAAATCCGAATAAATCACAATCACAAAAGATTTGCAGGCACAGCCAACATGTCAAAAGATTTATCCTGACGCTAGAATCGTGTCAAGTGTTCAAAATGGAAAAGTATTCAGAGTTGACTATGAGAAATGCCTTAACATATTTATTTTTTAAAACCTTGACAGATAAGTCATTGGAAATAATAAAAAGCATAAGTTTGTTTTTGTTTATTGGCTGCAGTGGCCCTTGATTATGGACTAGCCTCACAACACTACATATAATACAGGCTAGAACTTTAACATTATACTGTATACGCTGCTACATAATACTGTGCATATATTGGACAATATTCAGCATTAAAGCAGGACTTTTACATGCTAGAGCAAAATCTGCAGATTGTTTTGTGCCATTGACATAAAATTTGATATTGTAGGTTGACAATAATATTTTCTCGTTTTTACTTGAAAGGTCCCGTATTGTAAAGAGTTAGATTAGTTTGTTTATTTAAGATCATCTTTCGTTCCTGCTGCTGCATTGCTATTCTTCCTGAGGTCCTTACAACTCTTTTAAGAATGTGACAACGCAATACTAAATACACACCTAACAGTACATCATAAACAATACAAAATGAGAAATTATAAGACAGAAACTAAACATACACTATCATTTCATAACACAACTCATATGATAATAATTAAATACACACATAAGAAAAGGACAGACACATATTGTTGGGCAACAATTATGCCCCGAGGTTCTTTTTTAGGAAGGAAGAGCATCAGTATTGCAGTTGGAGTATAGAGTGAACTTTA
The DNA here is from genome assembly GCA_013375575.1 of Percina caprodes. NCBI lineage: Eukaryota > Metazoa > Chordata > Actinopteri > Perciformes > Percidae > Percina > Percina caprodes. The sequence goes on from JABXJD010000225.1 coordinate 152,365, forward strand.
TTACAGAACGTTTAGGAGACAAGATGCAGGCAAAGTACAGAGAGACAAGTCTCTTGCAATAGATTACCCAATTGTCTTACTTCCTCTTCCTCGGCTGTCCCCTTATTCCCACATTTCAGACACTCCCAATAGAAAGCTCAGCAACTTTAGGTTTCGGTAGATACAAACAAGGTCATGGAAGCACATAATTTATTACAAGGATTATAGACTACTCCTTTGTCTGGTGTTATCTCTCCAACTGTAACATTTGCCTGATGTTCTTATCCACTGCAACATTTACTCACCCCTACTTAACACAACGCCCTCAAATGATGATGATAATTCACACAATATTAAGCAAAGGAATTATAAATTCCAACAATATACAGCACAGTTCCACCAGTGCAGTCATAGGGCATTCCATACATTCATGTTTAACACATTTTTAAGACAGGTACATCAACATGCTATCATCCCATAACATCTGTTTCATACCATGTGAAAGTATCAAATGCTCAATCCACAGAAAACTGCACAAAGGCTCTGTTCAGAAGCTGTGCCTTTAAATGAGCTGTTAGGACTTGTACTGTTGTGATGTCACTATACTTCGTTGAAAGTGCCTCTACAGAGACCACAGATGTGGAAGACCGGAAAAAAACACTGACCAATCAGAGCAGACTGGGCTTTTTTTTTTTTTTCAGGAAGAGGGCTTAAGAGACAGGCGCTAAAATGGAGCATTTCAGACAGATGGTAAAAAGTGGCACGGTACATTCAGACAGACAGATTGAGAAAAAGAATGTCTTTTTTGAACATTAAAGCAAGTAAACATGTTCTAGTAAAAACCCAAAACACAAGTATGAAACTGAAAATGAGCATGATATGGGACCTTTAATTGGCAAATATTAACATAACTTTCCAGTATTTGGGGCAAGATGAATGGAGTAAATTAATAAGTGAAAATTTAATAGATTGTGTGTTAGACCGGACATAAAACAGAGTGTGAGAGAGATTGTTTTTGAACGATTTCAACCTTCAGAGAAAACATAATGTGGTTGAATAAAAGTTAAAAAAGACTAATACACCATTTAATTCCTATGCAATAACCCAGCAACACTGTCTCTAATCAGTCTGTTACTGGTTCCACTTATTAGTTTTTCATCATTTTCATTCTCTATTTCAGAGCAGCTCATACTGTTCATATTCATGTTCAAATAATACTTATATGTTAACATAATATTATTTATTCTAGTACCCTTTGCACTATGTTCCACAATTAAAATAATAATAACTATACAATAATAACTGCATACTTTGCACTCTTCATTGCACTATTGCCTCAACCTGTCTATATTGTTTCTGTTTATAGTGTATATATATTGTTTGTTTTGTATGAGTAAGCACATTGTGGGCAATACAATCCAAAGCAAAATTCCTTGTAAGTGTCCTCATACTGATTCTGATTCTGATTAATAGATGAAATACTTAATTACAGCAGAGTGTTCTTTTCCATTTTTGCCACTAGATGTCCCACATTGACCACACATTCATCCATGAGCGTTCACACAGTCCCAACAGCTCTCAATGACAAGGCTGCCAAACCAAACACATCCACAGGGCTGTGTTATTTCACTGCCTTTCAACACATCGGTCTGCTCATCATCGTTTAGCTGTGGGCAAATTACAGCTAATCACACCCAAACTATTTATGCATCACTGTGTCTTCTTATTGGCACTCAAATCAAGTGCTGTGTATGCTGAGGTTACATTATTGTGAGTCAAATTACACATTATTGAATCACTAAATATTTACATTTTTATATGAAAATCTAAATTTTATTCACATCATTCTGTCCTCTTTTTCTCTCACACACACACACACACACACACACACACACACACACACACATACGCACTTGCACATACACACACATGCAGGCGCGCACCTATGCACATGCGTGCGCACGCACACACACACACACACACACACACTCTGTCTGACATATGATAATGAAAAAGGTTGCTGATAAATTAAAATGTTGGACTTTATTGCCTTTATAAGTAACATCAGGAAAACCAAACAGTAGAGCAGGAAAACAAAAGCTACACATACACAAAAAACAAACAAAAAAACTATTTATCTTGATTCTTCCAGCCAACACTGCTTGACACATCTGGCACACAGAGCCACTGAGCTGCTGAGCCTCCACATCCTGCCGCCGAGCCCCAGAAAGTTTGTGGCTGCAGGCAGGAAGAGTTTCTCCTGAAGCTGTGATCCAACGGTTTTTCATATTCAAGGTATTACAGAATGCAAAGAAGACTGGCAAGGTGCTTGCAGTAACCTACGCTTATTAATTAAAGGACAATTCTTTTTTTACCCATTTACCACCCCCCACCTACCTCCTTATGTGGACCTTTGGCCTTTATACTACTCACTACCGTTGTTGCTCTTAATACTATGTCAACTTACAGTGCCGCGATGCCCGGTGCATTCAATACAGATGCTTAAGAGTGATCTAAAGGGTAAAAAAACCTTATATGAATGGGCAATAACATGATTGTACTTAAAGTCTATTTAAACTGTGTAAATAGATATTTTTGGCAACTTGGGGGCAGTGAAACCAGCTGTAAACACAATGTTAACATATTATTGCCTTACACATTTATAGAGAATGTGTTATCCAACAATTGTTATTTTGTTTTTTCACAGATGAAGCTAACACAGAGCAACATCAGCATTTATTTGGAGAATTTATTGTGAACCAAAACAATGAGTTGAAAGATGCTAAAACGCTCCATAGAGCCGAGGGGAGCTAGCCTGGTCCCACCAGACTCTGGTCCATTTTATTTGTCCAGAGAGTGTTAACTTCCTTGAAGGCGGGTACTCTGTTGAAGTTTAAAACTATTGGATCTGCCCAGAGAAACTCTGGATCTCTGGAAAGTTTGGTTGGCTTAGCATCGCTAGCGTTTGCTTTAGTCAACTCCTTCACCACTAACAGAGCGAGGTGGAAAATCAAACGTTTCCCGAGCCCCGTGGGGAGGAGGGCCACAACATCATGGCCACCAACAAAACTCAGCAAAGATTGTTCTTGTTTGGGCTTTAACTTCTGGATATTTGGCAGCGTTGCCACAATGGACCAAATGGCTTCGCTCGCATCTTTCTCCATGGCTAGCGCACAACCTCCACGTCATCGTTCTCAGCCACTCCCTCTGTTCACTGATTGGACCGGTAAAGATTTAACCGGAAAAAACCCAAGAATATACCGCAAACCAAGACGGTGTACTGAAGGAAAATAAAGATTGAGCGGAAGTACGTAGGAGGGCGGAGCCAGGCTAGAGGGGAGCTGTAGTCAGGTGATAATTCTCTGTGGGTTTGTCACTATGAACCTTTCACATTACACACAGTCATTTGATCCACTGTTAATATAAAAATAATGATTTGTGTTGCTTTAAAGAGCAACGTATCAGCTGTTGAAAATCCTAGTTTTGCTGAACTCCAGTGATCTCTGATTTCGAGGTGTACACAGGGGAGTGGTAAGTACACTGTGACATCACTATTACCTAATTGGGCACTGTTCCAAGTGGATTTTGTTTGGTTAAAGTGCACATAATGACCTTTCTTATAAATGTCAAGAAGCAGTGCTGTTTCTGTCTGTCTGGAAATAGTTTTGGTTCTGTCTTCCCTCAGAATGCACACAGTGACTACTACAATGTTACTGTATGCACACATTAGAATTACATGCAAACAACCAACAGTATGGAGTAAAGAGTGAAGTTTGTTAGGGTCTGAGTGTAGTTAAGCATCAATAGGCCACCCATGCTGAACCCAGCAAAAAAGCTTTCCATTCAGCTCTGCCACAGACCATGAAATAGTCACTCAGCTCTGAAATGGAGAGAATCACTCACATAGAGAAACAGCGAGAAGTTCAGTTAGTTCTGCCGTGCAGGTAGGAGATAGATACTTGGAGGCACAGACTTATTGCAGCCCTCCATAGATATCTGCCAAAGTCTACACAAACATTAGAGGGAAACGGGGAAACAAAATTACAGAAATCTGCTAAGTTTGACAAATGGCGGGCCCAACTTTGCCACTAGCTATTAGCCTGCAATGATTAATAAGTGAGAAAATAATTGCACTTCATTGAGATTGATGACGCCCCATTTAACCTCCCCTCTCATCCTGGCTGCGCCACAGAGCACCGAGATGAGCCTCGGACACACTGCTGCTCTGCCGGCCTCATTGGCATCGCACACACACACGCACACACACACACACACACACACACACACACACACACACACACACACACACACACACACACACACACACACACACACACACACACACACACACACACACACAGGGTCTGTGATGATCCTGCGGGGCATTTTTTAAAAGCCTTGCAGCGCTCTGATCATAAGTTCATTGTTAGTAAGTGAAAAACAATGATCTCAGCGCTAGGAGGCCTCTGGGAACCTCTCACTCCACCAATATAGCAGCATTTAAGTCAAACACCATGGGGAATTAATGACAGTGGAGTCACCATTAACTCCTACGCTAACGAGTTTGTGAGCTTTGGCCCTCTTGTTAGACACATCTTGTGTGTGTGTTTGCTTGTGTTGGAGAATCTTGTTGATCTGAAACACACACGGTAAATGTGTTTGAATGTGATTTTCACGGGGAAAATGCAAACAAAAACGCCGGCAATCAGGCGAGGCGCTGGGAGTGCCATGGCGCCTTATCCTTTCAGTCCGCTAAGAGACGTGGCCAAGGTTATTAAAGAAGGATGTAGCAGAGCAAGATGGCCGCTGTTGTGACCAGAGGCGGTGTGGAGAGATAAATGGTTGACCCAGGCTGGTGTCAGGTTAGGATTGATGCCACTATCAGCCCCACTGCTTTCCCAATGATTTTCTCAAATCTCTGATAGAGTGTGTTATCTAGTTACTGGCATGAGGGCAACGGCCTCCAGGCACAGAGAAGGTCAATCTATGAGGACAATCTTTGTTGGACTAAATGAGAAAAAAGACCTCACAAAAAAAGAATAAAAAGCAGCTGCTAGGTCTCTGGGATAAGATAAGCCAAATTACTTCTCTTTAGTAGGATAGGCCTTGGGCAAAACATCAAAAAAAAAAAGAAAAAGAGAAAAAATGAAGTGTGGAAGCTTGTGTGCTCTCTAACTTCAATGTTGTAGATTTCACCTGGAATCTCTGCTTCCTTGATCTAATGATTCAGTGACAGCAGCACTTTAAGGAATGGGCTGGGTGAGTGTGTGTTTGTCTGCTGTTTAATCTGCATTCACCTAATAAATCTCCTTATCCGGAAAAAAACAGGAATTTCCAGAACATATAATACCAGTCAGTCAGGTAAACCGCCCCACAGATCATATAGAGCTTCTCCATAATCTTACTCCATCAAACCGCACGCTCTTTTCAAAACTGGGGAAAAAAGGTTGACTAATAGGTTGTAATTTACCAGCCGAGGTCCCGATCAATAATTCTGTGTCAATAATGATGGAGAGGTCTGTGTGAGGGGAAATGATTCCATTCATTGTCTGAGAAAAATGAAGGTGTGGACATCGCCTCAGGCTGTAGGCAGATGTCCACAGGTGCTCGGTTAGTATGATGGTGGAGTTGATGAGTGGGAGGAAGACAGATAACACACCCTTGTGGTGCATAGGATCAAAACTTTACAAAGAGGGTTCACACACAAGCACACACACACACACACACACACACACACACACACACACACACACACACAGTCCCTAATGGATTTTTCTCCCCACACTTTTTTGCTGACGTTTCAGTCGACAGGCATTCCTCATAACAATCTCATTTTGAAAGCAGTCTTCTGACAGAAATATTGACCAAACCTCTATAAATGAAAGGAACGATCTGTTTCTATATGATCCAGAAAATTGCTAAAATGGTTTCAAGGAAATAAAAAGCTTTTTTGAAAGCCTTTCTAATGTGGTGTCCACCTCTTATCTGCATGCATGTAGCATAGGAAATAAAATTACCTGAGTCAAGCGAACCAGTACATCATTAAAAGATGTAGAAGCTGAAGGTTTTCAAGCATATTGTCATGATAAATCAGGCTGAATATTTCCCATAGTGCTGGTGTATAATCATTAACACCAGCACTCATATTTAGCAGAAGACACAAAACATTCAAACAACCACTGATTCTACATTATGACATGGATTTAATGGTATTAATTACCATACTGCAAGTTACTGCAATCACTCAAGATGAATAAAGCTGACTGTATACAGCACTGCAGCAACACTTTCTACTTTACTGCAGTATAGTTGTGACATCACAACTGTACTGTGTCCAGACGACTCATTTTAAGGCAAAGTTTCTGAACACGGGCTGTGTGCATTTTTTCCATGGATTGAGCGTTTCAATACTTTCACAGTATTATACATCACTTTGACCAGTTTTGTAACAAAAAAGACATTAAAATATTACTTTTTAAAATATGGGATCTTTAAGTTATGCATGTTGTTGGGCTAAAACATTTATAAAAACCTGTAGAAATTGTTGAATTGGGCATCATCCACAGAGAAGCTGCAGAAAGGGAAAGGCAAGGTTCGTTGTGTAACCCGCATCTTGTCATATTTACATTTATGTCAAACGTTCCCTAAAACACTGGGCCACTGCTTGTGTGTTTCAGTGAGGTACAGTAAGCTCTGTGGTTCTAAAATAAGGCGAGAGTTTTCCTGTAGTAAGAATTCCAGTCTGTTACAAGCTCCATATCAAAATCTTTGCTTCTAGAGCTGCGGTAAGCCACACTTTAATGCCTTGATCTGCCAGTCAAAGATAAATGTTACTGGCTCCAACCAACAAGCAGTCTAAATATTCTGACACAAGCTTTCAGTACAACACCAGTTACAAGATATAGAGCTCAGTCTGTGGGCAACACACAAAGTCGAAAACAAATTATTTGAGATTCAATAGAAATGTAGGTTGTTATTAATGTTCTTACATATACATCACTCCCCTGGTAATTTACATATAATAGCGAAAAGTCCACTTTCGAAACACAAATAATGTGAAATGGATGGATTGTACAATAGGAAGAGTCTGATCCGATCCAAATCCATAACAAAACCACACTCCCTTGCATACATTTGTGCCGAGGAGCATTCAGTTACTGGATAGATCACATATAGGCACATAGACATTTGATATTGGACACTTTTTTTATTTATTAAATCATCTTAGCTAATGGACTGATGACTGCATGTCACCACCAGTACCGTGTTGTCGTTAACGTTGTTTATGTTCTGTTTTTCTGTACTGTCTAAATCTTCATTGCTGTTGGATGTTGGTGTGGTTTTTATTGTCTTCTTATTGTCTTTTATTGTTTTACTGTTGTATGGGCTTAATGTTTGAATGTGGCTCCCTTGAGTGCAAAACAAATTCCCCTCGGGGCAATAAAGGTTTCATTCATTCATAAAATAGGTATCCTAGTATAAATGTGTGTACAGTGTACAGTGTACAAATGGAACTAATTAATAAAGTTTTGATGATCCATTGTTCAAACTAAATTTTGAGTGTGGCTATAACACATTTGGATTTGTATTGTCATTTGTGATGTTTTTATGTAGAACAGCTAATAGGCAGCTGCTGGTTGACAGTATGTTTCCTGCACTAGCATCAAGATAGAGGCCCATTGACCTGCACTTTGATTGGGCAACAATTTATGCTTGAGCACTACCCTTACATGTAAAACTGAACTAGGGTTATTCTTCACTCAATTCACCCATCCAAATCAGTCAGATTTTTATCATGTGTACATGTTTTGTTTTGCAAAGACTTAAGGTCTCATGACGTTTACTTTAATGAGGCAATCATTGGGAAACACGCACACAACCATAGATTCTTTGCAGTTATATAGCTGTTTTGGTTACTTTCATATTGCATGTAAAAAGAGAATAACCCCAGTATACTTTTCTATATGTTACAGTATGTGGCTACTTTTGCCAGACTGCAAACTTTAGGAAAGCATAAGTGTGTAAAATATTAAAAACAAACAAAGGTTTTGGTGTCTGCTTCTTCAAATCAAAGATCAAGACATTTAAAAAAATCAACAACCCTGCTAGGATGGAACTGATAATCTTAGTAGACATATGTTTTATTTTAGAGGCAGAACCCACTTCAATGGTCCTAGTTATTATGACAAGTCAAAGAGGGAGTCAGTTGACGGTATTAAAAACTGACAAAGTCAACGGGGTGGGGGGATGGGTCAACAATACATCCATTTTTAACACAGAAGAGTGCTGTCAATAGACAACATGGTTATTATTTAAGTACTATGAGATCACGATTGTTCCGTAACATTAAATAAGTACTTATTTAACCCAAATCATGATCGTTCTCTAAGCCTTACCAAGTTATTTTTGTGCCTAAACCAGACCAAACTTAAATCCTACTGTTGTCCCAGCATGAAACACATTTATTGTTCAACAGTGATGTGTAGCGTTTGTCTTTCAGTCGTGGTGCCAGATCAGAAAATGCGTGTGTCGTTCTAGAGGGAATGGACAAGCAACGTATTTTGACGTTCAATTAGAATGACTTGTTGATCAAAAAAATAAAACCACACAGTAAGTCTTGTGTCTGGTGATCTGACGTTACCCTCTGACCCCTCCGCCACCGGGCCTTCATCCTAGCTGGCTACCCCTCCTCTGAACTGAGCAGAGGTGTGTTTTCTGAACCGACCTAAACAGTTTGAACATTGCGCTCTAAGTGGATTGGGTTCCTGTCAGAGTTGAGCATTTGGACATTGATAAATTTCCTCCTGTTCTGGATCGATAACTCTCACCTTTCAGCCCAGGGCTCCTTCAGAGTTGGACGTCATAATTACTCTGTCAAACTGAATGCCTGTCCGTGTTAAGACTGACGACTGTGTGTGTGTGTGTGTGTGTGTGTGTGTGTGTGTGTGTGTGTGTGTGTGAGAATGATATAGAGTCAGTGCAAAGCAGTATGGCTTTTTTATGTGAATGGGGTATTGTGTGATTTGGGATGTATGCATGAAGATTTATGGATTATGTTTGTACATGTGGGCTTTAAAAGGTTGTGTGTATGTGTGGCTGTCCGTGTGTGTGTGTGTGTGTGTGTGTGTGTGTGTGTGTGTGTGTGTGTGAGGGGGTTTGGGGAGAGAGACCTGCGACTGGCAGTGATTGACAGCTGGGCAACCCGCCTCCTCCTTTCTCCTCCCACGGCGCTTTTTGATGCCTGTCATATTGACCAATCAGCAAAGTGATCTGACAGGTGTCCTGACACCAACATACACGGACAACACACACGTTCGTGTACACGGACAGGCCTAATTCTAATCCTAACTTTAAACCCAACTCTTAACTCTAAATTCATCACTTAAAATGAATCAAATATTCTAAATCTGACATACAGTATTTTACTTATCTTTATAACAATAAACACATTTCCAGTACTGAAACATAACCAAGCCGCCATGTTTACTTACCGATTAGCTGCAACGATTAGCTCCAAAAACAACACGGTGGGGATAATGGGCCCCTCACGTCGATCATGTTAACTGAATTAACATACGCAAAGTTCCTTTCAGCTGGTTCCTCAGTTCTGTTATCTGTCCAGATGTAGTGATGATTTATTTATTCTATTACAGGGAAGGCAGGGAATTGCCTCCATCTGCTCCATCAGACGTTGCCGCTTTGCTGCGTGCAGCCTTCCTCCAGGTTAGTGTGGGTTCATGCGGGTATTTCAATGCATAATACGCATACTTAAAAGTGTTTAAGAGTCTGTCTGTATGAGGGTGTGTGAGTTTGTATTTGTGCAGGTGTACATATGATGGCAACTTCTGGCAGATACACCAGTGTGCACACATGTAACTGTTCTGTAGGTTTTTATTAGATTTGTATGCATGTGTGTGTCACAGCGGCCACGTGGCGCTGCTGTCGGTAAAAGAGGCAGCCTGTGGAATTAAAAGTGAATGAAGCGAAGATGAGCAAGGCTGCCTGCCCCTCATAAAACCGCCACAATAATAACAATAATAACAATCAGCGCAATAATAACCTCTGCGCTCATTTAGACATCAATACTAATCACTCTCATTTGGAGGACAATAATAATAATCAGGCTCATTTAGAGAGCCGTTTCTCCACGGAGACTTTCACTGCCTTTGGGGTTGGTTGGTGCTTAACCTAATGATAATAGTCATGATTCATGGCTCAACTCTCCCTCCCTGCATGTTGCTTTCACTCCACATGAAGTGTGTGAGTGTGGGGGGGGAGGGGGGTGGCATTGTGAGGTAGTGAATCTGTTGCACCACACAAGGTTATACTTCATTTTCTAAAAATCATTGGAATTTCCCTTCTTTTCCCGCTTGCCGGAAACTGCCTCACATGACTCACAAACCTCTAAATCTAATGAGAAATCTTTTTTGGAGTCTTATTTGTTTTGGCCATCATAACTACACACACAGATCTGAGAATGAGGAAACATTGCTAACAAGAAGTCCAACAGGTGCAAAACACACAAACAATCAGTTGATCATACAGGTTTTAACCAAATGTATTAACACGCGAAAACAAGATATCGCCTTTGTTGTGAACTTCTATCCAAAGCTTGCCTGTGTGGCCTGATTTGAAGCAGTGTTCATCAGGTTGATCCTGAGGCTGTATAGTCTGGCTTACAGGATGGTCAGTGCATCTGGCTCTCCTCCACTTCCGCTATCTATTTTTGCAAGGGCATCGTTGCTGCATCCAGGGTTAAGTGCCAATCAAGACAATTGTGATTGGTAGAAATACAATCAACCCAGAACGTTTTTCCCTCTATACCAGAATGTTAACTTGTGCAGTCTGACCATGTTCCAGCGCTAATACAGCCCTGTGGAGACAGGTCCGGCATTATGACACTAGAGTCTGTATGACTCAAATTCATGAAATTGCAGAGACAAGAAAGACAGAAGAGGGGTTTGATGCAAAATAACATAAAGAATTGGAGTTTCTGGTGAGTCTAGAGATCAGTCAAAGTTTGAGGTGTCACACAAAAGCACACAGGCACACTCCACATACACTGATGCAACAATGCACACTATTAGGTAGCTTAACTTCTGTACAGGTGGTCAATTGGTTGTTTGAGGAAAATAAACTTACACTACAGAAACACAACAAAAAGTGTTTCTGATCAACAGCAAATATGTGTTTTTGCTGCACCTGATCACAGTCCAGTCGACGAGGATGCAGGTTAAATGCCACACAAATTTAGATGTTGCAGTAACGCACTCCTTTACAGCACTATATGGTCATCTTCAAGACATGAAAATATTCTCTTCACTTTCTGATGTATTGCCTGCCACATGGGCCAGTCAGGCACTAATATAATTCCTTGCGAGTGGTGCTCATCTCATCTGGGCTTCAGCTTTGAACTCATGGCTCCGCAGCTTTTCAGAATGAGACTGGTCCGGCACTGATTCACTGTAAAAAAGAAAAAGAAAAAGAAAACTCGGACAGAAGATCATTTCAGCGCCGCTCGGGAAGATCAAAAGCTCTGCTGGCAGAGAGCTGGTGTGAGGGAAGATGGTATCGCCGGGCTCTCGTTTCATTCACAGACGAGTGTGAAATGACTTCATCTGTTGTGTGGACTCACACTAGACACCATTATACACTACTATATCCTGACCCTCCCTTTTTTCTCTCACTCTCTCCTGCACGCTGGCAGCTACAGGCCAAAAAGCCACTGTAGCTGTAGCCTAATAATTCATCTGTAAGGTATTGCTTTGGTGCTTCTTTAAGCCTCACTGTCAGCTTTTACCTACATTGACATTAAGAATAGCAAAGAGCCTGATTTGTTTAGCACTAATTGCATTGTGATCATCTGTAGAATAACACTCAGGTCTGGTGTTAGTTGCCTGTTTATAGGAGCTGGAGTTTTAGACCCCTTAGTACACACTGGGGAATATGGGATTAGGGATGGGCAATATAGGTAGAGGTATGTGGTCACAAAATATGTACAGAATTATATTTTTGATAAATAAAAATCAGTAGTGTGGATGTAATTACTAAGTAGGTAAAGGCAAATAAAAAAACAGCTAGAACAGTCTGGTAAGTTCAGAAAATGTTATCACTTTACTGTAATGCAGCCATTAAAACCATGAAAAGACAACACTTTTGCCATATTAGAACATTATGACATCCAAAATCTAAGAGGATATCTAGTCTCACGTCACGATATCGATATATTATTGATATATTGCCCAGCTCTATATGGCAGTGCTAATAAGCGGAGATCAGATCTAAGTCCAGGCCTCCAGTAGCTGGCTTCAGGCCCGGCGGTGCACATCGTTACCACTCTGCCTCCTGCACATAAAACAGGAGGAACGGCAGAAATAAGCAGCAATTTGCTCAAACTTCTGAGCCTTAAACACTTGAATAATTTAGCGCGGAATATTATAAATCTGCTTGATTATTTCAGGAACGACAACAAACGGGTTTTTAACACCATGGCGCTCTCTCTCTCTCTCTCTCTCTCTCTCTCTCTCTCTCTCTCTCTCTCTCTATTGCCGTCGCTGCTAATGGAGATCCCAGCAGGCACACACACACACACTCAAAGAAAGAGATGGGAAAAGAGAGGGGAGTGTAATGAGATAATAAGAGTCGACTTAACACAAGGATGTCCCCCCTCTTTCTTCTTCTTCTTCCTTCATCCCTCGTCTTTTTTTCAACCTTCATTAAAAGAGGAGTGCGGCGCTGTAATGCTGTGTGTTGAGCTTTCTTCCTCTATCTCTGTCTCTCTTTCTTTGACCCTCCCACCTCCTGTCTTCATCCTCCTCTCTCCCTTGAACCTCCTGTTTAGCTGTTTAAGCTGATGACACATAGAATATTGCTTGTTTCACCACACACACACACACACACACACACACACACACACACACACACACACACACACACACACACACACACACACACACACACACACACACACACACACACACACACACACACACACACTTGCCCAGAGGGAAAGGCCCCAGGCAGTCTCTTTCCCGCTAGCCAGGGGCGATCATTCTGCCTCTATGATACTTTAACTGTGAGATGTCAGGAAACATTAGGCCTTAAAAAACGCAGCTACGATGCAGTGCAACACACACACACACACACACACACACACGCACACACACACACACACACACTGTCTCAACTGTTGTCCCATCCAGCTTCCTCCAAGGCCAGACACGTACCTATTTTTTTGCAATAAATGGCTGTGATACATTTTTTCTTTTCTTTTTCTTCCTAATCACCTTTTCTAAAGTAACAATCAGAAATGTATTAGTATTAACCTTTTGGTGCAATGAACATGAGATAACTTCATAGATTGATTTATACAGCAACTTCTTTCTCTACCTTTAGATGGGCATGACATTGTTTTTACCATAGTCATTGTAGGAGTCACAGCCATGAGAGAAACACCTTTAAAATAGAGTCTAATGAGGCAAAGAAATACAAGCTCAGATGGCTTTTTACAGGTTTTTTTGATTGCGAAATAACAGTGGGTACAACTTGAGCTACATGTGCAAAATTCTAACCACAGTCTGCACTTTAACAGTCACCTGAGCAAAACAGTTCACATCAGCTGCAAAACTTATTCCAAGTAACACAACTCTGATGTCTCAAATGTGTCAAATGCACACTCAGTCAGAACACAGAGTAAAAACACTAGCATCAAAATACTAACTTTTCATCTTTACAGTTTGTACAATTTGAGTGACTTCACACTACTCAATAGTTTATTTGAAGAAAAAATATAGAATTTATGTCATTTTAAGGTAAACAAGAAGGAGCGAAAATCAGCAGTTGGCTTTAATATAGTATTTTGTACTTTATGGAATTACTGGGAAAAAAACTAAAGGTACATGACAATAACAAAGAATAGTGTGACTAATCCTGCTTCTCTCCAGCATCATGCAGCAAGTTTTCTTCATCACACTGAATGTCGGCATCCTCTCTAAATACTAATAAATGTGGTGTTTCCATTGCTTTCACCTCCATTACTGCCTGAAACACAGTAAGAACGCAGTTTTACTATAGTTAAGGTAGTGTTTTTCACATTTTGTTTTTATAGCTGTGTATGTAACCTCAGACATCTGACCTGGACATGTTGGTATCTTTGCTCTTTTACCTGTTTCTCTCAAACGATACAGTGTGTAATTGTTTGTAATTCTTATTTGGTGTTTATATACAAAAATGTTCAATAACTAGTCTAAAACAAGACACTTGCTTAGTCTTTCCGCTAAAATTACAATCAGCAGTGTTTGATAGGCACCAGACTGAAATCTATTCTGTTTTGAATGTGTGGTTAACAGTTGTGACAGCAGTGTGTTAGCATTTGAACAAAGTGCTGTAAATCCACAGTGTTGTGCAGGTCGTGGTTAAGCCATGGCATAAGTGTATAGAGTTTGTAGAGTGTTCAAGCAATGAAAAACTAACTAGAGTTTGGTCTACGTGAACTGCTGCTGTGCAGACTGTAGTTAGAGTTTTGCATGTGTGACTCCAGGTGTGCCCACTGTCATTTAGCAATCAAAACAACTGTAACAACCTGAATGCAGCTCTCAAGAGCAGTGAAGCCTAAATGAAGATCCATCCATCCATTATACCCGCTTACCCTTTAGGGGGCTCAGAGGTGGGGTTGACTGTTGCCAGCTCATCACAGGGCTGACAGACAGCCATTCACAGTCAGGTTTGCACCTTGTGGCAATTAAGAGACATGTTTTTTGTCGGTGGGAGAAAAACCACACAGGAACTAGCAAACTCCGCACAGAAAGACCCCGGCAGGTTTGAGCCCAGAAACTTTTTACTGTGAGGCTACAGTGACAACTACTTATGAGCATTCAAAATTAGGACCACAGTTGTACCTTATGACTCTTCCACATTGCTGAATTATATTGTGCACCCTGCGGGTCGACCTGGATCCACACCATTTTGTCATTTATGGTGGGCAATGACCCAACAAGCTCTGCTGAGATGGCATGTAACGGTTTAAATAAAGCACAGGACGAGGAGATTGTAGCAAATGTTACTCAAACAGGAGGAAATAGAGCATATGGTTGGGACTATCTTCAGCTGCAGATTAATACACATTCAGTCCTCTGGTGAGTATTTACCATGTATGTGAGATTGAGTCAGAATAAACTGCAGTGCCCATGTTCATGGTAACGAAGGAACATGTCTCCCAGTCACAGCCAACAGTGTGGCTCACTGATGTGTTTTTAATAGTTTTTAAACAATGGAATAAGATACACCAGGCTTTGGCTACACAAACAATGATTAGGGTTCAAAATGTGAAGAACCCATCTATGTTTGTCTGTTTTAGTTATTATTATTATTATTATTATTATTAGTTGTTGTCTGCCGCGCCGGCTCAAATTCCCGTGAGCTGGAATGAGCTAGAAACATTAAACTTGGGGGAATAACTGCAAATGGTGTGCATGTGCTTCTATAGAAATATGAACGCAATCGGCCACATGGTGGCGCTGTAATTAAGGCTTCAAAATGCAAACTTTGAAAGGCCACACCCCCGATTGACTTGAAATTTCTCACACAGGTGCAGCTTAATGTGCTCTACAAAAAGCCTCAAGGACCATTAAGGTCCTCCTAGAAAATATTTCCGCCATTTAGAATTTTTTTTTAAAACACATTTTTGAGATCTCCTCCTACACCGTAGTTCAGATTGCCACCAAAGTTTCAAGTTATTGACCAATGAACTTCAAAAGGGACGTGTCTCTGGACATAAATGAACACAAATCAGCAACCGTAAGGCCAATCATCAGAAAACTCACAGGGTATGTTCAGATAAGTGCCCCAGATATACCCAGACAGTTTCATATACATGCACCACTAGGGGGCACTAGGCCCACAAGTGCCAAATAGGTGAGTGTCATTACACACATTTGACTATAAATCACATATTTATTGTCCAATCATCACAAATCTCTCAGGATATGTCCTCATAAGTACCTGAACCACGTCCTGAAAGTTTCATTCAAATTGGAGGGGGTGCTATAAATGCAAACAAACTGCAGGTGATATAGTGCAAATCAGGCTATAAATGACTGTTTGTCCAATCAACACAAAACCTCCAGGAAATGTCTACATAATGACCGCACACATACACAGCAAGTCTCATTCAAATTGACCACTAGGGGGCCTTTAAATGCACAATAACTGGACGTGGAATGACACAAATAAAGGGTCGAGCTTGGAATCGCAGCTTGCGGCTTTATTAGCAATTGTTTTTGTGTTGGTCATCTGCTTTTCTCAAAGTGCCGTGAGCTGGACTGAGCTACATATCACACTGAATTGAAAATAAATATTTTTGACAAATCAGTTGTAGGCATTTAAACAAAGTGCACTGTTTGCCCAAATGTTACAAAGCTTGCAGGATATGTTTTATGACGACGTTGGACCACATTTGTAAAATTACTTTGAAGTCACTATTGAGAAAAAAGGTTTGAACCTGCGAATATTTCATTGTGGTTTTTTGTCTTTTCAAAGGATTTGTTGACAATAAGGAAATGGAATATCACCAGCCTTATTCGTTAAAAGCTGCTTTTTCAGCAGATCACTTTTTACAATGACAATTACATCCATCATATAATGTAATATAGAGCTCTTTTGTATTGTATCTTCTTGCCACAATGATAATAGCATAGAACGTGCTGGATTATTTTTACAGCTGGATGTTCTGCAGCCTTTAAAATTATGTTTAAGGCAGTAGTGATGCAAGATGCAAACCACATTGCAGCAATGTCCTAAAAGTCAAGAAACTTATCCCCCTCTCTTCCCTTATTTCCTGTCTGCCTCTCATCAAATACAGACACAATGTTTTAATATGTAATGTACTTCAAGTGATACAAGGCATTTCATTTTAATTTGTGATTGTCTCTTCAAATAAGTTTGTTGAATGCTCATATCTATTGGTGTTTAGATGATCAGTTACTTAAGATGTGTCTGTTGCATTTGGCATTATGAAAGAGTCCAGCCTGTCCCATCTCGTTCTTCCTCTCAGTCTCTGAGCCTCTGAGAACTGCAAAGAGTGGGCCGAGTTTTAATAATAAAACATCTGACATCAGGATTTAGAGGGCTCTGCACTGGGATACTTTGTGTATCCGCCTATATTTTCCTCCAAAATCAGGTAGAGATCTATTTGTGAGCAGAAACACAATCAGAAAGAAAGAGAGAGAGTCTGCTGAGCTCCTCTCCAATATTAGCATTTAATGAAATGTACATTTCTTTCATTTAGTTTGAAACCTTTCCAAATCTGGGGAAATACAGGGATGACCCATGTTTTGATATGCTCTTTATTAGTTTGTTTTCTTTTCATTCATTCTCTGTTCTTCACTTAAGGTTTCAATCCGTCCACTTTGAGCCCTGCGTGCCAAGCTGCTGTGAGGACCGGCTGTGTGCTTTTACTATGTGGATTTGTGTTTGCAGGCCCTGAGCTTGAATACAAATGAGCTCTGAAGCTAATCCTTCTAATGATCAGGAATCTTGTTTCTGTGTCATGAATTTAAAAAAAGAGAAAGTTAAATGTATTAGCAGCTGACAGCAGAGCTAAAAGTTTCCTCCAACATTTCCTATTTTAACTTTGTTGAAATCCACATATTAACACACACACACACACACACACACACACACACACACACACACACTGGACCTCACTCTGTGTGTGTGTGTGTGTGTTTAGCCGCAGGCCCACATGGTGTTAATTGGATAATGAGGTACAATGACAAATCCCTGTTGCTGCGACAATAAGATGCTGCTGTCCAGGTTTAATATCACAGGCCCTGGTGTAATGCTGTTTGGACACACACACACACACACACACACACACACACACACACACACACACACACACACACACACACACACACACACACACACACACACACACACACACACACACACACACACACACACACACACACACACACACACACACACACACTCAGATCAGGTGTCGTTCCACTTTGGAATCTAATCTGGCTCTTCCTCCTAGCAGCCAATCAGAGGCAGCCATTGCTTCCCCAACAACCAATCAATTATTTCTAATTCTAGAAATCTCCTCTCCTCTCCTCTCCTCTCCTCTCCTCTCCTCTCCTCTCCTCTCCTCTCCTCTCCTCTCCTCTCCTCTCCTCTCCTCTCCTCTCCTCTCCTCTCCTCTCCTCTCCTCTCCTCTCGCCATAACTGAGGGGATGATGGGCCATAATTCACAGGAATCCGATCCGCCCCAGACTTGCTCACATTAATTGGATGTCCATATTAAATGGAAAATGAGAGCGGCGCTGAGGGAAAAAGTGAATGACTGACTCTCTTGGCTGCTATTGACCTATGAGGAAGAGATGCTGCCCTTTTCCCCAGCGCTCTCCCTCGCCCAGTTTTCTCTGCTCCCGTCAGCGTGATGGATCTCAAAGCATTCATTTTCTGACCCCTCACCTGGAAGCAGATTAAGCGCTCTGATTCAATAGGGCTGTTAATGGGGGCGCCAAAAGTTTATGAGGATTTCTGGAAAAGGCCAGGGAAATTAGATTCTAAGCTAACAGATTTATTGCTCTGTTTCAACACATTGTAAAAAGATTATAGGACCTCGAGGCAGGTTGGAGGGACTGAGGGGCCCCGGCATGTCTCTCGGTGTGAAGGAGAGGTATAGGAGAGAGAGACAGAGTCCTGCTCTCACATTTA
The DNA here is from genome assembly GCA_013375575.1 of Percina caprodes. NCBI lineage: Eukaryota > Metazoa > Chordata > Actinopteri > Perciformes > Percidae > Percina > Percina caprodes. The sequence goes on from JABXJD010000225.1 coordinate 171,067, forward strand.
TCAGCTATTCTACACTGACAAGGCAAAGACAAGCATGTCAATCAGAAGAGGATAAGCTCACGTCTGACCGTGACCTGAAGGACGGATGTTGAGACGGCATGCCGAGCATTCCTCAGCTGGAATCCTGCTGGAGGTGATTCGACGTGAAGTGATGCTGTTTGTCTGTAACTCTGCTCTGATCTGTTGCCTCTTCCTGTGTCACCCATATAAAAACATATGTCGTTATATTCCTGATTTGTGTAACCAGTGATGCAGCAGCTGTTTAACAAGCACTGGTGATCATCCCAAGGCAGGGGCCAACCCTTTAGACCGTAAGATCCATAAAAGGTGGTATTTTCAGAGGCATATTATGTCATGCACAAACACAAACACACCCACAAAACAACACACTCAAAAGCAATGAGAACACATCATTTCATGGGTGTTTTTCTCACCTTGCAAGTAACTACTACTCCAAATGCTTGTCAGCGTGTCAGCGTTTTTGGTCCCACTCTGTAGTCTCTGGCTGAGCCTGGTGACTTCCTGTTGGCTCCCTGCAAACATGAATAGCATGAAAATAATTTGGTTTATTTACAGATCATTTGGTCCTCCCGAGGTGTGTAGATTTTTCCCAATTAACTCAAGAGATTTGCTCTCATATTATTTAATTTATACATGATGTTAATAAATTAATAAATAAATATACATGTATATTTATATCAAAATTAAATAAAAAAAAAGATATTAGGATGTAAATAGAAGAGTCACAAATGTGCAGGCAAAGCGCTGCAGGTTGGCCACCCCCGTCCTAATACATCACTACCAACAATAAACTGCAAACAACAAAAACCATGATGATGAGTAGACATGACATGAGAGATGAAACAATATCCACATCTGCCCACAGCTACTGCTTGAAATATTCCGTAAAATCATAATTTCCTTAAAATATTATTTTGGTATTTAAAACTTTTAACTCTTAGAAAATGTGTCTCACATGCTGACGTGTCACTTGCTTTCTGTAATCATATTATAATAGATATTTTCTTTATCCATCTATGCACCTCATCTGACTTTCCTTAATAGTTAACACATGCATTTACATGACAATCGACATGAGACTCAATAACACTGACTTCAAGTGGATTTCTTCACAGCACTCGGCTGTGGGTCACGTTGGCCTACACTTGAGTGGGGAGCCTCAAGTAAAGAGTTGTAATGTAAAGGCCACTAGAGTACACATAATTAAAAATGGCTGATCCAAGTTGGGGCTCTATTTAAAAGAAATTTAAATACTGGATTGTTTCTGGATTACCATGTTAGCATAAAAGCATATAGTGTAACCCCTGGGTGGGCATTGCCTGTATCACTATGCTCAGTAACATTACAGAACAGATATAGAGGAACACTTTACACAGGTAAACCCTCCTGTAACCAATTTGAGTGGACTAAACCAACTGTGGGGGTGCTCACTATATACAGACTTAGAAACAGACAATTTGACAAAAGGCATATTTGTAATTGAAACAATTTTGACCACAAATAATCATCTAAATACAAAAGCAAGCAATGACGTAACTAACTACTTCAGGAAAACACATTTAGTCTAAAACTGTAACTCCCCCAGTCGCTCTTCAAACATGGAACCAGGAAGTACAGATGGGCTCCTCATCCACTGCAAACGTTGTTGCTAGGCCAATTAGAAAGCAGGTGGGTGACAAGGTGAAAATGTTTAGCATAGCAACGTTATCGATAAATCTTATGTTTGCAACTGCAAGGAAAATGTTGAGCATGTGTTAAAGTTCCATGAAGAAAGAAAAGTCTTAAGCTAGGCTAGGGTAGGAAAACAAACGAGAATGAAGCATTAAAGCTGCACAGTAAGCCAGTAACACATCTCCAAATCAATGCTAATGTTGCTAAGTGTCTGGTGGACGTGAAAGCTAACAAGTCAACACCATGTTTAATTGCCCCCCCAAAAATTCAATGAATACAGGTTTAAGATTGGTTGCTCCCCTCCAGTAAATGGAAATATGTTCAATATGTGTTCAGTGTATTGCATGTATCAAACAATAGGATAGCAGGCCTGCTTTTGATGCTGATAATTTGTTTCAAGTTCTATGTAGGAATTTCTTTCATGGCCTTACTAGTTCAGTCTCACAGGCACATATTCCAGTTCCTCCATATAAAAAACAACTTTGGTCAGAAATCTTTTTTCTATACATACACCAAGATTTGGAATGACATCCCACCTGTCATCAAAACACTACCATCCATCGCATATTTCAAAAAGGCCAAACAACTCCTTAACAGTTACACCTGCACACATTAATTGCTCATGTATTGTCCAAGCCTTGTTTGCACTCTGTATTTGTCTAGCCCATGCTGGTGTCTTGTATAAATGCCTCTGTCCTTATGTGCCGAAACTATATTGTTGTTTAGTTGTCTGAATTTTTCTAGTCCATAGCGATGTCCTTTACACATGTTTGTTCCGACGTGCTGTAACCACGTTCAATGTTATATGTTTCTGCAGAACAGGAACCTGCTGAAAACCAGTTTTTAAACTGAGTCATGCCCATTTATATTGTAATGTAATGTTACTTTTTGAACTTTCCTGTACAATAAATATGAATGAATGAAGCAAGCATTGACACTTCTCATGACGAAAACACTATGAAATGAGTATTGGCTACAAGCCTGCCAAAAATATCCTCAGTTTGCCAGAACATCCTAAATTCTCATCCAACAAGAAGGTCTCTGCTGAGGACGAGGCCTTCTGAGGGCGGAAGTGTTTTCATGATGACAGTAATGAGGAGTTGAGATGCCAAAACAAAAGGATTCCCTGTGTGTTCGATAATCGACTCAGGAGCAATGTCAAATTCTATCGTGTGTTAGTTTGACTGTTGTTGTTGGGGGGGGGGTAAAACTCACCAGGGCTGCACTGTCTCTGTGGGCTGAGCTGCAGAGTTTGGGTTTAACCCTCTGATGTCTGGCTGTTCGGTTGCACACCAACGCCTCGGGTTCTCTTTCTGTAGTAAATTAATTTACATTTGGAGGATTTTCTAAAGATGCTGGCTTCCTGTGGAGCCAGGGAGATCAAAGTGTCTCATTCTGTGTGTTTGATGATGTTTGATGTTTGCTTTGAGTGTGAATGTTGCTGACTTTTTGCTGTCTCTTTCTCAGCACAGTGGGAGGTGCTCCTTCCTGCCTTTTACTTTCTGCCCTTCCTCGCCCAAATTTGGTAAGTTGCGTTTTACTTATTTTCCGGCTCTGATTCAGATTCCCTTTGCTGACACATTCTTAATCACCTCATGATATATACCCAAGAAGCATGTGATGGATGATGTGCGGACAAGTTCAGTTCTAGCCCAAAATCTCTGAATTTAGTGTCATGGATCAGTAAAATATCCAGCTTCAGAAACCTCCAAATGGACAGATATTTTGGTTCTGATTTCATGTATTGATGCTGGCATAAGCTGAGCAGCTGAGTGGGCGATTGTCCAGGGCCCCCAACTCAGTAAGGCCCCTACCTGGGGTCAAGAAATGTAACGCCATCTCAATGATGGTTAAAACTACAAACAAAAATGACAATTACCAAACCACCACTGAACAGACACATTACTAACACTAACAAGAAGTAACATTTGTATTTTGTAACATAAAACAGCAAACAAAATTTGCATATTCACTACAATATTTTTGCATAAAACCTTGTTTTGATTGGCTCCTGTTTGCGATTTTGTGTGTTTTTGTTTTATTTTTCAGAAAGAGAAAGTCCACATGGGGTGCATCAAAACACAAGAAGTGAGTACAAAAACAGTTTCATTGGATCCTGTGCTCCTCTTACTTCTTTTTCTGCCTGTTTAGATTATTTGTTCTATGGAGGATGGTGGAGTACACAAACGGACTATACCAAAGTACAGCAGGCTGAGCAGACACAACAATTGGTGAGTGAAACTTCAATTTTGTTGTTTAGCTCCATATTTACCGCATCTTAGCATCTGTCTGTGTCACTGCCTGTGGTGTAGACTGTATACTTTATATTGCAATACTTGTATAGTGTTGTTATAAAGGTTGTGCATCAGAAGATGTGTCAAAATATGTATAGACCGCCGTGTCTAGTTTATATTTGAATAGGCCGTGTGTAGTGTTATAGACCGCCGTGTCTATTTTATATTTGAATAGGCCGTGTGTAGTGTTATAGACCGCCGTGTCTATTTTATATTTGAATAGGCCGTGTGTAGTGTTATAGACCGCCGTGTCTAGTTTATATTTGAATAGGCCCTGTATAGTATATGCTTCCCCCTATGTCTTCTATGTATTTTCTATTATGAAATAGTCTGTAAAATAAAGGCTTTTCAAATAATTTTGAAGAAGAGTGCTTTGAATTTCCCTTTTTTTCTATACTTATTGAATTCCTTACCCCAACGAACACCTTCAAACCTCTCACTGAACTTCCGGAGCACCCTGGACTTTTTTTTAAAATTCTTTTCAGGCCTTATATGGTGTTACATTCATACTGTCCTATATCTAGTGCAGGATAATGGATTTAATTAAGAAAAATTTAGAGTATACACACTTTGAATTTCTATGACTTATGCCTATTCTTAGACTTTCTGTTAATGCACCTGTAGGATTGTGTGTGTGTGTGTGTGTGTGTGTGTGTGTGTGTGTGTGTGTGTGTGTGTGTGTGTGTGTGTGTGTGTGTGTGTGACGGCTGTTGTTGTAAATCTGATTTGGTTAAAAGTCCCCTGGGCACACACAAAGCAGAACCCTCTGACCTTTAACCTCTTCCTCCTCCTCCTCGTCTCGCCCTCTACCTCACAGATAATAATCTTAACCTTTTTACTCATTTGAAGAGGCTAATCAGTTTAAATACTTTGATACAGACATTATATTTTAAAACAATGCAGTGTGCAAATGTGAGCTCAGTTGATGAGATAGTTTTTTATTGCAGTAATTTAAATGAATGGTTGCAGGTTCTTTGACAAACTGTATGAAGCTGTATTGATTACCATACATCTGAAGTACAAACCAAATATTTACATCTCTAAACACTCAGCAGTATTTTGAATCTTGTATCATGCCTATTTAATCTAGTAAAATGTTTAATACGTCATGTAAGTAAGTATGAATGTTGAAATATAAATTTGAACATAGTTTTCTTGCTCTGTCGTATACAGATGCAAAAACTGAATTTATATATATCAACGGTATGTTCAAGGCCTGTATTTAGAGCAGTATATCAATTATTATATCGATACTGTGATATGAAACTAAATATCGTCTTAGATTTTGGCTATTGTAATATTGTAATTTGGCATAAGTGATGTATTTTCCTAGTTTTAAAGGCTGCATCACAGTAAAGTGATGACATTTTCTGAACTTACCAGCCTGTTGTAACTGTTCTGTTATTTGCCTTTACCCACTTAGTCATTATATCCACATTACTGATGATTATTTATCAAATAATCATTGTGTAAATATTTTGTGAAAGCACCAACAGTCAACACTACAATATTGTTGTGGTGTCATGATATTTGATTTTCTCCATGTCGCCCAGCCCTAGGTGTGTTGCCTTCATTTACATTTCCAGTGGACAGACATTTTATCCAGGCACTTTTTTTTCCACAATCTGTCGTCTCAGTGTTGGACAGGAAGAGTGACAGCGAGCAGCAGCTGCTGCAGACATGTGTTTAACATGCACTTTGAGGTCTGTAGATGTTTGACGTCAGCTCTGTCGACGTCTCTCTGAGCCAAGCAGAGACGGTGGTCTTGTTGGTTTAGCCTCATCATCCCACATCCAGCATGTTTCCAGTCAGATGAGTGTCGCTGTGTTTACTCCGTCTCTCTCTCCACCGTCTGAACTGTGATATTCAGCTGACCTCAAAGCTAACAATCGCCCATTCTGTCTCTCCCCTTTTTCTCTCCCTCCTTCCCCCCCCCACCTATTACCTGGGGCAAAGTCTTATGTAAAACACATTTATTTTTAATAGATTTTTTAATGAATTTTTTAGCTGCCTATTAATAATGCCATTAGTGGTGGCAGAGCTGCGTCAGACAGCAGCCTGGCCTGCTAATCCTGCCCCCCAGCCTTGGCGAACGCAGCTAATCCAGGCCCCTGCTTTGGCTCTAAGTAGGCCTCACCCCCCACACACACACACACACACACACACACACACACGTATGTGCAAACATGTACTGTATGTAAAACACTCTGCCACACACACGAGGGTGTTGGTTAATCCTTATGGTGTGTATGTGTTCAAACTGTCGTTCTGCTTCACCATTATTTCTCACTGTCTTTTCAACCCCCCCTCTTCTTCTCCTCTTCTAAACTCGCTCGCCAGCCCTCCTACTTTTAATTCTTCTGTCGCTCCTTCATTCCTCCCACCCTCATTCATGCCTTTCCTTTGCCTCCCACCTTATTTCTCCCTCGTCCCTCTTCCATGCGCCCTTCCATCTTGACCTCCTCCCTCCTTTTTGTTCTCTCTTCGCCTTCGCCTCCCTCCTCGGTCGTCTTTCTTCTTCTTCTTCTCCCTTGGGCACCCAGCAGGCCTGGCCTTGGTGCTCGACTCCTCACGGAGACTCCTTACCTGGGGCACACACATAAACACACACCCACACACAACACACATCTGTGGGTGCTACAAAAAGTCAGTGCAGAGCAGGGAAATGGTGAGCCGCTTAAAGCCTTAATAGAATTTGAGCCCGGCTCCGAGTGCGCTGGAGAAAAGGTGTTAATTACCGCTGGTTTTAATGCTAATTAAATGTTTCAATTAATGGGGTGTTTGTTGCCAAAATGTGTGTCAGTAATTGACGAATGGCAATAAGGTGTTTGAAGGCATTTAAAAAAAGAGACAAAGAGAGAAAGAGAGAGTGCTCTACCTCCTAGATGTGCCAGAGCCTGGAGCAGTGCAGCATGGGAAATTTCATTCATGAGGTAGAAAAAAGAGAGCTGGAACAGATTCAACACAGCTGTTTTCCATAAAACCGTCCATGGCCTCCATATGAGTTTGTGTCTGGGTTGTGCTGCTGAACTATACGATGAACAGGAGTCCGGGGCCGCTGGATACAAGCAGGCAGAGAGATAACACTAGTTTGTTTCTCAAACCTCATGACTAAATCGGACAGTAGAAGAAATATTTTTTAATTTTTTATCTCCAATCACACCTGAGGGGGCTTTGTAGTCTTTATAACATAATGCCCTCTGTCCTTTGATTATTGATTCGGATAAGGAAATACTCCCCAAACAAACCCCTTTTTAACGGGGGAAAACAGTTGAGGGATCCCTCTCCTAGGACGGATAGACGTGCAATATGTGTCGGGTGTACACAATATACCAACAAAATAATTACAATATAGACAATCCATATAACAAAAGATTATTAGATTTCCACCAGATTAGCACACACAACCAGGGACAGCTTCCCGTTTTAAAGGTAAAGCGGATCATAAGCACAGATTTTCTCTGCTGTTTAAAAGGCAGTTGAGTCACATTGTCCTGTACAGCTAAATACAACATCATTTGGTTGCTATGGTGTGCTTTAGAGTCTTTAATGTGGCCCTTATACCTTGTGAGTTCTGGCCAAATTTAAGGGAGCCAAAATTAGTTATTGGCAACTGCTGTCTTAAGTAATTAGTGTCTGTGTTGACTTTAAAAACAGCAGTGGAACTTTTCTCACAATGACGCGACTACAGTTCTCTGTCACCGCTGTGTGCAGTCTAAGAAAGACACAATGCTATTAAAGACATGTTCAGTTTCTTTTCTTGTGTCAATGTAGAGCAGGCTGGTGTTCATCTTCATGTTGTCAGTGTGTAGACCACAGGGTGTGTTTGTGTGTGTGTGTTGCCCTGGGTTATACACTGCAGACACAGACAGTCCATCATGCTGAATTATAACCTCAGTGAGTAGCCTGCGACGCACTCACAACTGCTTTGTGTTCACTTTACACACTCCCCATGTGCAACTGTGTGTGTGTGTGTTTTTGCTTGTGCATACTCTTATGTATATGTGTGTGCGTGTGAGAATGTGTCACACTTGCTGCACACTGATATGAATTCCATCTGACTTGGTATGCAAATCAAAAGACTCTAGGTAGGGTATTGCTAATCGCCCGGTGGCTCTTTGGGCAGTGCGTGCGTGCGTGTGTGTGTGCGTGCGTGCGTGCGTGCGTGCGTACGTGCGTGCGTGCGTGCATGTGTGTGTGTCCTAAGGCTTTCAGGATAAGGATGTGAAATTCCAGATCAGCGTTTGGGTGCTGAAGCCCGTAGGCCCCTGTCAATCCTGCAGAGACACACACACACACACACACACACACACACACACACACACACACACACACACACACACACACACACACACACACGTACTTCTCTGTAAGTTTCTGGCTCAGATTAGAATAATTAAGTCATTTGTTGTGGTTGGGTCTGATAAAATCATTGAATTATTCAATACCAACAATATCACAGGATAGATAAATCAGTGTGTTTGACGGTTTGTGTAGGAACGTTTGTTTGCATGCGTGTGCAGGTGTCACCGTACACCCCAGCACCACCTCTTCCATCACCCACAATGCACTGCGCTTCTGGCAATGATCCGGCGGACCTAATCAATTGCTCCTCAACCCAGCATCACAACAATCCATCAAAAATGCGCACATCATCCGCACACACACGCTAATTTGTTTCCATGGCGACAACATTGCAGAGGTTGTGACACTGTTGATCATGTGCAGATCATTTTATTTTGAATGTCAAATTATATGCTTAAATCATATTTGTGCTCACTGTTCCTCTGTATTTGAAAACATTTTGTTGCTGCAATGAATTAGTGTCAGCATCTTCTGTATGTCTGAAAGCAGCCTGAAACTTATTTTACTGAACACTGATGGCAAACCAAAATGGATTGTGGGGAAGAAAGAGGAGGAGGAGGAAGAGGGTGGTGGTAGAAGTACTTTGAAGTATAGCAGTTGTGCGCCAAGGACAATAGGAGGAGTTTGATGTGAGTGGAGAAGTGCTGTTAGTGTGGCTGTGCAGGGAGTTGCAGTGCAATTGAAACAATGTTGGTAGAGTGAAATTACACAGAGGTGCAGAAGAGGTGTGGGCTTTGTGTACACGTCGTTTGGGAACATGGAATGAGATTGAACTGTACAGCGCTCTTCAGTTCAAATGTAGGATTTGTTTTGGAAAAACATTTCATCATCAAGTTTAGTTGATATGATTGCTGCTGTTTTCACTTTAACTCGCTAACACTCCAGGTTTGTATTTCAGATAAATCAAATACAACCGACTCATTGGCCGTCGGTGTTTTTTTACTTTAAAATAAAAATTCCAGGTTTGAGATCTGTGAAAGTCTGTCGTTGTATTATGGTAATCAATTTGAGAGCCACGATGCCAAGATCATAATGTCATGCATGTGCTGGTATTTACACAAGAGGAAGCATAAAAAACACCTGTGTTTCCTCTGTGTGCTGTGCAGTACAATGGACACATGAATAGACAAGCTGATGATTTAAGGGTTAACTTTTAGTAAAATGTCAACTTTTTTTTTTATGTTCAATTCTGGAATAAAGATACATATTAGAGATTGTTTACAGAAATGTCCTATTTTTTTTAGAAGATTTTAAAAAACATATCGTGATTTGTAATCGCAATATCTGGCAGAAAAATTGCCATTAGATTTTTTTCCCCAAAATCGTTCTTCCCTAGTGAAAATGAATGAAAGGCAGATGTAAAAACCACTTCCAACAAGTTTTATCAAATATAAATGTCACTTGTTCTAATGTAACATTTTATATATTTCTCGTGGATTTTGTGTTCCTGACCTCATCCCGGCTCCTTTCCTAGGAGCTGAGCTGAGATTGAGCACTCTGGCAGAGAGGTAAATAAGGAGGGTGATTAAGGGGAATGAGGCGCGAGCCCTCGTTATGTTTGTGTCGTATTTCTTTCTAATCAACATTAGTTCAGAGTCATTATTCCTCTGAAGCAATTGAAGCCTCCACACATTCATAACCTCGTCCATTACTCTCTGCCGCCAAGCAGGAGGGAAGAGACCAGAGGAGGAGGCAGCGGGAGGAGAAGGATAGAATGAGAGTGAAAGACGTACAATTAAGTTATTTTTAGGCCTAAAATCATGATCCAAAGAACAATCATCTTTTAGTTGACATGTTTTTATAGACACAAGAAATAAGTTGATGGATCAAATGTTTAGTTTTTACTCCTAAAAGTTTCTATGCAACTCTCAGGAGCATTGTCAACAATGGAAAAACAATCCCAGATAGGTGTTGTTGATCATATTCTATCCCTCCAAAGTCCTCCGTTGTCTTCTGATATGCATACGCTGTGGATTAAAGCTGCACTTATCAGTATTTTTTATATCAAGACGGATCAAATTACATAATGTGTAAGCTCTATGGATTGTTTCAGTGTCGTGCACCACATTACACTTCTGGGATTGGTCCAGGGCTGCCGGAAATTTCACCGGATGGCCGTCTTTTTGGCGGATGCTTTCTGGATGCAGGGTAAATCAAGACAGACAGTCTAAAGTTTTCTGTTGCACGACTAAAACAACTTTTAAAAGTGCCACTAAATCAAGTTCCTTCCAAAGGCTATTTTGCAGCGGCACTGTTGCTCTGTCCGGTGCTTAGTGCCTCCCATGATGATTGTGATTGGTTTAAAGACATGCCAATAAATCAGAGTATTTGGCGTGGCATTGCCGTCAATGCTTCGATTTGATCAGATGACCTGCCTGGTCAGATCAAGACTTTCATTCACCATAAAAGAACTCATCTTAACCCAGTAAGTTTACCAGAGAGACCTGCAGTCACTCTGAGAGTCCTTGTTCAGGCTTCCTGTTTCCGCTTTGTTGCGCGCCACTGAAAAAAACAGTGGTGCGCGCCCTCTGACACGCATTCAAAATCCTGGCGCATGCTTGGATGCCTTGACTGTAAAACGGCTCTTACTCACTTGTCGATGTCAGTGTTGTATTTACACCTTGTTGTGCCACCCCTAAAAAAAAATCTGAAGTTGAGGCACAAAAGTCACTTGGTTAAGGTTAGGGAAAGTTTGCGGTCATGGTTAAAAGAAACCAATGCGAGAAGAGAGGCATAATAAATTACAGGTTGAATAAAAATGGAAGCATTGTTCAATTTATGACACATTTATGACTGATGTTTTTCTCGTAAACACCAAAGTCCAGCGATAAACACATAGAGACATTGCTCTGACAGTCTGAAGAGGTGAAGTCAGAAGATCACGCTCACCTGGAGCTGTGTTTGATCCTGGAGAGGAAGAAAGAGACGTGAAGAGAGGTGAATGACAGAAGCAGAGCGAATAATGTTACTGAGAAAGAGAAAAATATGGACACAGAGCAGGAAGGAGAAAAGAGGTGCATGATGAAAAAGTCTAGAATTAGACATCCTCCTGTGTATGAAATCTGGAGGTCAAGAACGCCAAAATGTATTTGAGTTGAATTTAGGAAAAGACAGATGCTGTGAAACACCTTGTGCATCATAAAGTGGAGCATCCTAACAGTTTATCTGTCTCTCCACACGTCTATCTGATGTCTGACACGTCTGTCAGTCTGCTTAAGAGGTTCTTGATCCTCTCTCAACATCACTGAATTTAAAATCTGAATATCAAATCACCGTGCAAATCACATGGAATCAGCCGTCCAATCAGAGCAGCTGGCTGACGGTTAGTGGTGGAATTGCACACACAAGACGCAACACACACACGGAAAAATAAAACACTGTTGTGAGCTGCCACTTTAAGGAAACAGTACCAGTAAAGTAAAAAAAAAAAAACTTTAGCAGCAAAAACTAATAATTGCAAAGCAGCCAATTAAATTGTGCGGGAGAGATGAAACCGCTCATATTTCCCCTGGTAATTTCATGCTCTAAACTCGCTTCCGTGCGCACATAAAAAGAGGAGAGAAAATATCATTTCAGAAGCTGACAGAACTCATTGTTCGTGGAATTTTAAATTCAAAAAAGTTAATAAAGGCGAGTGCGAGATGAAGGGAATTTGCATTTCTCAGATTAACAGCATGTAGAGCAGCGGCGGCGCGCGCAGCCTCGGGTCATCATTTAAGAAACCTTTGCATATTTTATTTAAGAGTGGCCCGGTTTGGAGCGTAATAAGACAGACAGATAATGATTAGAAGGTCGGGCCTGCAGGGCACAGCCAGGCTGGGCGCTGTAACGCTCTAATACCCAACACACACATACACACACACACACACACACATAACACACACAAAGCACAGCACAGCCTGTGCTGGCTCCTCTAATTGGCTGCTGATGGTTTATGAAATGTTTTCCAAAGGTTTTATTATTGTTGTTGTTGTTGCTTTTATTGCTTTCATTATTTTAATGGAGGGTTCTGCTCGTGAGCATTGGTTTAGCTCAAAGCCGCCTGGTTCTGCTAACATGCTCCTTTTTAATCAACGCAGAAAAACCCAAACTGGTCCAGAAGCATTGGATCGTGGCTACATGCTAATCATGCTACACAGTCATACTGTAGGTACCAGACATGTTAAACACCTTGTAAGGCAGCATTCAAAGACCAAGATTTTCCTTTTCAAACTCATTTTTTCACCCATCGCGAGGATACTGAAGTGACACCAAAACTCTTTATTATAAAAGTTTTAGTCCCATCTAGGGCTGCACGATATGAGGAAAGTATCTAATTGCGATTATTTTGACTGATAATGCGATTGCAATGTGATTCACGATATTGGAGGAGATGGTCATTTTTGTATCATGATTCTCATTTTCATTGAAAAATATTAAAATCTAAATAAATGAAAATTATTTATAGTGCGATTTATGCAAGGATGTGCACTAAACAAAGATTTTTTTCTTTAGTCTGTAGGATACAATTTGTAGGCCGGGACGTCTCTGCTTCTTCTGCGTCTACTTCAGTCAGAATGGTTTGACACATATTTTGCCTTTTAACAAAAATGGGGGCCCCACCTGCGATATCGTACCCCCTCCTGCAATGTGGATATTGCACTGCTCCATATTGCCCTAGTCCCATCCATGATTAGTGAAAGAAAAGCTGTATACGTTTTGTACCAGAGATAAAGAAACCCATGTTTTTTTATTTTGACTGATGTTTGAGAGATTTATCGTAAGCTGCCACACCACAACAAACTGATTATTTGTACCAATAATCAACTGAGGCTATAGCCTCAAAATGTGTAGGACCGCATGTGTTGGTGCAAACTGCAGGAAGTTCAGATAGTGTTTAGATATTGATGTGACGTGGTGTGAAACGCCCAAACCTCCTGAACAACCAATTAAAATATGTAAGTGTTATAAAATGCAGGGTTTTATAAATAGATGGCCTCTTTCTTGCCTGTTTCTTGGTAAATATTTTAGTAGAAATGTTCCATTTTCAGAACTGCTGCCACATCTTTTGGGTTTGTGAAGCAAAGGCCAATAACGATCTAATAAGTGATGCACTTGTCAAATCAGGTGTTGAAAGAGTTTATTTTGTTGTTCAGGTGTCTGAGCATGATGAAAATCATCATGAATTTCCTACTTCCTAGGACGTGTTAATCCTCAGAAAAACAAACCCAAAACAATGTCCTTTCATATTATTTAGTTATTTTGAAAAGCACATGAAGCAAAGGATTAATAGTTAGTTAGTAATTAGTTAAATCAACAACTGAGACCAAACTTTTGTCAAACCCTAACTGCCTTTTGTATTTAATTCTTCAAACGATATATATTTCTTCTTACTACAAAGTAGAGCTACTGAAAAAATGTCAAATTATGAACTATTATTACTAATCAAATGCCTGAAATTTTACCTTTCAGTCTCAGAATCAAGACACGTTTGTTCTGCTGTTGGCAGCTGTAACATCTGGAGGAAAGATAAGAAAGTCAGAGCTAACTGTACTGTATCTACAAAGCAAAATCACCTATTAATAATAATGCCACTGTGAAGGCATGTACTACGTAGGTGCAACAAACCCACAGTAATGATCTTTATTGTGCTATTGAACTCTCTATCTTGAGAAGTCAAGTAATGCATCTTTTTGATCTCTCGCTCCCATGTATACAACAACAGTGTGTGTTTCTCCATGCCGTTAGACCAATGTTCCACACTAATTTATATATATATATATATATATATATATACTGTGTGTATATATATATATACTGTGTGTATATATATATGCTGTATACATAATGGTAAATTTAGCTAACTGTAAAGACGGCTAAAAGCAAAAGAGGGGGCACCGGTAACGCTAACGGAGGTGTAACGTTACGAATGGCCGCTGTTCTGACTCGGGTGCCTGGGTCTGTTTCCCGACGGTTCAGTAAACTGCTGTTAGCGTCCTTAGCACCGGAGATAGCTAAGTGCTGACCGGGATGGCTGCTAGCTGGCTGGGGGCTGACTGAAAATAAATAAAAGATCATACTGAAAAATGGATGGTTGCTAGCTGGCTGGGGGCTGACTGAAAATAAATAAAAGATCATTCTGAAAATAAATGAGCGTGTTGAACAGTGTCATAATCTAAGTTACCCACTAAGAATTACATTAGCTACTTGTCAACCAGCACCTTTACAGTAGGCACCAAAGCACCTTTCCTCTTTGTTCCCCCTACAGGTTGGAAGCGGAACTGTCCGTTACGGTTACCATTATTCTTATGTCTTATTCCAACAACCACTGAACCACTGAAATGAATTTAGAAATGTTATTTTAAGGTAGAAAAGAATCTTTGGTGTTGGATCGATTGATATTGAAAGCAATCAATATCAATAAATAAGGTCTCTGTATTACTGTGTTGCAAAGTGGGATGTAATCATTGAAAACGATGCCATGTGGCAGAAAAATATATATACATGTATATGTATGTATATACAGTCTGTATATGTATGTATATACAGTCTGTATATGTATGTATATATATATATATATATATATATATATATATATATATATATATATATATATATATATATATATATATATGTGTGTGTGTGTGTGTGCGTGTGTATATGTATGTGTGTGCGTGTGTATAGGAGTGTGTGTGTATATGTATGTGTGTGTATAGGAGTGTGTGTGTTTTTGTGTGCACACACATCAAAGCAGTACAGAGAGATAGGCCAGATAGTATTTCTCTGATTAATTTAGTCATTTGGGATACTCTGTTAACTGGATTACACTCCGATGTGTTGATATGGCCACATGGCCCTGGGTTGTGTGTGTGTGTGTGTGTGTGTGTGTGAGAGAGAGCACGTGCAAACGTGTGCGTGTGTGCGTGTGTGCGCGTGCATGTCTTTGTGTGCCCATGCACATCTGTGAGCGTTTAACAATTATCAAGAAGCTCTGTGTTTCATTCCACTTGTGGGGTCCTAAAGTCTGACACTGACACATGAAGGCGCTCCAACTGATGAGGCAGGGACCTGGTCTAAAGTCCTAGTGCTGAGAGTTTGTTCTTTTAATAGACTCACCTGTTTATTGATGCAGTCTTTCATCCATGTGTCCCAGGTAGCCTGATAATCGGAACTATGCCGTTTTGCTTTACTTTTTTCATTCAGTCTGATGTTGTGTTCATGTTATCCCATTTGTTGTTGGGAGAAAGGGTTATTTTATCGTAATTTTTGAGTATTTTTATATCCCTTTTCTCATCTGTTTTCTCATCCACAGCTATTTTTCTGTCAGTATTTTTCATTGATGTTGCATGCTATGTAAAAACATAAAGCCCCCGTTCTTAGTCTATTTGAATTGCTCAATAAATTGGAGATGTCGGCGGTAATTCAGTGGTCTAACAACAGTCCCTGGTAGATTATTGGCTGAGTAAGAATTACACATATATGAAAAATGGCGTTCTATTATTTTATATAAAATTTTCATATAGCCTTCTCAGTAGGAGATTCTAAAAGTCAGCACATATATAGAATATAGCTAATCTAGTTTATTTTATTGAGATAAATTCTAATTCTAGTATTTTATTTATCTGTGGACATTCTCTTGTTTATTACTACATTCACCATAAGCAGCTAATTCTAAATTCTACATAGTCTCAATCCAAAACAGCCACAATTAGCAAGTTAACTCATGCGATGCTATTGGCTGATCATAACTCAATATTGCTATAAAAATGTTTCCCTCTGCTCACACATGATATACTTTTTAATAGATGATTTTGGTGTTTGTAGTATCATTGATACCGTGGTGATTAAGGACGTCATTTTGTTTTCAAAATTGGAAAAGTAGACTGTGTACTGTCAGAGCAACAGCCTGTGCCTTGCCTTGTAGTGGAGGTGTTCTATAAATGTGCTCTCCATCGACATGTTGCATGTCCTGTTGCTCTCTGCAAACCACAATAATGCAAAATGTAGAAAACGCGTGGGCCGTGCTGAACATCTAATCATGACACCAAACCATCTGAGAAGTAATTTGTGGAAAGTATTTTAGATGTGGCTTTTTGCTACCTTTGTGAAATGCAACGTCACGTTAGCTTGTCACTCTTTTTGTATCATTTATAGTGTGATGTGTACTAAACAAAGATTTTTTCTTTAGTCTGTCTGATACAATTTGTAGGCCTGGACGTCTCTTCTGCACCACAATACTTTGGATTTGGCTTTTTGCTACCTTTGCGAAATGCAACTTCAGTTAGCTTGTCATTCAAGTGAAGCTCTGTGAACAGTAGGGCTGCACAATTAATCGCAATTGTATCGAAATTGCAATATGGACGAGTGCAATATCCAAATCGCAGGGGGGCTCAATATTTGATAATGGCAAAATATTTGTCAAACCATTCAGAGATGTCCCAGCCTACAAATCCTATCCTACAGACTAAAGAAAACACTCTTTGTTTGGTACAGATCCTTGCAAAAATCACACCATAGTCATTTTAATTTCTTTCCATGTTAATTATTTTAAATGAAAATGAGAATAAGATACAAAAATTATCAATTCTCTCCATTATTGTGAATCATATCGCATTCGCAATTTCAGACAAAATAATTGCAATTAGATATTTTCCTCATATCGTGCCGCCCTAATGAACAGGACATCTACCCACACCTCAGCGTGGGTTGCGTGCATAATAATTTGAACCAATTCTGTTTTTGTTTAAACATTTTTATTGCACCTTACAAGTTACAGTTGCAAGTTACACCTGTTGTCAGGGAACACATAGATGGAATAGAAGGAACTAAAATTGTGAATGCTCTCCCTTATTTCTAATACTATCATTATGTTAGGAAGGGATCACTTCCTGCCCAGTATGGACAGAAGGGACGATTACAGCAGCCAATAATGTTTAACCTCCATATACATATTTGTCATATAGGATAAGGTGGGATGGAAGTGACAAATGTGTTTTTTAGTCAAATTGTCAGCAAATGTGTGAAAACAATTGCTGTGTGTATGTTTGAGTTTGTTTGCGGTGTCAAGATGCATCATGACAGACAACCAGTGAAATGTAAAGTAAAAGAGAGACAGAAAAAGAGGGCGAGAATGAGTGGAAAGGGTTAGGATAACAGCGAGGAGTAGAGAGACACCAAGAAAGAGGGAGAGCGAGCACAGAGAGACGTAGAGTGGCCAGAGGGCAGTGTGCATTAGAGTAAGAGCCTGATTGGCTCTGACCTTCCTCACAGCCAGCTGTCAGCCTCTTAGATACACACACACACACACACACACACACACACACACACACACACACACACACACACACACACACACACACAGCCTGTTACGGCCCTGCAGGCTCTGATTACCATATCAGCACCGTCTCATTTGCATAAATCCCAGCACTCTTAATTAGGCTTCATCTCTCTCTCTTCCTCTCTTTACCTCACTCTCTTTTTCAGCTCTTTCCCTCCACATTTCTTCCTCTCTCTCTCTTCCTCCATTTGCTTGCAGATATGGGCAGGGGTTTAGGGTTAGAATTAGCAGATAGGAGGGTCCATGACTCCCAATTAGTTTAGTGCTGATTAGCCTAATGACAATTTCACTTCATCTACATGTATTAGCGCACCATATTCTTTTGCCACTTCTGTTCACATAAACATTATCTGCAAGGAATGTTCTCTTTCAACTCCCCCCCCACCCCCCCTCTATTTTTTTTCTTCCTCTCTTTATTTTACAGGTGTTATGGTCAGAAAGGACAATGAGCTAATTATGCCTAGAAGTAAACTCTTGTACCTGCAGTAAATTAATGTGCAAGAACATTCAGCATTGCACCTTTGCCTTCATGCAGCCATGTTGTGGCCGTAACACAAGTTGGTTCTGGTATATAATTTCATCATGGCTTGCATTAAGGCCTGTAAAGTTCCATAATCAAAAGTTTGTTTATTTGCCAGCTGATCTGTCATATCACATTATATTGCAGCTCAGTTGGGGGGGGATTAGTGGTCGATATGCTGCCTACATGTTGTCTGAAATGTAATGAATTTGTTGCCTATTAACATAAAGTCTAATAAATATGATTGCAAAAGTTGACTCTGTAGAGTCCATACTGTACTGCAGATATGGGACGTGTATAGTGTGGAGACCAAGCAGCTGGTGTAAAACTGGTGTGTATATTACGTGCATGCAAAACTTATTTACTTCATACATTTTACTTACAAACGTAACTTTAATTTTAGCTTTTAGATACATCTATGCTGCATGGGTGGAACTTACTTACATCACATTACTACGCCATAAAATGTCTCAAATCAATTCGATATACCAATTTGACCGCAAAACAGCATGTGATAAGGATCCTATTTCAAGTTCAACTACTTTCTGAATTTAATAACAGTATGGCGGAGGAATAAAAGTTTCAACGACTGCTATATGTATGTATGTATATACGCATGTATTTATGTATGCTCATGTATAGCCTAGCTTACAATATGTACAGTACATCATTTATTACAGAAAATGAATGCAGAAAGTTAGTTGGTCAGAATATAGCATATATAATAAAAATCATGAAAAATTTTGTTTAAGCTATGCAATAGTGCCAACAAATGCTTTTTGAAGAAAACAAAACATCCCAGACTTTTTAGATCTGTAGACCAGTGTTTCTCAAACCTTTTGACATCAAGGACCCCTAAATGGACAGAAACTAGACCACAGACCCCCATTTGATTAGATTTTTTCCAAGGGTCCCCATCTAATAGGGTTTTTTGCTTTTAGATGTTTTATTACAGAAATACAAGGAATGAGTCTATGAGACAATCTAGTAATTATGAATGGAATTATAGTGAAAATAATCACTTTTTGCTGGGGACCTCCTGGAACCCCCCTCAAGGACTCCTGGGGGTCCCTACACCACACATTGAGAACCATTGCTATAGACCACTAATGTTACTGACCTCAATCAAGCTGCTTCCCTCAGAATCAGCTGCTCTCTCTCTCTCTCTCTCTCTATCTCTCTCTCTCTCTAAATATATTCCAGTTTCCATCTGCTGAATGAATCAAAGGATATATCGGTACAATAGCAACAGTACAATAGCATTAACAGTGACACTATGAAATTTAGTTTTCAGTGACAACATTCTGCGGGGACTGATATAGGTTTTAATACTATAGAGATAGCATGCTATTTTAATGGGAAAGAATAGAGAACTTCGGATAGCTGACTAGGTTAGTTAGTTCTTGTATTGTATTCATTTACTCTAGCTAGACTATTGTTTACCGGCACCAACTAAAATCTCCCTATAGGTAAAGTTAAGCAAGGAAAAGTTGTAACAATTTTACTTACTCACTGTGTGTGTTCAGTAGCAAGTTCAGACCAAAGATTGGCACCGAGACGGGATGACTCCTGCAGCTACTTGCAACGCACCCTTCTGAAAGCTGCCAGTTTACACCAATGAAACAAGACGCTGTAATATCTCCATAGCCATTGACTCTTTGTACTTCTGTCTAACTTTCGACTTTTCGGCTTTTTGTAGCTGGATATATTGTTATTTCTAAATATGAATGTGGATTACATTAGCGATAGTGACATGCTTGCTAGAGTTGCGTTTCGAGTGGGAAATCGGCGAAAACGTTTTATTTCTCTGATTTACTGCTTTGTTTTAATGCAGCCAAGCACTCTCTCTCTTCAGTCACTCTCTACCTCGCTCGTCCACATACCGTTGCGTGCAGGGACGCTCGTTGAGCCTCCTTTTCCACCAGCTGACAGTTTGCAAAATATAAATAAAACATTATTTTATTATTTGGGGGAACTTAGTAACATTTTGGGGAAGCTTCAGCACCCCTAAAATAGGCCTGATGACGTCCCTGAAGCAGAGGCAGCTGAATGTGCAACAAGTCATTATTTACAGCTGAAGTGAAATGCAGGAGCTTATAAAGAACACTTAGAGATGGCATTACAATTGGTTCTTGTATTTGGCTGCAGCATGGCCTTCTAACTTTCATAAACTCAACTCTGTAAATAGCAAATAAATGAAAGCTAGGTGTAGTTAGCTTATTAAAAATCAAAAATCTGACATGGATCTAAGACATTTGATGGATATTTGACTTGGATTTAACAAACACCATAGGGTAGATCTGAAATTCTAACTAAAGTTATCAAAATAGTTGATATCTGTTTACAAACGATTGCCAGCGAGGTAGCTGATGAGAAGTACAAGTCAGCATGTCATTTTAGCACTTCCATTAGACGTAGCACACCTCAGAAAGGAACCATTCGTTATTTTAATGCAGGTCTTAATGAACTTCCAATATGGCTGTAAAACATGTCATGAGATCTATTTTATAGGTACAGAATAACTGTCATGGCTTTCACTATTTATAAATCACATGCTCAACAAAGCTGAAATCCATACAGTACGTATAATCTATATCCATCCATCCATCTTCGTCCGCTTATCCGGAGTCGGGTTGCGGGGGGAGCAGCTCCAGCAGGGAACCCCAAACTTCCCTTCCCCGAGCCACATCAACCAGCTCCGACTGGAGGATCCCGAGGCGTTCCCA
This sequence comes from Percina caprodes, assembly GCA_013375575.1. NCBI lineage: Eukaryota > Metazoa > Chordata > Actinopteri > Perciformes > Percidae > Percina > Percina caprodes. The sequence goes on from JABXJD010000225.1 coordinate 191,980, forward strand.
GGCCAGGTTGGAGATATAATCCCTCCACCTAGTCTTGGGTCTTCCCCGAGGCCTCCTCCCAGCTGGACGTGCCTTGAACACCTCCCTAGGGAGGTGCCCAGGGGGCATCCTTACCAGATGCCCTGGATCCTGTTTTTACAAAATTTAAAACTACAATGTTGCCTTTGTGAAACTGTAACAACTTGTTTGTGTGCAGCAACAGTTTTTAAGCAGATAAAGTTGATCATGAATGTATCTCTCAATTGATGAAGCGCTGTCAACCAGCAGGCTGCACCCTAACAAACCTGACCAACCTTTCCGAATAGCAGCGTTCGGAGAGGAGGAAGTTTTAGTGTTTGACCACCTGATACAGAAGTTTATGTTGTGTTTGGAGGATCATTCTTGACCCTGGGAACAAATCTGTGATAAAATATTCATATTCTACAAATGACATGAACTCACATTCTCTACTTTCATTTTAGGGTTGGAAAAGTTAAGCAGTATTTTGTTTGTTAGATTCTTAAAGATTGTTTTTTTAGTTTATCTGACACAGAAAAAACACCTCACTCATATATAGTTTAAAGGACAATTCTGTATTAAATCGGTTTTGTGAATGTAGGTGAACAAATGTAAATGGGTTGGGGGAACTAAATCATATTCAGCGTTTGGTGCCTCACTTGGCCTGGGGCTACCCTGATCTGTGGACCTCCAATATGTCCGCCAGAGGGTGCGTTACATCACCTGAAAGCCCACAAAAACTGAAGTGGACCGCAGGACCACGTTATGAGCCTAACTAGCGAAGGATCTGGGAGGAGGACTGGGACTTGAACGGGGGGTTATGGTCCATCTACATTATCTTAAACTAAGATACACAACCAGATGGTTTTTGGGGGTTCAGTGTGGACCCAGGGGTGCCCGGCGAGACTGTCGAACCCTTGAACACTAAATTCTGTGTGTGGACACCGTATGTGTGTGTGTGTGTTGTCAGAGGGAGGTGTGTAGGGGGGTTAAACACAGCTATATTCTGTAGATAACAGGATTAGCTGGGAAGCGGATAATAAGTTAGCATTTCCTCCCTGCGGCGCTCTCTCCTCTCTCCTCTCTCTAATCCTGCAGCTTTGATGTCCCTGCTCCCATCAGGTATCTGGGCTGCTCTGGCCCCGGGGCCTCGGGCCTCCAAATGCTCAGACACTGAGTTGTGTGTGTATGTGTGATAGTGTGTGCGCGCGTGTGTGTTTGTGTAAGAGTGTGTTCACTGTCCTCATTAGTTCTGCCTGTTTACTAAAGTTGGCTTCTTGGGATGAAATCTGCTGTGCGGCCGCTCTGCCAGAGATCTGCTCACTATTTACAACTCTCTCTCTCTCTCTCTCTCTCTCTCTCTCTCTCTCTCTCTCTCTGCCAGGGTCTGACCCAGCGGAAAGCTGATGAGGCATCTAATTCTGGGCATGAAACCTCTAACCAGCAACAATACATTCAAAAACAAATCACAATTCAATTTCAACAGCAAAGCAACGAGCAAATGTAGGGCTTTTCAGAAAAGAATTTTCTCTACAAGACTTTGTTGTTGTTGAGAAGATTGTGTTCTTAATCTTATGGCACAGTAACAAATTTATCTTGGTATAATCATTTTTCCGCGGTTGATAGATCTCCGTGCATGAGCTTTAACTGTAAGCCCTGTTTCGTTTTCTATTTCACAGATCTTTAAATGATGTGAACAAACACTGCCCCACCGTTTATTAACAGTGTGGAAATGCCTCTGAAACAACGAAGTGATGAAACACCCATGAGTACATTCAGCAGTGGTCGAAGTAGCTTGATGTTTTTGTGTGTTCCTTGATTTTTTTCCCAACCTTGAGGTAGCAGGTCAGAACCACATTATGTCATGTAAATTGATCGGGAAACGACATTGAGACCTTTGCCATAAGGTAATGCAAAGTCATTAGCACTGCTGTAGCCAGTCATATGTTCAAGCACACTTTCCTGCTGGATCAAAACTTTGTAATGTGAACGGTGCAATTCTTTTGGCCACTTTACCTTGCTATCGCTGAAGTGGATGGTAAAAATGGTTGTAGTCAGCACGTAAGCTCTGTAGGGCAGCCATGGTGGCTCAGTGGTTAGCACCGCAGATCCCGGGTCTGGGCAGAGTTTGATCCCCGGTCCGGGTAGGGTCTTCCTGCGTGGAGTTTGCATGTTCTCCGTGTGTTTGCGTGGGTTTCGTACAGGTGCCCCAGTGGCACATTTACAGCACTGTTGATTAATGTCTGTTGTTAAATCTTAAATCTTAGTGATTTGTAAAATCCTGATAAACTTTCAAACCAAAGATAGTATGACTCAAACTGGATTATATTTCACCTTTCTCACCTCTAACTTTAGTAACATGCTGTGCATTTCTGTCATTTCTGAAACTCTGCTTAGATTACTTTGACTGAAGAAGTCATCTTTGATAGGTTAACCAACATTCCACATTTTGGAAAATATGCTTATTTTCTTTCTTGCCAAGAGTTAGAAGTAACTCTCCAGAACATCGCGAACAAACTTATTTCCCCAAATGTCAAACTGTTCCTTTTAATCCTAAAGCACACAGGAATCATGTCAGTGGCATAAACTCAACTGTCCCTATCCAATAGGAAGTCCCTGTGGCGTATTCATGAGATACATTAATATCCCAACAGCAAATCAGTAAAAGGCCCTCCTCTATAAATTATGTTGTAAATGCAGATTATCTTGAACCTATATCTTAAACATCAGCAGATCAGATATAGATGTTACATAGTCTCCATACTGTTGTCAAGCTGTTTACTTATTCTTGAATGTGTGTGTGTGTGTGTGTGTGTGTGTGTGTGTGTGTGTGTGTGTGTGTGTGTGTGTGTGTATAAGGGGAGAAATTGAGTCTAGGAGTGTGTGAGTCTAATTAAAACGATGAAAATAATTACTGATACAGGCTGACAGACAGCCTCGCCCTCAGACATCCTCAGTAATTAGTTAATTAACCAAACGCAAATTAGCAGCAAGAATTAGTCAGCCAGGCTTAACGGAGAAGATGGTGAGCCCTCCTCTCGCTTTCTGCTTTGCTACTCTCTGCTCCGCCTTTGCTATCAGAGAGTGAGTGTGTGTGTGTGTGTGTGTGTGTCTGTGTGTGTCTGTGTGTGTGCGCGCGAATGTGTGTTCTTTCCAAGCTACACTAAACTGTTTTAAAAAAGTTAGAAATAGGGCACGTCTGCTTTATTACACTTTATCACCACTTTGCATGACACAGTCGCAACATGGTATGTAATATTTTTTATGCCTAAGTCAATTCATTCAAATTAAAAAGTGATTTCAGGATAATGAGGCAGTCATTTTCATAACAGGGTTATACACTGTGAATGTTTGTATCTGTTCCCCTTCAAATCCCCTAAACTTGTATGTTGTAATTAAAGTGAAAATTAAACATATATATATATATATATATATATATATAAAATATATGAAACTTGAAGCTAAAGTTTAACCAAAAACCAGAGCAGATATTCTCTCTATTGAATAGAACATATTTAAAAAGAAAATAAAACAACCTACTTCCTTATGCCTCCAGCTCACATGATCCAAACAAGCCACTGTAGTTCCTCTGAAGCCCTGCAGGTCATAAGAACAACCCCTCAGATCCACCACACTGAAGTCAGAATGATTACATCAGCAGGGATGAATATTGGCCCAGTGTTGGCTCCAGCGGGCGAGTTGGGGCTCAGTGCTGGAAGCGGCTGGTATCCCTCCTGTTAACACTCACTTTGACTCGCCTGTGGCTCACTTTAGGGATCTGAGAGGAAACAATGCTCCAGCTGCACAACAACCCTCAATCCTAACACAATATGGCCATATACAGTATGTAGAAATGTGAATAAATATCATATATTCCATATTTTTCTTGTCAAGAAATCCATTGAAAAGACAAATGCCAACTTATCTTATCGACAATTATTGCATGTGCAGTCAAAGCCTGATTTTCTGTGCCAAAAAGCTCCATTGTGGTCCAAAAACTAGTTCAATTTGTCAAATCATAACAGACGTTATCTCAGGACACTTTACAGATAGAGTATAGGTCTAGACAACGCTGTGGCACTGGGTGACATCTTCCTTCATTACGGTGAACACAGACACAAGTTTATTTTGACTCAATTTCACAAACACCGTTCTGCTTCTCTAAATACTCATTGAGCCCCAAATGTGTATTCATCCGCAGCTAAAAATAGTCCCCAACAAATACACTAAATATGATTAAATAAAATACAGTGCCCAGCTGTTTTAGGAAATTCCTTATCCTTCTTAAAAAAATTGTATATGTATATTTTTTTTTCTTCAGAAGGAATGAATGGTTTGAGTGCCACAGATAAGGCAGGGATGTTAGAAAGTATTGGGACATAGGCTAGACTAATGCATTGTTGGTTTTATCTCTTAATGGGATTTGTTGACAAGTAACATGAAGAATATCCCCAGCCCTATCAGCGATCTATATGCAAAGACATAATTGAATCAAAACCAACCCAAACATAAGATTTTGTATGATAAATACACTGAAAATATAAACATTTAGCAGTAGAGGTTTGTGTCAAGCTGTACAATAGAGCTAGTTTTACTCTTAACAGACAGAGCCCTGCCTTTCCCATAAAACCAGTGGGTGATTGACTTTTCAAAATGTCAAAGTGGATATAAATGAAAGGTGAAATCAGGTCTATAAGCTCTATAGACTGTTAACTTGGATAATTCTGTCAGAGTGGCAGCCGGGGACTGACTGAGTCAGCACATATGGAACCACATAACAGAGCAGGAACATGCATAAAGACTTATCCACTTCTTGTGTATATTTGCTAAAACATGTAGTACATGCTGTTGTGCATTCACTTTTCATATAAGATCTTTTTGTTTTTCTGATTGGATTTAGCCTGGAGAAAGGGCAGTTGACAAGTTCAAAATAGAAAGTTATTGTATATTTAGATTATTGTAAATGGGTTATGGCTGTATGACAAGGAACAGATTGTTTATCATCACAGTCCCAAATTAAGTGGAAGTCAAGTTCATGCTTGTCCCATTACAGATGCAGTAGCTTCTGAAATGCATACAAAAAGACAGATGAATAAATATACATTACATGCATCTATGCATAGATACATACATTTATACATACCGGTATATGCATAGTACATACTGTACATACATGCACACACAAATGGAACAGTTAATGTTCTTGTCATTGGGCATTTAAATGCTCATACATAAGAATATACAGTATGTGCATCATTATGTATAATGTGTGTGCTTGCTCGTAGCTTTGGGGGAAAAAAGAGCACAATCAGGTCAAAGCTGTCAATCATTCTGTATGTGTGTGTGTGTGTGTGTGTGTGTGTGTGTGTGTGTGTGTGTGTGTGTGTGTGTGTGTGTGTGTGTGTGTGTGTGTGAGAGAGACATATATACCAGCCACTAGAAAAGTATCTCTTCTATTAGTGCTGCAGGATTTTTCTCACACTTCCTGTGAGGTTCAGTAAAGCCATTTTGAAACAGTGCAGCAAAGAGGCTCAGTGAAAGAAGGCCTAATTTTGTAGAAGAAGTCATGAAGCGGACATCTGACGTCAAAACGTGAATCCACTTTAGATGCCGAGAGGATGTTAAATAATGTCAAAGCTGTAAAAGTACAGCGTATAGGAGACACAACTCAAAAGTTTCTTTTTTCTTTTTTTTTAAAACAGCATGACTAAAACATTAACCTTAACTTTACAAATACTGTAATGCAACGTGTTGAGTATCAAACTCACACACCTTGTTGGATTGAAAAGTATCTGACCCGAGTTTGCAGCTGGCTCCTTTAATGCCGGACAACAGCTGTACTCAGAGCGGAGCAGATGGTGATCCTGAGTTGTATCAAAACATCTCAAACTACTCTTGTAAAAACACCACTGTATTTATATGCGCAGTATGTAACAATTTGCTAAAATGTCCCAAAAAATGGATAAAACAGAGTTGTTGATTATAGCTGTTTGTACGGTCTCATTTAGAAAGAAAAATGTAACCTGGCTAAATGTAATCTGACAACCCACTGCACTGGCCAATCAAATACTAGCAATAATGCATTCCTCGAAAAAAATGAATCCTTAGTCCTTCCTTTACAGAGATGTAACATGCTGTCTTTCATAAACGGCTGTGTAGTCGTTTGATATGCAAGCCTTAAAAGTTAATGATGCATCACTCAAACTAGATCATACATTAACACATGAAGCCCTGAGTGTTTTTAGCACAGTGCTATTTTCAATTAAGGGTTGTTTACAACAGAGCATAGCATCCGTCATTGTTTCTGTAAATGATGAAGGTATCTCCGATACCTTAACCGAGTAGTTTACGTTTCCTGAACTTTACCATAACGTAACCACAGGTGCAGCAAATCAGAAAATGTCACTTTGGGTACGCTCATATGAGTCGTTTTAGAATACACTGACAATTTTATATACTTTGTCGTTAAGGTGTGAGGACTTGTTGGGCTGAATAATTGATCTAAGGGTGCGTGTCACCCACATGATGCTGTTGGTTCACATCCACTTGGATCTTTTGTTTATACCATCTTCGTTCTCTCACCCCTCTCCCATCTTTCCTGTCACACTCCACCATGTATTGCTTAGTAAAACTAGAAACAATCAAAACAGTCTAAACAGCACAGTTTCTCTGGTGGGAACGTCTGTGTTTCCATTTGCTATGCAGCCAGCAGCCAAAGAGCTGGCACAGTGGGATTCAAACTTTTTCTCCAGGGACCCACACTGGAAGCTCATCTACCCAAAACACAACACAAATAATCATTTTTGACAGTAGCTAAAAATATGAGAAACAACCCCAGGAGAGTGTTTGTGTGTCAATATTTCTTTCTGAACAGGATGAAAATGATTTACTTTTCCTTTTTTCTTAGAAGAATACTCATGAGAAAGTGTATCTTGTACTGCATTGTGTAGCAGCAACGGTAATCACACATATATCTGAAGACCTCGAGATTTTAAATGGCCAAATAGGAGCATTGGAACCAGTTTGTGGCCTTCTGTTGTTCTCAGTTTGTCATGGAAAGGATCCAAATGTCTTTGGTACCTTACATTTTGGCCTCACAAGCCTGATGGTCTATTCTAAGAAACAACAATGGGTGAATTTCTGTCTTAGTTTATTCAGTTGGATTCATTTTCAGGACATGTTACTGTCCACGAACAGCCAATAAAAGTCTCTGAATCTTAAGGACACATATATGCATCAATAAGTTATAGCAAAAGCACAGATTGGTACTTTGAGGGGGCAGTAGCTCAGTCTGTAGGGAGTTGGATTGGAAACTGGAGTTTTAGCTGGTTCAAGTCCCAGTATGGACCAAAGTACAGAGTGTGGATTGGTAGCTGGAAAGATGCCAACTCACCTCCTGGGCGCTGCCAAGTGCTCTTGAGCAAGGCACCCCCAAAAAAACATCCGCTCAAGGCGCTGGTCCAGCACCGGCAGCCCACTCACTTTGACATCTCTCCATTTGTGCATGAATAGGTCCTGAGCGTAGGTATCTGTGCGTGTGTGTTTTTGTGTGTGTGTGTGTGTGTGTGTGTGTGTATGTATGTGTGTGTGTGTGTGTGTGTGTGTGTGTGTGTGTGTATGTGTGTGTATTTCAGGCCTATGTAGTGTAGTAAATTCTAACAAAACAGAGTGTAAATTGTAATTTTTCCACTGGGGATCAATAAACAGTATAAATGATGAAATTATTACTATTTACTTTGGCATTTACTGTAAGCCAGCTGTCTTAAATTAACTAAATAAATAACTTATTGCTTAGTCAAATTTTCAATGAGTGAAAAAAGTATCTAGTTTAACATCACCTCTTCCTGAGCCTCAGGGTGACATTACTTCATCAAAAACATTCTTGACTCCACCCTCTGAGTTTTAGGACAAGTTCAAGATATTTTCATGACGCTATTTGTACTGGGAAAACAAACCATCAGCAAAAGAATAAACAAGGTAACATGATGATTTGGCTTCACCCAGCACCCAGCCCGGCTGCTCGCTAACTGGTGTCTCTATGTTTCCATTGGCTTGGCTGCCATTGACTTTGCCCTAATGTCAGAGATATGACATGACCTGCAGGCATCTGTTCTCCTTCCCTAGAAGCTTCAGATACATACACCCATCATAGGCATCACACACACCTTTTTGCAACATACACACTCCAGTCCCCACACTTGTCTTGTGGTATTTCTCGGGTATCCACGCCCCGTGTCCTGTGGTGTGTCTCCTGTAGACGGGTGTATGTTTTGTTTATGGTCAGTGACATGCACAAGCACTGTGGGGCCTAACTGAATGTGAGCACTGTCAGAAAAGATTAGAGCCCTGTGTGTGTGTGTGTGTGTGTGTGTGTGTGTGTGTGTGTGTGTGTGTGTGTGTGTGTGTGTGTGTGTGCTAGTTGACTGGTGGGGAGACACCAGTACAGATGGGGGCTTCAGATGTGATGAGCGTCATGGCCGGGCCTCCTCCTGTCCTTTTGGTTCAGCGTCAAGAAAAGCCCTGCTTCTGCCGTCCAAACTAACCCAAGCAGCCCACCGGCCACACCAGTGTCCCCTTTGTCTCCTTGTCCCTTCCTCATACAAACTCACACACAGACACACACAGTTGATTCCACTGATATGGGTTTTAAAAAGCCCCACATTGTATTTTTGTGACTGAAACAGCTGATAACTTGCATTGACATTCAATATTTTTGCCAAAAAACAGATATTAATCCAGATGTTAAAGGGTCTCCTGCAGCACATTGATCACTGCAGTTTATAGTAAACAAGGTCATGTACAACTAAGCTCAGAAGATTATCCTGGTCATAAAAATTGAAGACCAAAAAGCTGATATTTATGTACCAGAGTCCCACTAATACAAGTACAATAAACAGTTTCTCTTAAGAGAAGGAACAGTTCAACATTTTGGGAAATATGCAAATTCACTTTATGAGAAGATTGATACTACACATGTATGCATGGTAAATATGAAGGTATTGCCAATAGCTGCTTAGCTTAGCATAAAGACAGCAAACGGGAGGAAAGAGCCAGCTTGTCTCTGTCCAAATGTAACAAAATAATGCCAACTCATATCTGTTTTTCTTTTCGTAGCCGTGTCTCCCATTTTCCAGTTTTTATGCTAAGCTAATTAGTTTCTGACTCAAGCTTTATATTTACCATTCAACGATTAGATTGGTATCAATCTTCTGCGCATGTGTTCATTCAACTGATAGCAGTTGTTAGTGTTTTGTGTTAAATATGTATTCAAACAAACTGCACAATATACGTCATATGTAAAATGTACTGCTAGAAAGCTATATCTGACTGATGCACTCATGCACGCACGCACATGCATGAACGCACACACAGTAGACACACACATATACACATACTGTAGACACAGTGTTAGAGGTGTTATGAGAGTGAGCTGGATGCTATAGGGGTGGAGGTTGGTTCCTGGCCTTGATCACGCGATCAGACTAGGCATTTTGTTCAGACACTGAACAGAGACCTCTATGGCCTTGAGGCCATTTCTCTCTCTCTCTCTCTATCCCTTGCTGTCTATTTCTCTCTCCGTCCCACACAGTCTGTGAACCAAAGCAGAATTTCTATTATACCTGTAACAGACAATATGGTTTGTCTGTTTTCTTCCTCATTATCCTCTAAATCACATCATCATCCTTCTCCCTCATTTTATCTGTGGTCGCACCTTTTCTGTTTGCAATGCATTTACATGATGTTGCCTGTTGACCAGATGTGATTTCCAGATCCAAATTAGAATTAAACACAAGGTTTATTATTACTAAACTGGATCTGCAAGCAGGCATACAGGAGTCCGAAGTTTGTTTGAAAATTGAGTATAGGATGTTATTTTCCTGCTCTTGGATGTGTTACGCACTGTACAAACACCTGATCTAACTGCAGCACGTTTGAGACGATTATATTTATTATTTACATATCCTACATTTTGGCCACTTTGCAGCCCAGTCTATTGTTGCAGCAACATTCATACACACTTTTTCCGCTCATGCAATGTTGAATGCTGTTAAAATATGTCCCCTCTTAATGATGGCACTTAATAGAAATTGCTATTTGACAGTCTACCTTGCACTTATGGGTGAGTTTTCTCTTTGGCAGGGAATTTCTTAAACATAACTGGTCAAGTACACAATGACATCACATAAAGGTGTAAATAATGCAGCTATAACCCATATGGGTTATAGCTGCATTATTTACACACACACACATATATATATATATATATATGTATATACACACACACACATATATATATATCTATATATATATATATATATATATATATATATATATTAATCTATCTTATATGTGTAAGAGCCAGCTCACATTTGGGCCAGGGGCCAAAGACACTCAGTTTCTGTTATGTTAAAAGAAGGATTAGGAGGATCTGTGCAAATGTACCCTTTAAAAGTAAATCAATTCATGACACCCATAGCATTTAATGGTATTCAACAGGGTCAATCAATTATGTGCAGGTCTAGAAATGTTCTTGCTGACTTAGAAATGTGGAAAAAAATCTTTGGATTAATGCTATTTGCATCATTAGTTTCCTCATTCCTCTTGTGCTCATCCTCTTCTCGTCAGTAAAGTATTTTGTGCTCTCTGGATTGACCGGTTTTTGAAAACACACACAAGTGGAGATGAATAGTACATACAGTATAGTAATGCTCAAACCCATAACACCTTTCTAGCTCCCTTTATCTCCATAGCTGAGACCTGCATTGCTTTGTGTCTTTGGATTGAGATTGATCTTCCCTCATATCCCTATTTTCATTCCAGCTAATCACTACAGCGGCTGATGTCAAAGAACACATACACTACTGTTGAAAAGTTTGGGGTCACTTACAAATTTCCATACCACTCCATTATAGACAGAATACCAGCTGATCCGAGTGGGTGGCTGATCTTTAATGCAATATCTACATGGCCCATAATCAGCAACCATTCATCCAGTGTTCCAAAGGCATATTCTGTTCACTAATCTGATATATTTAAAAAAAAACTAACTAGAAAAACATTGGAGAAACCTTTTGTAATTATGTAAGCACATAATGTAATCTGAAAACTGCTGACTTGGTTAAAAAAAACAAAGCAAGTGATATCTGCTGGAATTCTGTCTATAATGGAGTGCAATGGAAATTTCTAAGTGACCGCAAACTTTTGACCGGTAATGTACCTATGGTGGAGCTTAAGAGAAAAGAGGCGGTTGCATACAAGGTCAACTCTGTCGAGCTCAACAACACAATACAATATTATGACGTATTAATTGTTTATCTTTAGAGCTGGCAGGTAGATTTTGTTACCTTTGGACCAGTAGGCGATATGTTAATAAAACTGGCAAAAAGGCGGGACTCAGAGACAAATTAAGAATTACAATCTGCTATTTCAGCATCACAAAGAGTAACTCTCATAAGCGTAATTCTTAGAAATGTCAAACATATCTGAGCAGTTGCAAAAGCATGTAAGAGGCCACATGACCACTTACAACAGTGAAAGCTTGGGTTAACACTTATGCTCAAAGGGAAGGGTCAGCCAATGGCATGGAAGGATCCGTCAACATTGACTTGATAACCTGGCAAAATTTAACTTATGTAAACACCTTTAACATCTTAAGACACCAGACTATAACCTGCTAAGATACAGTCTATAAACACATGAAGATCTCCTTATAGACAGTACATGTAACTAGAGGTTTTTGATCGTGGTGGCTGAAGGAGCATTGTTTTGTATTCCTTAGTTTGTATGGGGGTGCCCCTGTGTGTAAGTTAGCGCGAGAAGCTTTATGGCAGAAGCGTATTCTCCTCTGTGTACCCTTGACCCGTCTGGAGAGGCAGCCTTGCCGCCGCAGCAGCAGCTGTGTCACTTCAACTCAACATCTTCAGTCCAACCTTAAGGGACCCGGACTGCCCGTGTCCCTGCCCACAAATCCACATCCAAGGACCCACCCTCATAGAACTACCGGCCACCCCTCCCGCCTCCTCCTCCTGCCCCAAGCTACCAGCAAACACACATTCATGCACACTGTCTGTTATGCATACTGATAAACGTGTTCACTATCAACAGCAGCAGACAGTGGCCTGGCTGGCTGCTTGACTGCTGACAAAGCCCAGACTCAGCTTGCCTGGCCCTGTAGACACAAGAGCAGCGGCGGAGACAAACACTGGCCTCCAGCCACTCCCAGTCAGCTCTACATATGTCACATGTTAATGACATCAAGTCTGTGGCCACCCACAGACCTGATGCACATACTTAAGGGCAGCAGATCGAGAAATAAAGTTGTTTCTCCTTGGAACGCCAGCCTTTTCCTTTCGCTGTGGCATTCAGTGCCATGACTTTAAGGCTTTAACTCTTTGTAGTACTGCAGGTCTGTTGTCAAGTCTCTGGTCACCTTTCTGCAGCTTGTCTAGCCCCAAACCATGCAATCTGACATTCTGGGGTTTGGTTACAGAGTGATTTAGAATAAAATATTATTTGTACTACACAAATATATCATTATATTTATGATACATGTTTTTTCTTCCTGTGAAATAATGAATATGTATAGCCTGGAGGCTTCCTCTGTTAATTAATTAAGTGAACTAGACTGAAAAGGGAAAGTAAAAGTCATTATTCTAGTGTCTGAGTTCATCATTCTGTATGTTTTCAACTGTTTTATGGTAAACCCAAGTAGTTACCCCTTTTGTTTTTGTAGGGATTTGAGCCAAAAACAGGGATGGATGAACATAGTCACAGCTTTAATCCTGATCCCATTAGTGGACTCAGGAGGGAAAATAGTAAACAGCAGCCATGCTAGACTCCTCCATGTGCAGAAAGGAAACAGTACGCCGTCTTTTGTCAAACATGACTGATTCACTTTTGCCTTTTGTGTGTGTGGGAGCTTTGCCTTTCATATCGATCACGGTTGTGCCAACTGTTTGTTTTTGTCTTTTCATATAATGAACCCTGGGCCCTCGGTGAGGCCCCAGCGGAGCTTTGCTCCATGCTAAAGGGCTTTTTGTGAGACAGTGTCACGCTCCCTCGTTCCGGCGAGGCTTCGCGTTTCTTATTATTCATGGCTCTCTCTCCGTTTGTTGAGAAGGCCGGGATCAAACAGGCCGATTTGCCACGCCTGACACCCACTGCTGCGAGTGTGTGTTTTGTGTGTGTGTGAGTGTGTGAACTCGTCTCAGGCTCAGTAATGACAGGATTTGTTAAACAGTAAATTAATGAATAATGAAATATCCAGCACGCGCCTGCCTTGCCTGGAGCACAGTGCCCCAAGCAGGAATTACTCCTGAAACTCGGCTGCCTGCATGCTGGATAACCTGTGTGTGTGTGTGTGTGTGTGTGTGTGTGTGTGTGTGTGTGTGTGTGTGTGTGTGTGTGTGTGTGTGTGTGTGTGTGTGTGTGTGTGTGTGTGTGTGTGTGTGTGTGTGTGTGTGTGTGTGTGTGTGTGTGTGTGTGTGTGTGTGTTGGATAAGCATTTTTACAGCCCATTGCATGACAGAACGCTGAGGGGCTTTGCTGATGGGGCCCTGCTCTCTCACTTTCTGGCGAAATGACAGACTGACAGAGATGCAGACATAACGGTATATAGAAGAGACTGTCAGTGCTGCTCTCGTACTTTCTATATCAAATATTACCAATGTGTTCATAAGCTCGGTGCATGTTCATAACTCGATTACCTTTCACTGGTCCTCTTATTAAAGTAACAACCGGTGACGTTCTCATAAAAATAAAATTTGCTTCCCATTATCACCAATTCATCAAAAACTAGGAAATCGTATTAGATCCAGCTCCCGAATGCTTATTTTAAACACTCTGCAGCTGGTGGAGCTTTCCTGCTAGTACAGGAAGTGATGTGTTTTAGTGTGATCAGCAATAGCCACGTTAGACCTACAAAAACTACAATTTTGACAGGTGATTGCAGAGTAGTGCAGAATCTTGCACAAATGATGAAAACCAAAACGGAAGGAAATTACGTCACACCACTCTGAAAGGCACACCTGTAATAATCAAAAGGTAAGTATTTCATCATGGCTCACTGGTACGGTCTATAGAAGTGGTACCAGAACTATCAGGGGTCCTCTAGGGGCTAACACTCCCCAATCTTTTCATCTTATCCCGCACCACACTTTTGATTCTTCGGTCTTTGATTTTGGTCTAAGCCCTCCCTGGTTGGAAAATGCGTAATAATGGATAGGGAAATTGAATAATTGCATTAGAAATCTCCCCTGACTCCTGTGTCCTGGAATTTAGCCTGGGATTTATATATTATTAGTTTAACTCTGTATTAACTCACATTTTTTATGGGGGGCAGATGATTCTACCTTAACCAAAATCTAATAACCTGAAAAAAACATTCATTTACAGAGCAAGTTCTTTGTGGAATAAAATCCCAAATAACATTTGTTCTATCACATTCAAAGTATATTTTAAAAAGAAAGTCAAATCCTATCCTGACATAAATAATTTATCATGAGGTTTTTCATTGTGTGGTGAAAAGTGGAGGTACCTTAATGGTTGCCATGTAATATACTGTAATATATAACTTTGTTTTCAAGATATGTCTATTTTCTTGGTTTGCTTGGTTTTTATTTAATAAATTCATTTTAATTGTAATTTCTTCTTCTCTTTTGTTATTTAGTTTTGTAAGCAGATATTGTATTTTTTTGCCTTTCTTTATTCCTTTTTTTTTTCTGTATATGTCATGTAATGTTTTAATATTGTCTGATTAAATGTTGTTTTGGACCCCAGGAAGACTAGCTGGTCGTCTAGGCGTCAGCTAATGGGGATCCTTATAATAAATACTAAATAAAAGTTGAGCCGATATTGTGAGCTGAGCAGATGTTATGAGTATTCAAGCTTTCCTGAGCATGTCAGAGTGTTACTGACACGTTCTGTTTTGTGGTTTTAGATCAACTTCCTGTAGCTTGCATTGACTTCTGAATCAAGTATCCATTAACACACTCCAAGTTTGTAAGTTTTCATATTGATGTATATCCTTCAGGGGAAAAACACAACAATCAGAATGCTGCTCAATGCTAAAGTTTTGCAAAAGTTTATGGTCCTTGAATACAGTTGCAAAAAAACTAAATCTATAATGCCTGTTACCCCAGAACACAGTATTAGGTATCATTATGATGTCTTTGTAGGATATTTAATGTTCTGTATATGACTAAATATGTTGTTTATGGAGTAAACCGTAAAGTTGTATGTTGTAAATGTAAAACAAATCATATTTGGAAAGGTTTAAAATCCTCAAGCAAATTTCATTCATAAACAGCAGTCAAAGTATGGGTTGTGTTGTGTGATTGTTGATATAGAAGTTTGTTGTTGTTTAAAAGCACTGCTCTTTAAAAGTCACCTACACTATACAGATCAGTGCCACAACTTTACTAAAGTGTAAAATCAATAATACACATTTTATATATTTTCTACATTTTTTGTTAGTGTTTTTAAATCTTAATTTGAGTATTCAAAGCTGTATAAAGTTGCAATATTTTTAAGAATTTCTACTCAAGTAAATATGAATAGCCTGTATATAATATGATTACTGTAATTTATGCTATTTGCAAGATCTTGGAAAACTCTTTTGTGAAAACCAGGTGGTTGTATAGGCCCGAGGCTCAGTACACAAAACTAACCGTTGGCAAAGAGAAAAAAAACCTGCACAATGTTAGTTACTTGTTTGAGGAGGTAAAAACATCACAAATAAGTGAGCAAAAAGACGTCTCTCTGCCTGTAACTTCAAATCTCTTCATTTAAGATCATTATTGTCCTACAAGAGGAAAATGTTTTAGCAGCAAGGCAGCGCATTCGGTCACCCAAAGCTTGCACATTAGTTCAGCACGGGAGATTATTTTTGCCATTAATTTCATTTTACTTTTAAATATACAACTAAAATATATTTCATTATTGTATGAAGCTTAAATAAGGTTAGGTTTAGCTGTTTTGTTCAGTTAGAAAAACAGAAAATCTGCCACACACCCCAGTATCCATCATTGTCTGTATCAGCCATCAGTGCACCACTTGCTGCATAAGTGTGTTTAATTCATTCATTCCCTTTTTTTTTTTAGCATATGGTGATTTTTTTCCATTTTTTTAAGAAGGAAAAGAATGATTTTCACTGCAGCTAATTGACACTGATACCAATATATTGTCTGACAGACTTATACAAGTTGTTTTTCTTCCAATATATTGGTATAGCTAAGTTTTTAATTCCTAGACTAGAATAACATTGTATTACATATTCCTATCTTTGACACTGTTTTTGAAGCATTCATTGACACATTTCAGTCAGTTGATGAATCCACTATGCCAACATTACATTGTCATTTAATTACTATGAGTGCCTCAGTGTAACTTTAAATGGACAGTGTCACCCGTCCTCTTAAAGAACGGATGCTGCCTGATTTCAAACCTCGTTCTTTTTCTTCCGTCTTTGTTGATTTGTTTTCTTTGGCTTGTTTGCTTATTGTTCCAGCCAACCTGTCGTTGTTGGAGCCACTGATGCTCAGCAGCTTCCTGTCTTTGTTGAGCGAGAATCGCTCGCGGACATGCGGGTGTTGAACTCTGCACCTGCGTCACGCGGCGTTCCACTCCACGGGTCACACTGAGCCCGCGGGACACTCCACCCCCTCCCCTCTCTCTCTCTCTCGCTCTCTCTCTCGCTCTCTTCTCCTCTTCTCTCAAGCTCCCTATTTTCTTTCGCTCCGTCTCTCTTTCTCATTAGCTTTCTGTCTGTCTCTGTACTTTTTCGTGTCTCTCGCGCTCCCCCGTCATTAGCACACCGGCAGTAGATCCCCACCGCAGAAGCGGGCCCGCGAGGCACTATTCTATTCCCCTCGCGCGCGTGCGAGAGAGAGAGAGAAGCCTCTGGAATGAGGGCCTCACTGGCCGAAATATACAGCCAATTATCTCCCTGGAATAAGGCAGCATCCATCATTGTGTGTGTGTGTGTGTGTGTGTGTGTGTGTGTGTGTGTGTGTGTGTGTGTGTGCTGCGTGTGTGTTCATTTCAGAGGCTTTGCAATACGCTATAAAGACTAGACTATATTTTAAACGTTACAAAGCTGTAATGAAACAGTGTTATTATTTAATAATCAGTATTATAATTATTATTATTTGTACATTTTAATCTTGGACTACATGCCATAAATAATGTCATTATAATGAAACACGTCAGCAATAACTAGGCTAAATATAGGCCAATTAAAGGACCATTTAGTTATTTTTGACCTTATAAACTACAACTTTGGGAAAGTATACAACTGAAAACGTTGACTTGAACATGGAATATACTCACTGAGTGATGGTCACTGTATATAAGAGCTGTTTTACTCTTTTCTTGGAAACATTAAGGTAAACAAGCCTTAATAGCACCAGAAAACAATAATAACTCTAATTTATTTCTGTCCAGTCCATGTGTTTGCAGTGTTGATGGTGGGGTTATTTTTTTTTATATACATTCAAATAAAGGTTGTGTCTTTAAATATCACAATTTCTTTACGTCTTCCACACATTTCCTCCCTGCCGGAAAGGGCATTATACGATGGTTAAACTGAGGTGATTTTCTAATAAATATATAAAATACTAATTCTTAGCTCTGTTGTACCATGTCTTCATGTTTGTACTGTCTGCTGCATCAAATAATTAGTTTAAATGAAAAGTAAAATTTAATTTAATGGTTTTCTTTCATGCCGTTGTTGGCCTATTAATAAGATCTTAATTGTTGCTTTTTTTACACTGGTACCTAAATGGTGAAAAATGTCTGTTGTGATAAACAGACAGCAGTTGTTATACAACAAACCCACATTTCATTTAGATCAAACTGATGATGCCCGGCCTGTGAATCTGAACCATTACACTGAATATAACAGGATTGAATAACTGAATAATAACAGGATTAGTGTTGGGGCCAACTCTAACTTCAGTCATTCAGAAAGTAGCATTTTCTTTTTAATCCCCCAGGTGTAAACTAATAGCGTGCAAATGTTCATTAATATCAAAGTAAATAACTAACGATAAATGCTCTGACATCAACTAAAGAATATATCATGTTTTACATTTTAAATGGATTGACCTAAAAGTGAGTCTGACGCCCCCAATCCTTAGTGGGACTCAGTGGAGAAAAGGCGCAGGCTGCACACCTCGCATAATAAAACACATGGTTTATTATCAATGTGATAGAAATGAAATCACTGGACAATTAGAAGCATGTCTACCCATCATCAGCACCATGACAACAGCTCTATAAGAACAGAAAAACACTGGATGAGCCCCCCCCCCCCAACCCCACACAGCGGCTCACAAAGGTCAAATCACAGAAAAATAGGCCTACTCCAAAATAGCTGGTGCACCTATTTAAACAACCATCCATTTAAATTAATATAAATAAATATTTACACACATAAATTAACACCCTCCCTCATACTTGCGTTAAGTAACCAGACAAACCTGTTTCACAGATCACGCAATCTTCATACCCACAATGCTTTTTCTGTGTGAGGACAAACACAAGCGCGCACACGCGCACACACACACACACACACACACACACACACACACACACACACACACACAGATAATGTTTGTTGGCTGCTCACTGCATCTCAGTCTCACAGGATGTAGGCAGGCGGAGCAAAATGGATGTAACACAGTAACCATCAAGTCCTCAGGGGAATGAAAAGAACTTAACACAGATGAAACATCCCTCTGTGCTCTCTGACACTGGCCCACAGGTGTCTTCCTCTGCCTTTTTCTCTCTACCAAGCCTTCCTCCTCCTCCTCCTCCACAGCCTTGTGTGTGGCAGTGGTGTAAAGCTAGAAGTAACGGTGTAACGCCTCTGTCTGTGTGTCTGCCTCCCGTTCAGCTCTCCGTCAGCAGCCCCTAAGGCTTCATTTCCGCTGCTTCTCCTCTTTGTCGGCCTTGTTGCCGCCATCCCCGTGCCGGTTGTTGGGAGGGTTGTTAAGAAACATCTTGTCGAGTCCTTTGAGAGCCTCGTTGAGGTAGTTCTGGAGAGTGGTGAGCGCTGCGCAGATGGCAGGTGAGCCGAAGCCGTGCGTGATGAAGGAGAAGTGGGAGAGGCAGTTCTGGATGCCAGGCTCCAGGATGGGGCTGGGCCTGGAGTTGCCCAGAGGAGTCCTATCCTGGGCCAGTAGGTCTGTGAACTCCTTACACAGCTGTCTGCAGGGGAGAAGACACGAGACATCAGGAGGGAACTCTGCCTCGTTTCCCCAAAATAGTAATACTGCTGATAGTGGACATTCGGTGGCAGTATTAGTATAATTTTATTGTTTTCCAAACATGAGAAACCTCTTTTCTATTGTTTCTAAGTGTAATAAGTGGAAAGACTGACACAGAATTTTGACAACAACATAGAAACACTCTGAAAACTAATATTCTAAAAACTTGCCACTCTACTGCACCAGAATCATGCATACTTGTGTGTAAGATTATCAAAAAGTCTCTAAGTTGCCTGCAGTCAATACGTAAAGAAGATGAGATTTTATTAATCCCCAAGGGGAAATTACATTTACAAATAATAAAATAGCAGAATATCAGAGCACAATGAGTGGCCAATATCCAGTTATAACTACAGTAAAATGCCTATCAATACCAACCCTGTCAGCAAAACGGAATACAATGTGCTGCCTAGTTTAAAAGCTCAGCAAATGCATCCAAATGAACCACCGCCAACATCTTACTGAGATGCCTCTGTGGTGAAACAGCCCCAAGGGAAGACATTGAGGGTATTTTAGTTGCAGATGTCCCTGCAAAGACACCTGAAAACTGAATACAACCAACCGTATTATTGATTTTTAAAAAAACAGGGCACCTGGGGAGCTCACCTGGTAGAGCAGGCCCATATATGGAGGGTTACTCCTTGATGCAGCGGCCGCAGGTTCGACTCCGCCTTGCGACCCTTTGCTACATGTCCTTCCCCCCTCTCCCCCATTTCATGTCTTCATGGCTAAATAAAGGCCTAAAAATGCCCCCAGAAATAAGCTTTACAAAAAACAAATCTTACAGAGCACTCAAAACTTACGTTATACTATACGTTTTGACATGGCATGTCTTGTGGAAAAACAAATGGCTACCAATTGTGTTAACCAAAAGTGCTCTGCTATCTAAATGCACAGCATATTTAACATATTTGCAATAAATTGTTGCAGTAGGTTAGTGGTTAATAAAAGCAGAGCAGTGATCCCTAGAGCCGTGTTCTCGTTAGGCAGGGGAAGCGGTGGACTACAAGTTAGAGAAGCAAGCTTGTGACCGGGAGGTCGTCGGTTCAATCCCCGGCCCCCAGGTAGCTTGTCCCTACCTCATTACCACCACTGAGATGCCCTTGAGCAAAGCCCTTAACCCCAACCGCTCCAGTAGAGCTGCGCAATGGCAGCAGGTCAGACTGTGGTTGTGCTGGGCAGCTTAGAGGTAGGAATGTGGAACAAGCTTCCTCTCAGTGAATATAGGTAAGAGGATAAAACAACATTCTGACTGTCACTGAAACCCACATTTCTTTTTAGATGGTTCAGCTGCTACGTGAAGACAGATGACCCCCACCCAAGCAAAAGATTGGTGCATCAGTGTGCAATCAGATTTAAGTTAGTAAACCAGGTGTCTTCGTCTACATTGTCAAACAAGTCCCGGTGGAAACTGACCACCTGCTGCCACAGTACGACCATTTCTAAAACTAAACACACAACTGGAAATCCAGAGTTCTTGCAAGAGCACCATTTGAATTTGCTCAGCGAGTCACTCTGGCATCGAGTAATGCTGCTCATTAACTATGCCCTTGCAGCCGAGCTGCACCAATCACATCGGTGTATCTGATATAGGCGGGGCCAGAGGCGAGCTGAACAGATGACGACAGTTTAATCTACCAGTTAGCTCCGCTGGTAGCTAAGCGTATGAGGTTCTGGATACGTCACCCCATGTATTGTTGTGATTGGTTGTAGTGTTATCCAATTGCGTGCAGTGAGATTTTAAAATGCACGCTTGGTGCCGCCCCTCGAGATGGGCAACTTTCATTACTCGATGTCAGACCCTTAATCTTTCGGATACAGGTCTGGATTTCCAGACTAGATGTTCAGTGCATCCCAAGGCTTATTTTGCAATGGAGCGTAGCACACTTTCTTTCAACTTGTCTCTTTTTACCTCTGTTTTATTTTCTGATTTCCAAAATGCGTTTATTAAAAGAGATAAAGCATGAACTTGATGTTTTTACCTGGACTGACTGGCAGCGCCGGGAGAGCAAGAGACGTTTTCAATGTGATGAGTCTTTAATTCCCTAAAAACATGCGACACATTCTGGCTGAAGCTACTGTCTGTGAATCTGTACAGAAGTTTTTTTTTTTTTTTTTATCTTTTTGTTTCTTCAAAATCTAAAACAAAGCCCTGTCTTTGATTGGGAAGGCTTGACACCAAAACCTTTTCATTGTTGATGCTTTAGATAAGACTGTTAGACACCCTCTCAACTTTAAATGCCTACTCAATACATCATTTATGTTTGACAAATTATCTCCTACAATGAGAAAGTTATTTTGCCACAATACCGTAACTGCAAAATACACTGAGAAAATACAACAAAAAACAACAATCGCACAGATTTGAACATTGCACAGAAACTAGCTATTGAAGTCTGGAAAATGAAGTGAAACTAATACTAGCGCAAGACAAGTTGTATAGTTTGAGGCCTCCACATTAAGACCCAATCTTTAACTGTTAATATGTAATTTAAGACAAGAGGTCATCCAATGGATCTTCATACTTCAACAGTAAAAGAAAACAATGTCTTCACCTTGTTCTTTTTGTTAAATTTCAGCAAATCATCCTCTGGTTTTAGGCCCACATTTTATATTCAAGAGACCTTTCTCACTCTCTTTCTCTCAGATTTGTACTTGCACGCCCCATGCACGTACACACACACACACACACACACACACACACACACACACACACACACACACACACACACACACACACACCATGTAAGCGGCCTAAGGGCAGAGCTCCGGCAAATGAGTGACAGGCTGTGCAGGCCGAGCCCAGCTGGGGTTAGGGGAGTAGAGAGGAGAAGCCGCCACCCCGGGCTACACTCATGGCTCAGGCTGTTGTTTTCTGACGACTTGAAACACTTGACTGCTAAATAATGAATTTCTAACGGGCAGCACCAACGCTCAGTATTGGAACAGGTTTGAATCTGAGCATCAAACATCCACCACCTAACACACCATACATACTGAGTACATTGGGATGCACACACACACACACACACACACACACACACGCAGATGGTTTATACAGTGTAGGCCAGCACACAGCACTATTTATGCAAGCTACAATAGAAGCTTCCTGATGGGATCTTTGATTGTTTACAGCTCCTTTTCATTTAGAAAACTCATTCAGGGGAATATAAACGGACACAGAACAGGACTACGCATTAGTTGGCAAAAGGCTTTTTTTGGACATTGTGAAAATAGGCCAAAATCCAAAGTAATTCTGTGATTGAATCCACATTAATAAATCCACTTCACCTCTCCTACCCTGGTTTCTTTAAAGAAACTCTGTGTTGCTCGCTTGCTAGAAGTAATCAGAAGATCCTGGATTCAATTCCACAGCTTAACGGCCGTAAAAAATGGATTAATATAAGTAACTTTTACGAGGAGTACCAGTAAAACGAATCACTTCTAAGACCAGAAGCGAAGGTCAAACATACACTAGCAACCTCAGAGCTCGTATTTAGTAATGTCTGTGCGATGCACATTCAAGTGTTCCTGTAAGCTAAAGGTTATTTTGGTGGTGAAAATTAATTCCTTGCTACTTTTGTTTAGTCACCATAAGATTCTTGACTTTAATGCGGATTTCTGCTCATATCTGAATTGAATATAACTGTGCTCATTTTTCAGTGTGGCAATTTTCCAATCAGCCATTTCACTACAGGTTAGATCCATATCAAGTTTGATGCATTCCACTCTCCTTTTTCAATGTCAATGCCATGTTTACTGTGGCAAAGTGGACTGTGTGTGATTTAGAGTAAAGCACAGAGGCTATACTGGAGAGGTTTGCGCCCCCTTAGGGGATCCTAAAGCTGGGCCACAGAGGCCCTAGGAAAATGAGGGGGAGTTTAATTTTACAGTAATTTAATTCATCAGACATGTAACTACTTGCAGAAAAAGAATGGCCTGTTTTTCACCCTGTATGACAGTTATGCAGTTCAAAGTGGCACCCTGGAACTGTAAACTTTGTCAAACAGAGAGATTCTCAGCCATAAATGTCTGTATGCCTGTTGTGGATCAGACTGTCTGGATGGTTTTGTAAAGATGTGTTTTTTTGTGATGATTACTGAAGAAGAGAAAAATCACTATCTCCCTCTTCACCACGCACTTTGTTCTTACATAGGCCTACCTCTGTGCTGACAGATGGTATTGTATCAGGGCCCAGACATTTGTACTCCTTATTCTCCATGATGCTGGGCTGTGGTTGAATGTGGTTAAATACCTAAATTGCTCATTGCATATGATTAAACTACAGCTAGTCATCGGATATAATGTGATTACCACCGGTGCCATCGCCCTACACTACAGACATGTATTATATATTCTATGACAGACAACACCCTATATGAGGGAACAGAATCTAATCACACGGTCCATCAAACTCACTTTGTCGCCAGCAGCATGTTTTTCCGCGTGTGCAGCTCGTTGGGGTCCGCGTGCTGCCGGTTCAGGTACTCGCTCACGGCTTTGGTGGGGAACTCCGTCTCGCAGATGTATCCGAAATCCCGGGCCAGGTGGACGGCTTCACCTGGGGGACGGTAGAGGTGCGGTTACAGTCAATGTAAATGTAATAGAGACAAACAAAAACCCCGCCACACAAAACAAGACCTGTACACTCCCACCTGTTTCTTTTTTCTGTTTTTGTCAAGCCATTTCCTGGGTATGCCGATTCGTTAAACCTGAGACTTTATCCTTTTACGCACCAACGTGCCTCGGCTGTTCGTCCTCAAACAAACCAAAAATGCTCAAATTGTTCAGTTTTATTGTGGAAATTAACGGTAAACTATAAGAGCTTTTTGAACGAAACAAAATGTAGACGCAGTTAAAAAAAAAAATCTGAAGTCTACAAAATGTCTGATGACCTGTTATATTCTAAAAATGTAGAAAGAAAAATTCTCCTTATTACCTGGTTGTCTTAAAAATAACCAAATTGATGGGCGATATAATAGTGGGCTATATGTATGAGAAGCAAGGCATATAATGGAAAATAGAGGCCACAACTTGTCGTACTGGTGTACAACATAGGCCCAAACCGAGCCTTCAATTAATCATTTAATCTAAATCAGCAACCACAGCCCTCCTCTCCTTCATTATTGAATATTCATAATGCTGACAAGATATTCGTTCAGCCATTTTATAAATACATGGTCATTGTCATTTTGTTGACAGTTGGTGATGTTGAAATCATTGTCATAGGGAGCAACTGCCATGTTAGTATATGTCTGTAGTATATTGTATTTCTGGAGTCAAACAGTCAGTCAGTCACCTTCTACAAGAGATGTTAGTAATGTGACGTTAGCAGCTTTGCGTCTTCCTGCAGGTAAATTGAGTCCAATCTTCTCCAGCTTTTCTCTCAGACATTTGCCACCATTTTTAGACTTTGCTCTGTAGAAACAAATGGAACCAATCCATGTTAATTGCACAATTAAAAAAAAAAAAAAACTAGGGCACATATATTGAGAAATAGTTTAAAAAAAAATATTACAAGAATCCTCTCGCATAGCATTATATTATTAAATTAACTTTATTAAGCAGTAGTCATCAGCTTTTTGTCTCCAGACATTGTGTTAACGTTATCTGTGACTTAAGTGGCACATATACAGTACACTTCTTTATGCTCAGGGTTTAATTAATATCTCCCCTGCATATTTAACGAGACACAAGCTTGTACAGGCCTGCATCTTATTCCTGCGTCAAGGCTGCCATGTACCTTCTCAACACGCCCCCCAACAGGGAGGCGTTGAGGCACTCGGGCGGGGACAGTCTCCTCTGCACCTCCCCTACGGTCACTTTGTACTTGGAGGTGGAGCTGAGCAGCGACAGGCGGCCCGGTACCGAGCAGAACACCTCGTTAATGTTGACGGTGATTCCCCCGATCAGGCCGTCCTTGCCGGCCATCAGAGAGGCCATGTTCTTGTGTGGCATGGGAACTGAAAGAGGAGAGGCGATGTGAGTGGCTCTCTTACATAATGTTTCTAAAATACAAGAGGATGCATCCTGATACTCAAGTTGTTTTTTTTTTTTATATCTTCTAACCCTCCTAAAAATGTCTACATCTGAAATATGGGTTTCTTTTTAACGTACGTTCCTCTGATCTTAACTATTAGTCAAAATAATTCATAATTTCTGCTTTTTAACTCAAATATTAGGAACAATGGGGGACTGGTAGCTGGAAAGAAGCCAGTTCATCTCCTGGGCACTGCCATGGTGCTCTTGAGCAAGGCACCAAACCCCCAACTGCTCGGGGCGCCTTTCCATGTGCAGCCCCCTCACTCCATTAGTGCATGTATAGGACCTGAGCATGTGTGTGTAATTCAGGACTGTGTGTAATGTGTGTAATAACAACAGAGTGTAAATTGTAATTTCCACTTGCGGGACTAATAAAGTATATTATTATTATTATTATTATTATTATTATTATTATTATTATTATTATATAAATTAGGGTTTTGATCCAGAATTCCAAAAAGTACTGTAAGACTAGTAAGTGTTAGTGAAAACAAAACAAAAAAGTCTAAAAAAGGGACAAAAATGTCATTTTTTGACCCGGGAGGACAACACAAGGCTTAAATCTTCTTCTCCTCTGTCAAACTTTGTTCAGTGTGCGCGTGGTCTCATTAGGCCTGGCCTAATGAAGCGCCCACGCGCCGGGCATTTACTGTTATTTAATGTCGCGCGACATTCTCATTACAATATTATCGATTGTTGATTGGCTCGCGCTCTCAAATCACATTAACCACCTCCCCGTCTTTTCTCCACGGCCGGTTTAACGCCCACCGGCAGCACTGGATGCTCCTTCATCCCGCGTGTTAATGCGCGCGCTAATGGCGTAAAAAGAAGAAGCAGCAGCAGCCAGCCTCGTGCATGCATGCGTATGGGCCAGTGCGAGGGGTTTTTGATGGCTCCGCGGGGGATAATACCGCAGATTAGCTCTAAACGAGCTCACGAGATCTCCGTGAGCGGTGCCATTTATTACATCAGCGGCTTAAATGCCCCGCGGGGAGCTCAGTCACTCAACACCCCGTAACTAAATCAGCGCACATCATCAGGGCCAGCATGGCAGCCTGTCAGCGGCGCACTGCCTGCTGCAGTCAATATACCGGGACCGTTAACCCGGCTCCGAACTCCTCATCCTGGACACCCCAGAAAACAAGATGTGCCTGTATGGACCAGGGAGCAGCCCTAACAGCCTAAAACATGTGCGTGTGGGCCACTTTGGATCCAAGTCATGCCCGAGATTGTAGTTCTACGCACCATAAATCATAATTCATAGAATATCCATAGCCTGGGTGCAAAATTGACTTTTTTTTTGTCCACCAGCCAAATGGCTAGTGAATGTCAATACTAGATATAATAGATAATAGATTACCATTGTTTATTTGCTGGTGAGTGAAGCAAGTCTACCAGCCACTTGCATATTTTACCAGCCTTTGGCTAGTAGATGGTGCTAATTTTGCACCCTGCATTTAGCCTAAGAAAATAAATGATAAAATCCTGATGGTCATTAGTTTCATCAATTGATAGGCTACTAACAGGAAGTAATGTAACCCAGAGATAAACTGGCACGTGTACAAGCATACATCCACAATCTCACAATAGCCAAAACCTTTTTTTTTTTTTTTAAGAATAGCTATATTTAATTGTAGGCTATTGCATCTTGTCATTCTTCGGAAAGAGAGCACAGAGAGACAGAGGTGTGTGTGTGTGTGTGTGTGTGTGTGTGTGTGTGTGTGTGTGTTTGTTACCTTTCTTAATTACTGATTGATCCAGGATGCTCGTTCCGTTTGTGTCGTCAATGGTCTGTTAGAAGCAAGATATACAAATCATTGTCATATGCTTTATAGGCTGTAAACAAGAAGGTCCACACTGTAATAATCCGAGCATGGGAAACTTTTCTACCCCACAAAATCCTGCAGGATTCATTTTAGGTCTCGAAAAGCAGAGGCATTTAGGCCTATATGTGTTTGTTTTCCTCAGAGAAAACAAATACCATTTCTAATCCAGTCCATCTTTTTATTCATGATTTGACTCGTGAAGAAGAAGCTGTTCACACAAATGGAAAGCCTCATTCATCAAATCTCATTCATTCATCATCCTGCGTGATAAATTCCTTGTTGAATAGACCTGCTGCTGTCATCAGTGCTGCACG
Organism: Percina caprodes; assembly: GCA_013375575.1. Taxonomy (NCBI): domain Eukaryota; kingdom Metazoa; phylum Chordata; class Actinopteri; order Perciformes; family Percidae; genus Percina; species Percina caprodes. Next base: position 219,427 of record JABXJD010000225.1, read on the forward strand.
CTTATATATAAAAAAAGGACTTGTTAAAACAAATTTAAATGGGGTTAATAAATGCATGACACAAATACGGAAAGCCAGAAATGAGAATCTGATGTGGAGGTTAAATGGCAAACCATTCATGATGGCTGTGCCCTGAGGGGAAATGAGAGGAAGATGAAATCCTACACAGCTGACTAGAAGTCTATTTCACCAGATCTTTGGTAGCTGGCTTTGTATGTTTTGTATCTTGGCAGCAACAACACAAATCTATATAATCTATATTATCCACACAAAAATGTTAGCTTTCCAATTCTATAAATCCAGTAACAGCAATAGTATGAGCATGGATGTAACGTTTTTGTATGCAATTTATTCAAAGTAATTATTGTCTATTATCTGAGTCCATATTAATAGTTTGGATTTGATAATAAGAAGAAAATACTTATTTATTTTAAAATAAAATGTGTAGACACAATTGGATAGTTTTAAAAAAGTGCAGTTTTGATAAAATATTGCAGCATCTTCTCCAGACTTTTCTGCTTGAAATATCTTCACATCAGTATGGCAGATAAGGAAGGTGAATTTGAATTAGGGCTGGGCTATATGGAGAAAATCAAATATCACAATATTTTTGACCAAAAACCTCAATATCGATACCGCAACGACATTGTAGTGTTGACTATTGGTGCTTTCACAAAATATTTACACAATGAGATTTTTGATAAATAAAAATCAGTAATGTGGATATAATGATTAAGTGGGTAAAGGCAAATAATGGAACAGGTACAACATTCTGGTAAATTCAGAAAATGACATCACTTTACTGTAATGCAGCCTTTAAAACCAGGAGATGACAACACTTATGCCATATTACGATATTACAATATCCAAGATCTTAGACAATATCTATTCTATATATATATATATATATATATATATATATATATATATATATATATATATATATATAATCGATATATTTCCCAGCTCTAATTTGAATTCCCAGAAGCAACATTTGAGCTCCACGCAGCACTTTGTGGATTATTCCACACATCAGCATCCTCTCATCAAAGAAGATGTCTTAGCTCTCCTAGCTGTGGGCCATTTGCGTTTAGGCTACAGCTGCTGGGAGTCCAGCCCTGAGGGAGCTGCTCTGAGTTCACTGACCTTAAACTCTAAAGGCACAGAGACAATAAAGAAGACAACTGTCAACCATAACCAATCCATTTCTTCCACTCCAATTTTCTTGATTTTATTTAAATTTTTGTAGTATTTTATGCCATCCAATAGGAACATTTTGACATGCAAATATGTATATATCTGGAGTCAATGTTTGTTTTCGTTAAATAGCCTAGTGCTTTACTGAATGGTAAATTCATGACTACTTTGAAAATATTTTGTATGTGCTTTTGAGACAATATACAATACAATGTAATATAATTGTGCTGACATACTCTGGATTTTGTACACGGTGCTCTTTGACTTGCAGTTTTACATTTTACCTTTCTCGGATATAGTGATACCAATATCTTTAAAATAACTTTAAAAATAAAATAAAATAGACGTGGAACTGGAAAATATATTACATACTCTTTATCCTCCATTAAACTCAGCTGTGTTCTTTGACTCACCTGAACATCTTCCATACCATGCAGCCCGTGCAGCAGTCCGTCGCCCATACCGGGCTCCAGTCCCGGGTGAGTGGAGTGCAGCAGTACATCAGGCCGCCGCACACCGTAGTCCCGCCGTGGGTCCAGCCCGGACAGCTGAGGCAGCGAGGCCCGAGGTTGCGCCAATAGAGCGGAGCTATCCATCCGATCCCCGGCGTCCTGCCGCTGTCGCGCCCCCCATGCGCTCTGCTGGCTCTGGTGCAGGGAGTTCAGGGAATACGGATCGCTGACGTGGGAGTACGGGTCCTGGCTCTGGTAGTGAGCAAGTGGCTGGTACGGTGGCGGAAAGTAAGGAGGCTGGAAGTCCGAGGATGGCGCATGAGACAGCGGTGGCGCGCTGGAGTAGGGACCCGCATGCGATACCGAGCCCAGCTGGGACAGGCGCGAGCTGTGGCTCGAGACACCGTCATGCCGGTCCTTGAAGAGGGTGCAGAGAAGAACAGAACAAATGAACTCCTTGCAGAATTGCAACCACATTTTAACGAAATAAAAACCATATGGAGGCCCAGGATCGTGGTGCATTTATTAGAGTAGATCGCCCCTGGGCATGTAGCCAAAGTAGCTGAATCTCCTGAATTAAAAGCATATAAGAGCCTGGAGGGAAAATTCCTTAACCTAATTTTAAAATGTCTCAGAACGAAAACATATAGCAATGTCTACGGATTCACCATTTGCAAAATAATTCTGAAATAGGACATTGTGAGGGAAGGAAACTCACCGCAGTGGAGTAGGAGTGAACTAACATTTGTAAACCCTCTGTTGGCGTGATGAGCGGGCTTACGGTAATACAGCAGGATGTTAAAGATAGTGTTGAGCCGAGATAGCCTAACTCATTCCAGGTAAAGGCAGCGCGTTTGTATCTGCAGGCTCGACCTGGTCTACAGCTCCATGCAGAACCTTCCTCCGCCCGGAGCTGCCGCCGCTCTGAGTGTGAGCACCGAGCGCCCGCCTCTACCCCCGGTATACGGTGTAATTGTTATTCATGACTGAGACTTACAGGAATATTAATGTGCGCGAGGCAGGGGACTGGCGACACATGGAGCGTGAAGCCTCTCGCGCAACCGTGAGTGACGTTTAAATTCCGTGGAGAGCCGAGACGAGGCGCGAACAGCAGGAGATAGAAAGAGGACTCTCTCTCACAGGAGAAAGCGAACAGGGTGACCCGACCCGTGAGTCCCCCCCCCCCACCCCCCATCACAAACACATATCAACTTTGGTGGGCCTTTTTTATATAAGCAAAACCGGATGCAGAATTGATTGACCCACGTTCTCTTATATTGAGACACTTTTACACAATCCATTTCTACGAGAACGGACTTTGACGTTAGAAAAACTAACGTAACGTAACTAACTAAACATAAACCAAGTTGGTGGATTACAATGCATCAGGGTCAACATGACACTAATACCACTGGGGTCAACCGCCTCGTGCCAATGCAAGGCGATGTAGAAAAGGGTTCCAACGTAAAAAAAGAAAGGAAAGGACAAAAAAAAAGTCTACTTTTACACACAGACACAAAATAGGCTACTGGACACATTTAAAGATTGTTCTCCAGTCAACTTCAGCCAGCCAACACAACACTCACACACTGAAGAATACACACTGAATAAACGGTGGCTCATGCAGTGTTGCAGCTGCCTGTTATTAGCCTACTTAGAAACACACCAGAGACCCTACAGGGCGCACGAGGGGCTCGTGTCAATGCTGTCACGAGTCAAAAGAAGTGATTAAACTTTATATTGTGACATTACCGGCCCCTCTTCGCCCTCTTCGGTGACTTGTTTAACAACATTATAGCCTCCCCTTCCTCGAGCCGTGGGAGAAAAGCCATGTGCGGCACGAGACAAGGGTTTCCCACCGGGCAGAGCCGAGCTGCCCTTTCTTCGGGTGCTTTGTGCTCGAGCCCATTCAGCGCGAGGCAGGCGGAGCATCACCGGAGCATCATTTCGCCCCCGTGCGCTGCGGTATTTCTCCCCTTCTCCTCTCCCATCGCTCGTTTAAAACAATATATTGTTCTGGGATCGAAGCCAAATTATTTACATAATTCATTCACATTATCTCCTTCCATTGACCCAGCGTGTATCTGTTATGTCTCTTTTGCAGTCATTTAAAATCTAAAATAAACCATTAATTTGCAATGCGACTATTTTCTACATTGGCTATTTTTGCAGCATCATTGGTCTTTTTTGTCAATATAATAAAAATATATTTTTTTTTACACAGCTAAACATATTCAAAATAATCTTAAATTTGAGGTTGCTTTTAAACATGAATTTGCTCCAAAAAAAATCCAGCCATATCATATTTATATATATCCCATATGTTAGAATTCCAGAAAAGTTGAAATAGCCCATACAATTTATCAGTATGTTCAAATTTAACATTTGACTTCATAGTCTAAAAAGTGAGTGGACCCACACCATAGCCACAAACTAAACAAATATTCTGATGACTTTGCAATTTTTAGCCAAATGAACCAAACATCTGTCTGAACAAATTTGTCATGTGGTGAAATGTCTTCCAATTCATATTCATAGTCACCACAACACAAAATAACAGGCCTAAAGCCTGCTGCAAAACACCTCGCACAACTTAACACTTCACTATTCCGCCAAAGCATGTCTAATAATTCCTCAACACCACAAACAAATGGGCGATAACGTTACCTCGTAAATATCTTCATACTTGACATTCTCAACTAGTTTCCACAGCATGGTCGCTTCTCCGGGGTCGGTAAACCGAATGCAGCCAACTGAGGAGGGGATGTCTCATCTCTCTCTCTCTCTCTCTCTCTCTCTCTCTCTCTCTCTCTCTCTCTCTCTCTCTGGCTTTGTGAATGGGGAACCCCTGTTAAGACTCCACTACTGTTAAGGAGAGCTATAGGGCGGGTTGACAGCAGCAGCATCTCTGTGCATGAGCAACTGCAAATAGATACAAGGAACACATGTTTAATTCATCGTGTATCTCTGTAATTTCCAAAATAAAAGCATGACTAGTTCTTGTATTGAACAACTTAAGAACTTCTATTATATCTTACTGTCAGACATTGAATGCCTGTCTTGGTAAAGGTTGGTGGACTGTGTAAACATCAGAGACAACTATGGAAGTAAGTCCAGGACTTAATCATATTCCTGAAAAATGTGTTGTCTAATACAAATATATAGAATGTTATCCCTCAACCAAACCAATAATGTAAGGTAATAGTCTACCACATGCCTTCAGAACAGCTTTAATCCTTCCGGGCAGATTTTAGACTGTTTATCTTTACTGGAAGGTCTAACTCATTTGTCCAAAATCACCCGTGGTTGTTAGGCTAAGAACTGTGCGGACCGAAGCTTATCATTCACATTTTTTTGCCTGTTTAAGTTTTTCCTATTTGTCTGTATATCTGCTTGCATGGTAATGAGGCCTATTTTGAGTCCATGTAGACGGGACACTTGTAATTACGTGACACTACTACTACTACAAGTTACACTACCAGACTAACTTTGGTAAGGGATGGCAAGTGTGTTAACCTTTACATGAATAGCCCTAAAAGCAACAAAGAAGAGAGCAGGTATAGCATCATCCCTCAAAAGATGGGGCAGGAATTAAAAAACAAAATATAACTGGTAGTTAGATCATTGGAGTAATAATCATAATTAGCAGTGAAATACAGGATGCTGTGGTCACAGTATACCAACAGACACCACTCTGTTGACACACAACAAGTAGTAAGAACAGTTCTTATTACGCATCTATGCCTATATCTCACACCGTTTAAGTTATATAGGCCAATGCAAGATGCATGTACAATAACAATCCAATATGCAATGCCTAGTGGTGAAACGGAGCTTGAATTTGAGGATTCAGCATCAAAATAATCATTGGTTGGTCATCACATTGCATCATAGTGTAGGCGTGGGTGGTACATAGACAGAATATTGCAATAAGTATTCTCTCAATATAATATGTGATGACCTTTACGAACATATTGGAAATCCAAATACTTTGTATTTTTTTAACACCTGTTTAGCCCAATAAGTCAATTTGTGTGTGTGACATTTTTAAATAGTAGGTTTTATTTCAGTAAAACTGTATGTTCTTAAGGATTCAGGGGGAATTTTTTTTTTTTTAAATATTGATATTGTTAGATATGTTGTTGTTATGAAAAGATTATCGTTATATAACATGACATCAGAGTGCGGATTATACTCAGACTTTCATTCTTATTACTGAGTCACACAATTCAGGCCCTGCTTGTTTAAAGGCTTCAGAATCTTTCTGTAAGCATCTCTGTGATCTACGTCATTTGTTAACAAGAGTTATTGGCTCCATGTTCTATAAAGACCCTTTGACCTGATGTACTTGTACTTATACTCCATGTGAACTGGGAAAAAAAAACGGTTAGACACAGATTTAGTGTCATTGTTAAATTTACTAAAAAAAAAATCATATTTAAACCTATCTTATTTCATAGCTATGGTACTCACCTATAACCACCCCCTAATTCTTCCTTGTAAGTCTTTGTCCAAGTGTGTGTTAACTGCTCCATCTAGTGTCATAAGAGTATAAATGCATTAATCCTTCCATCTAAACTCTATTCTGAGATAAAATTGACTGCTTGTCCCATTGTTTCCAATTTCAAAAGGCTGAAACAAAGTTGATTAACCCTCATATTGTCCTGGGGACAAATCTGACCCATTTCCAAGTTTTTTATTTTAATACCAGAAAAATGGGAGGGGCGAAAGATGAGTGTCAAAAATGTCGAACAAGGCCACAAAACGTTGGTTTAAAAAGCATAACAAATATTGGAAAAAGTGACAAAAGCTACAAAAAAATCTTCAAAAGCTTCAAAAACATCTTACAAGTAAGCGTAAAAAACTTTGGAAAAAGCAGCTATAAGGTTGAAAAAATGACAAAGACATTGGGGGGAACAATAAAATGTTGAAAAAACTAAAAAAATGTTATGAAAGAAAGCCACAAAACATTGACAAAGGGACGACAAAAGGGATTTTTTTCATGGTGAGGGAAAGACAACACAAGGGTTAAAAGGGTAAACTCTTAGTGCAATGATTTGGTGCTACATATTTAATTAAAGTTTTCCTTTTAAATGCATTTTGTTATGCAGTTGATCTCAAGAGTATGTTATTTACAGACAAAACCAGATCAATTTAGGAGGAAATGCACACTTTTGTGAGCACACTTGAGTCAGAAGTGGACATTTCGACCATAAAATTACTGTCAGGAATTCCATTTGTGGATATGTAGCTGTCTTTATTAAAAAAGTTGCATTCACTGCAAAAAGCTGCATAGCTTCAGTTCAGGTGTCAAAATAGGTTTTGGAGGTCTGTACGGAGTCTCATACACTTATGCAGTCTCTTATATTGTCCGTACATATGTCAGTACAAGCCTTTATGTGTATCTGTACGTTTTCTCTGATATGGTTGAGCTTTTTTTATGTCTGATGCAAAAAAAAGAGAGAGAAAAACCCTGCCACTGAGGATACCAGACATGAATGTTTAAGAAGCACGGCTGTTCCCATGTTCTCTGGAATGACCCGCTGCCAAAGATTCCCCCATCCTTCTCTCTCTCTCACTCACTCACTCTCTCTCTCTCACACTCACACACACACACACACAAACATGCACACATGGCAGGGCATATGACTGTCAGCAATGACAGATGTCCTGACAGTCTGGAAGTCTGGAGGCATGGTTGTAGTTGTTGTCCTGCAGGGCTTTGACACACAATGTATCAGCATACATTACACACACATGTCACACTAATACTGCTCTATCTGCTCCCTGTCTTTTGTTTGCACCCATCAATCCAAAAAAGACACATTCGTCTTTCTTTGTACTTTTACTGGGATTTCGGTCAGGAGCAAGGTGGTGATAGTTTTGGATCTCACCTGTTTTGCCCCCCATGGTCATTTTGCTTTTGGCACACCTGTAGATAAGAGAAGACATGCTTTTTGTTTGCTCAGGGTCAAGTGTGTATTTGACATCATGCCATCATTCACATTCCTGCAATTAGGATCTCACCAGTGCATCACACTTCAGCCCATTGTTGTTCAGGAAAAAGTAGTCCAGTGTGTAATGGATAACTTAATATAAGGGTGAAAAACAGTGGAGAATCATTTCATGATTTCTTTCTTTCACGTGACTGGCTGCGAGTGTTACTTAGACACTAAATAACGGTTTTGTAAATGATAAATTGATTGTTTTATTATTCACATCTTCAACCTCAGTCCTGTTACTTTGTCGTAGCAACATCGTCTAGGCACTAGTAACAAGATGCGGGTGTAGTATTATGTATCGTACATCCACTATTTACTATTTATTATAGCACTAATGAAAAAATGGCTTGACAAAACCTTTTGGACATTGTTAATGGTTGGTCATTTCACTGTATGTGTTCAAGTTGGCTGACTAAGCTTGGGGAAAGGAGGAAATGGATGGATTATATACTGTAATTAAAGTTCATTTGCATTGTTAGAACTAATAACGGGATATGCAGCATTTGTATCGGGCTGTTATGACTTTGTAGTTTTTTTTAACCTTGTGTGTGGGTATCATTCTCAAGACTTCATTCATTGCTTTTTTAACCCTGTCCAATCTTATCTGTGTCACATTATGTAGGCTCTAGCTGCAGTTCTGCTGTTGACCACTAGAGCGCACTAGAACACCACAAAAAAACAGTTGAAGGATAAGAAATGAGGCAACAACATTGAGGCCTGAGTTCAGCATTGATTTGATAACTATCAGCATAAACCTGTAAATGTGAATAACAAGTCCAAGGATGACTCAGTGACAATGTCAGCTGTTATTTTCAACGTTTAAGAAATGTCTCACAGCAGACATTTTGACATGTTGCAGTAGGAAAATCACAGGTGTAAATAATAATAAAATGAAGGGTGGCTGACTTTCATTTAGCTTGCTTTTGTGCATGCTGGCTCACTGTCACACTGTCATGGCCTACCAGAACACTTGATTCAAGACTTCCTCCAATGCAACAGAAGGAAATGCCATAAAGTCAGTGTTTCCATGTTGGCACAACACCAGTGATCATGTGCATGATTTTTGGGTGACTGTTGGATGTTTAAAGAAGGAGAAACGATAAAATTACCACATCTTAGCATTGCATTCAGAAACAAAACTGTAATCTGGTGTCAATAAAGCCTTAGATAAGACTTGTATTATTACTAACATCTTAAAGGTCACATGGCATGAAAATTTCACATTATGAGTTTTTAACATAATAATATGCTTTCACCCAGCCTTCCCATGGTCCCCCAGTGGCTAGAAAGGACGATAGGTGTAAACCGAGCCCTGGGTATCCTGCTCTGCCTTTGAGAAAATGATGGGCCAATCTGGAATTTTGCTCCTTATGAGGTCATAAGGAGCAAGGTTACCTGCCCTTTCACTGCTTTGCCCGCCCAGAGAATTTAGCCCACCCATGAGAGAGAGACATCATGGCTTTTAAACAGGAAAGTGGCAGTTGGTCAAGGCCACACCCCAGCCTCCACCTTCCCCCCCCTCTCTCCTACTCAACAGCTACAGACTCAGAAATGGCACATACTAAGGAAGCTCATTGTGGGACTGGCTCTAGTGGCTGTAATTCACCAGGGCTTAATTTCGGGAAGGAGGCGTCAGACATGGTATTAAGGGACCACTAAGGTCTAAATAAAAGAGACTTCAGATACAGTATTAGGGGACCACTAAGGTCTAAATAAAAAAAACTTCAGATACAGTATTAGGGGACCAATAATCTAAGGTCTATATAAAAGAGACTTCAGATACGGTATTAGGGGACCACTAATCTAAGGTCTATATAAAAGAGACTTCAGATACAGTATTAGGGGACCACTAAGGTCTATATAAAAGAGACTTCAGATACAGTATTAGGGGACCACTAAGGTCTATATAAAAGCATCCAAAAAGCACCATATCATGGGACTTTTATCCAAATTCCATTATGCTGCAGCATTAAGTTAACCGTGGCTTCCATATCCAATTCTTTCTCAGAAACTAACCAATGGAAGCAGAAGAGACTGATCATCATTCAATGGGAGTATAGGGCGTTCCTGTCTTCCTGGATGTGGGGGAGTCGTGAAGGTTTGCAATAGTGTGCGTGCATATGTCGACAGAGAGTGACAGGGACAGTCAGGACTGCAACTGAGGAGAAAAAGGCCTTGAATGAACAGGATCAGGACAGAGGAAGAAGAGGTTTAAGCAGAGAAGCCAGGGTAAAGGAGGAGGGTTATAGCTTCAGAGGAGAGAGACTGGAGAGACGGGGCTTAGAAGTTGGCAGAGTTTGCTATTTGTGACTGTTGGGCTCAGTCAGCAGGAGTTACAGTCCCCTTGAGACCTCAGACTGTTTAATTCACTTTTATATAAATGGCAGAATTCATTGCATGCATTTCTGGCTTGAAGATGTCCATTTGTTGTGCGTGTTCTGGATGTATGAGCCTACTTCCATGTATAAATATCTGCTCTGTACTGAAATGATACGTGCATTCAATTCGATTTTCACAAATATTGCATACTGAAGGCTGAATAGGAGATATGTGACAGAGCCCTGCATTGTAATACAATTGCCGCATTGCAATACAATCAATAGCCTTGTGTGAATAATTCATCAGCCGCCCCATCACATTATGCATTGCTGATGTCAAGCTTATGATTCATTCTTGTCCGTTTGTCAATTTACAGAATCTCAGGAACAGGCAATGCATCGATTTCATTTTCCAGCTCATTTTGATTAAGCTGCTTATTATTCAGATGTGGGGTCAGCAGGGATGTCTTTTGATAGGATTACATGTTTATAATGCAACTAATAACAAAGTGTGACTAACTCTCTTCTCTGAGAGGTATGTTTGCATATGTCTAGCTCCCCGTGTGGGTGTATACAGTATGTGTGTTCATGCTTATTTGTTGCTGCTCATATCCTCCAGTGAGATGCAGAAACCATCAAAGAGCCAATTTAAAAAGCTGCTTTGCTTCCTACACATCACTCTGTTGCATATTCACTCACAGTGGTTCAGATACATGAGTTTGATTATACATCAGGCGGAGTCTTCTATATTAGCCACGGAAATAATTGAAGTTCCTCTCAGCAGCCGAGACTAAAACGGCATTAAAACATGTCACATCATAAACCTTAGCAAAATAATCTTCCTATATGTATATATAATTATGATGCATAAAATTGATCATGAACTCAACATTTGGGTACCCTTCATGTACCCAAGATGTTGAGTTTATGTCATGTTGGACTTCCTGTCTGTAAACATTTCAATCAACCTCCTGGCGATAAGAAACGGGATAATTGTGAATTTTTTGGCAGGCTCCGCCGAAGTGAGGAGCAGAAGGTGTTAGATATTAAAATGATAACTTGCACTTAAATCTCGAATTTCATGTTGACATTAGTTTTCTTTTGGTTTTAAGAGATGATTTTGGATTAAGATGTTTTTAAAGTGCTCATATTATGCTCATTTTCAAGTTCATAATTGTATTTAGATTTTCAAAAAACACCATATTTTTGTTGTACTCCACATTGCTGCAGCTCCTCTTATCACCCTGTGTGTTGAGCTCTCTGTTTTAGCAACAGAGCGAGGCATCACACTTCTATTCCATCTTTGTTGGGAGTCGCACATGCGCAGTGTCTAGGTAAGCACTACTAGCCAGTCAGAAGCAGCGCATGGTGTGCCATGCTAGCAGCTAGGCAACCATTATAACGTGTGTTACAATAGGACGCACATTCGTCACAAAAGAAAAAGGCTGGACTACAACAGAGCTGTTTGGAGCAGTTTGTGAACAGTGTTTTCTGTTGGAGATGGTAAGTCCCTTTGGGGTGGACTTTGGGCTTTTGCACTTTGTAAACCTATAACATGCACAAAAAAGATATAATACACAATAAGGGAAAGGGGAAAAAAACAAAAATCATAATATGAGCATTATAATTAAGCAACAAAAAGCATTTCTTTTGCTCCTTGTCAAAGGCCCTGAATATACTAAAGAAACTCCATGTAGAAAAGTAAATAAGCAAAACAGGGCTGCGTTTTAATCAGTTTTGGTTTCAACTGTTGCAGATTTGCTTTGATATGTTTTTTTCCCACTATGTTGGTTAGAAACTATCATTGTGTATTGAGAGAATGTAGGTGTCAGTCTTCAAAAACCCAAATAACTCCATTATAAATGGATGTACATATCATAGTGTTGCTCTTGTGCATTAATGCATTACCACTTGTTATTTATCATCTGTCATAATGCATTCTTTTTGACATTTTGCAATGCATTATCAATGGATCCGCTTTGTCCCAGCTTCGTAAAACATTGACTGGATGTGTGTATATTCGCCATCTGTCAAAAACCAAACCAAACAATAACAGCAAGACTGTGAACGCGCTGGCATTCTGCACCTGTGTTACTTCCTCCCTTTATATCCTTGTCTTCACCACTATTACTTTTCCACCTGAGGCTCCACTTGCATTAATTCAAAATGACAAACCGGAGCAGGCATCACTGTGAATGCATCCTGTCTGATTATGCATTTTTGTGTTACGCAGTGAATGTGACCTTCTTTTAAATGACTGGAATATTAAAGAGTAAACAGAACCTACATGGCCCGGATGGAGACGCCAGCAGGCAGCTGCTCCTCGCTTTGTTTCATCATCTGATTTTGTTGTTGTAATATAAATAAGCAGAAAACCTGACAGAAGTCTCTCAAACTGAAAGAAAACACACTTGCTCGCACACACAAAGGAGTCTTTTGAACTTTTCTGCAGGTATAGCCTTTTTCACAACATTAGAGAGGAACTCTGACTTTTTATAATTTAATACTGTGAACTTGTATGGATAATTCACTTGCTGTCTTTGATCTGTGCCTTTTTTCAGTCTTTGCTTGCTCTTTTGCCACCTTCTGTATGTTTATACATGGTGCGTGTGTGCATCACATCATAAAACCAGAGTAAATAGTAGAACACGTAGCAACTGTCTTTATTGAACACCAGCATTTCAGAAGGTAGGGATTTAACATATACATAGTTGAAAGCCTACAAGAAAAGTAATTTAAATATTTATATATATCTTTACAAATGTTCATGAGCGAGTCAGAGAGCTTGTGTCGGCTAAACTTGCGATCTGGGGAGTGTACAAAGATAGACATGCACAGGGAAGAGTAACGACGGCAACCGCAAAGTCACCTTTTACAAAATGGCTGAGTTGGACCCTTCTCTCTCTTTCTCTCTCTCTTTATCTCTCATACACACTAAGACACATTCACTCACACATTCACAGACACACCACAGTGTAGCTTAACCAGGCAGTGGTGTCTTTCTCACATGTTGCCCACATGGTAAACACACTGGTTGCTATGGCACTGATTGTACGATGTAAAAATAAGTCTGCTTTCGGGGGGGTTTAAGTGCTCTCACAGGTACAGGGTGTGTGTGTGTGTGTGTGTGTGTGTGTGTGTATAAGGGTTTGGGTTTGGGACATTGTACTTCAATTTAAATTGTTAAAGTTTGGAAAGGGAAATTATTTCAATTAGATCGCCTGAGAAATTAGACAAAACTGGAAATATAATAAGAGATTTCTGTCAATCATTTTATACAAAATAAGTAAAATTAACTTTCAGAAGAGAAAAAATGTTTTTTTGTGTATTGTTGCAGAAAAGACTGTGTGTGTGTGTGTGTGTGTGTGTGTGTGTGTGTGTGTGTGTGTGTGTGTGTGTGTGTGTGTGTCTCTGTATTGGCAGTTACCACCCCTGTCCTGGAAAACTGTGATGTCAGCATGTCCTTGTTTTCTTCCGGTTTTCAGAATTAATAAACACAAATAAAAGTCAGGGAAGAGTCACAGCCGTCTCCATGGCATGGCTCCTCCTTATTATGAGACACACACACACACACACACACACACACACACACACACACACACACACAGCCACCTAAACAGCATGTGTTCACACACATCAGGACGTCTTGTTTGGGACAGTTCAGTTTAGTGTTACATTTCAACATAAGATAAATAAATAACAATCAATATGAATTGTCCCAAAGAAGACACATTGGGAGTTAACAAATCCTTTTTGAGTGCACACACACACACACACACACACACTCTTAAATGCAGCGCTCCAAGGCACGGGGACCGGTTGGGTGGGGGCTACTCAGTCTTTTCTGTTTTCCCGTCTTTGCTCTGGGGCTCGACTGTTTTCCGGAGCTGCGTCTTTTCTGAGCTGTTGTTGATCTGTTGGTCGGTGCTCGCTTTACCGCTCGAGTTTTTGTCCAGGTAGTTGAGCATTTCACTCAGGACCGTCTGGAAGGTGCTGAGAGCTGCACAGACCGCCGGCGTGCCGAACCCGTGAGTGATCAGACTGGGGGGGACAAATGACAAACTTTTGTTTCATTCAGGTGCAAAGAGAAGGAAAAAAATCAGTGGTAGGACAGTTTGGGTTTGTAAGGAAGACTGAGTTCCTCAAGTAGTGCAGATTCCTTTTTTTCTCCTCAGAAACTTTATTCCTTCTTATCCTCCGTCTTTAGTCAGGCTAACCCCTGTCAGAGCACAGTTTCCTGTGATGTTTCCTCCCATTTTCTACAGTAATTTATGGGAAACACTGTTTTAGCAAATTCTAGGCCTGAATATTGCCAGGTGTGAATATTGATTAACAGAAAAATAACTGACAACCATTTTGATAATGGATATTTCATTAAGTAATTTTTCAAGCAAAAATTTCTTGATATTCTATTGGGCGATTTTCACTATCTTCTGACATTTTATAGACTAAATAATGAATCTAGAAAATAATCAATGACAATAATCTTAAATCGCAGACTTAAAACAGAGATTGTCATACATGACGGCTTTAAATCACACAGTAGACTCCCATGTGATATTTAATCATAGCAATCAACAGTCACAAACAAACATATTTTTATTTGATATTCCTAAAAGACACCGCACAGTTTACCCCACAATCTAATAATGGCACACATAGGAATCATGGCGTCAATTAAAACTAGGAAAAATCTAAAAGCACCACAAGACTACAGGATACCAATAGAAGATATATATGGTAAGATACAAGATAAATGGGCATAAACTAGGTTTTAAGAATCAATTTTCCTACATAATACTTGTTTGTCCGCCCTGTAAGATCCTCAGGCAGGTTCTCTCAGAGCTAAATGTCACCTCTCAGCACAGACCTTTAAGCTGCTGTTCAATCTGTCATAACTGTGTTTCTGCAATAGAGCTCAGTTCTTATCTTTCTGCCGGGCACTCTACAGTTCATCTCCCTTTGGAGGTTTGATAAAACTGTGTGTATTCTGCTACGGATGACGCCATAGATGTGACATTTCTGCTAACAAGCCGCTCCTCCTCTGTCATTTGCGCCAATAAAACAAACTGCACAGCTGCATCTTTCGAAAATGGCAAAGCGGTCCGAGCCAAAACGGAGAGCAGCCGGGCTCTGCACAAAATCTGTCTACATTCAGTTGTTTAGAGTGAATCTAGATTGAAAACTTTTAAAGAAATGTCTCGTCCCTTATTGTGTAAAGACACTGTGTGTGTGTGTGTGTGTGTGTGTGTGTGTGTGTGTGTGTGTGTGTGTGTGTGTGTGTGTGTTACCTGAAGTGTGTGAGGTGTCTCTGGATGTCCAGGTCCAGGATGGGGGTCGGTCTGGAGGAGCCCAGAGGAGAGCGGTCTTGGCTCAATAAGTCCTGGAACTCCTTACAGATTTGCCTAATGGACAGAAGGAGGGAGGGAATGAGGGTTTACCATCTGTCCCCAACACAACCGTCGCAATTTGTGGCTTTTTTTCCCCTTCTTTTCTTGCACCCTTCCTCATCATTTTGGACCAACCCACACATGAATTCCTCAGAGGAAACAATTGAAGGAACACTACATGCAGGAGTGAGACAAGTCATAGTTGGTTTTCAACATTGGTCCATGCTGTCTTTTCTGGTTTTATTCAGTATTGAAACAATTGTATGGATTATGGAAAGTAGTAACTGGAAAAGAGTGTTAGCTGGTTCCCCTCAGCACACTCGAGTGTACTGTAAATGTAAATAAACACAAGCCTGATCACCTACAATTGTGATTACAATATCTTAATATTCAAATACAGTAGCTGCTCTATGCATGAATAGTGTGTTAGTTGTTAGGAGTGGGAGGGTGTGTTTTTCACCCTACTGTGCATGAAGTTTACATTCTCATATACTGCTCTTTCCTTAAACTTCTGTTTTTTTTACTCTGTTGTCTGACTCTCACATAGCCAATAAAAAACACTTGGTCCAAGCACTTTCCCTCAAGATAGATGGGTAATAGTAGGGTGATGAAGCTACAACTATAAAGTGGCTGGAAATGGTAGAATAAGGTGTTAAGTGAAAGCAAAATCTTTTTTCAATCCTGTTGTAACTCCAGAATCTATCGTGATTTTTCACTAAACTTATAGACAAACGGTGACTTAAAACTATACCTTTTGACCTTTCTTAAAGCTATGAAAACCTTGACGTCTGGAGAATTTCAGAATAAAACCTGTTGTATCTTGCTGAGAAGTTACAAAAACAATTCAAGCTCTAAATAGTCCCAGTGTGTCTTTGCTAGTGTGTGTGAATATATGTTTGTTTGTCTTCTCACTTCGTAGCTAGGACCATTTTCTTGCGTGCGCTGGTTTCTTTCGGCTCACTGTGCTGCCTCGCCAAATGTTCCCCCACTGCCTTACTGGGAAACTCTGTCTCGCAGGTGTAGCCAAAGTCCCTCGCCAGGTGGAGCGCCTCACCTGAGCACGAAAAAAACAGGAAAAAGACTGATATAACAAGTGCTAAATGGATAAAATATGAAAACTGGAATATATCTGAAGGTTTAGCTAAAGTATTTTGGAGGGTGTTTTGGATAAAAGTCCCTTACCTTCCACCAGGGAGGTGAGCAGTGTGACGTTGGCAGCTTTCCTCCGTCCTGCCGGCAGGTTGAGGCCTAGACGGTCTAATTTCTCACGGAGACACCGGCCTCCATTCTTAGACTTCGCTCTGTGTAAACAGAAAATAATAATCTTTTTTTTTCTTTTTTTCTTTTACATCACACTGTCATTTGTTAAGAGAGAATATCTGGATCACATATCATCATCATTATCATTAATTATTTTGAACCAAAATACAAATAAAATCCTCCGGCCTCCTTATTCTACAAATCAATGTGTGTTTAATTAAGTCTTTAAAGTAAGGATGGAAGAATATAGATTTGCTTTGATTTGACAAAGGCATGAAATTAAGCATAATATCAAAGAGTATAAAATTAAAACATGTCAACTCGTTATACATTAAATATGCTTTCTTTACACACAGATATGGTTGCATGTCCCCTTGAGTTTCCTCTGTCATTGTTTGAGCATTTGTCTCTTTCTATACCCAAAGACGTTCTATTTTGGAAAACAGCGGGGCAATGGTCCCTGTCATTACTTCATCTTTTTATGTCAAAATTTTAAAACCACATGTCCACTTCCTATCTTATAAAACTCCCAAAAGATCTATTTGGGATATTTGAATGGAAATTACTGAGGGGTTGCTATCATTCTGTAACAAACCGGAAGCACAGTTTCACTTAAGATACACTTCTCAACAAGGATTTTGGTTCTGATACACAATTCTTGTTGGAATTAAGCTGTGATGTTGGTGTGATTTATTCTACTTCAGATGAAGATCAAAACCTCTATTTGCACGCTTTTTTCCTACTTTGTTGATGCCTCATCTTGGAGGTTCAGCCATATTCTCTCTCTCCCCCTTCCCTTTCTCTTCGCCTCATCAATAATACAGCGCTGGCAACTCTTGCTTTCCTCTGGTTCCTCTGATCCTGGCATGCTTTGGCCTGGTCTCGCCTCCCTCTGGCTCCCTGGGCATGGCGGCGCGTGCAGCCCCGGCCCTCGTTCGCCTACAATAGTCTTTGTGGGCGCTACTGTATATCCTCTGTTTCATCTGAGGGCTACAAAGACTCAGGCAGCGCTCTCCAATGTTCACCAGCCAGATTTATGCTTTAAAAAAACAGGATTTCACTCTTAAAATCCCTCTCTCTCTCTCTTCAATATTATTTTGTTACAGGGTATACAAGGGGTGGACAAAATAATAGAGACATTTTGATAATCTAATACAATCCAAAGGAACAGTCCTGCAGTAAACCCACATTTGTCCAATGACTTTGTCTACAAGTTGTTGATTTATACGGCTAGATTTTGTGTTATTGGATTGTTCTTCCAGCCTTTCACTACTTCACTACTACACTTGTATTCTTGTATAACCCTGCTGCTGTAAGATGGACTCTATTTTAAGTTCTGTGTCCTACATGGCAAGTGATCAGTGGATTTATTAGGAAACACTTTAGGTCCCACTTTAAAACGTCCTTGTTCAAAAGTCTGAGGAGCAGTTGACAATAGTCCTTATAAAATACTACCAACACAAAGAAAGCGAGAGGTATAGGACATCCGGCCAAAATGAGAGACATCTGGTGGCATCTGAACAATCCCCTAAATGAATCTTTGTCGATATAGACTAGCAACTAATTGTTGTTGTCTGCAAGATGCAATAGTTCTACATGGAGCCATAATGAAATGAAGTTTAACATTTCCCATGTCAGCTGTACCAAGAAAACTAAAGGACTAAGTAGGACTGGGCGATATGGTGAAAATCAAATATCACAATATTTTTGACCAAATACCTCAATATCGATACCGCAACGATATTGTAGTGTTGGCTATTGGTGCTTTCACACAATATTTACACAATGAGATTTTTGATAAATAATCATCAGTAATGTGAATATAATGACTAAGTGGGTAAAGGCAAATAATAGAACAGTTACAACAGTCTGTAAGATCAGAAAATGACATCACTTTACCGTAATGCAGCCTTTAAAACCAGGAAAAGACACACTAATGCAATATTAGGATATTACTATATCCAAAATCTAAGACGATGTCTAGTCTCATATTACGATATTGATATATTGCCCAGCTCTAGGACTAAGTCAACAAATCAGTACACTTTCTTTAATCATCGTATTTACATTTAGATCCATGAAAGAAGCTGTGATGAACCCTTGTTCTGCATTGGTGTAGGGCCAGATTCCTGTGTCTGTGTGTGTGTGTGTGTGTGTGTGTGTGTGTGTGCGTGTGTGTGTGTGTGTGTGTGCGTGCGTGTGCGCGCACTAACCTGCGCAGTATACCGCCCAGTAGGGAGGCGTTGAGGCACTCTGGTGGGGACAGTCTTCTTTTCACCTCTGCGATGGTGACTTTGTACTTGGAGGTGGAGCTGAGCAGCGACAAGCGGCCCGGTACCGAGCAGAACAGATCTGTAGGATTCACCACACATGTCCCCCCTACACACACACACACACATAAAACACGACTTGTTACAACAAGGCTCAGCATGGACGAACAGCAGTACCCAAGGACAGTTAAAGGAATAGTTGGCCAAGAAATAGAAATTGTTGTTGTGTGCTCACCCTTAGTTTTAAACAAGGTTGTCTCATTGTATTTTATCGAACTTGATATTTTTTTTATTTTCACTCCCTTTAATTTGTCACACACAGTCCACATTTCTGTTTACACAAATTACAGATGCTGCCTATTTGGATCTTTGTTGACATCCTATGAAAACCATGTATCTCCAAAAATGTCACCTTTTCTTCAAATATGAAAAACAGCCCTGGTTTCATTTCCCCCAATGGATCATTCATCTCAAGAAGTCCACAAGTGTTTCATGGCACCGTGAATAAGCTGTGAAAAATAACTGCCTGTATGTCTTTTGAACATACAAAGAAGTGAAGGCATAACTGGCAAAAGTATTTCCCTAATGATGCTGTGTCAAACATGAAGTTGAAATAATGCAACGCAACAGTGGAACCATTAAAAACAAAGAACTGTGGAGATATCCAGCAGATTTCAAACCAACTGCTACTTTAGGTAAACACTTTTGTTTATGAATTAGTGGCAAATTGAACTTTGTACCTTTTGTACTTCTATGTACTAATGCAGTGTCTCATGATGGGTCCAAACATCATTTAACAGGATGGCTGGACCCACCTATTGGCACAATTGTCTGTACATTGATGAATGTTTGTTTTAACACAGATTATAAAACAAAAACCTTTGTGCCATTAAAGCTTGATGCCTTGGGGAACTTGTGCAGGCAGTTTGGTTTATTATTGGGTTTTTCATTATAAGTATTTAGTAGCTTTATGCCAATACACCTGCATTTTTCAGGAATACTTATTTAAAAGTATATTCAAATAACAACTTGCAAATAACTAAGATCCAGCTCTTTTGGATGATCAATTCTATTGGTTTGCATTTAAACACACACACACACACACACACACACACACACACACACACAACTTCTGTCAGTGCACTGACTGACTGCCTCTGTTTGTTTATACAATATACGGCCATGATCTAAGAATTTATGGTTAAAATGTATTCTCACATTTGAATAAATGCTGATCAGTGAAGTGTCAACCGGACGAGGAGGCTCTTCTTAACTTCTGTCGAAAACAATGATGATAGTGATAGATTTTACTCCATCCAAGAGCTAGACAAGAGGCAGATGCATGTTGTCTAAAAACACAGTGCAAAGCCAAAGGCACTGAACATTATTCTGGGGCTTCCTTTAGTTTGAGTGAGGTCTCATTTTGTAATGAATTCTGCAAGTAATGAGAGGATGCTGCATTTTTTTTTTTTTTTTTTTTAAACAAGAGCTGCAATAGACTTTTTCTTTATTTTTTAGTGTAGGTGCATTCAGGTCTGTACTGAATGTATCCAATAAAAATCAATTTAGACCTTGAAAAGCCTTGACTTATAGAAAATACATGTACATTTTTGTCTGAAAGAAAACTTATTCATAAAGGTTTAAATGTATCCTCAACCCTGAGAAGGATGGCTTTAGCTGTGTACAAACTTTGCATGATGTCTCCCTGGTTCTTATTTGTAATATTTACACGTATCAGGACATACAAGTTATTAAAAACAAAAACAAAAAAACAACATATCTGAGCAAACGGGAAGTCTCTTTGCAATAATGTAATGTCAGTTCAGCCAATGTGTAGTATGTACTATATACAGTGAATAAAAATAGCCTGCACAGGAACAATGCTCACCACTTAAGCATTTCCACTTTCATTATAACATAAAAGTTATTTATCAAATATGATATTGTTATATTTACTACCTTTCTTTTGTCACATGCAGTATGCTAATCCAAATTTCTGTTTACACTGTCTCAAATACATGCCTCCGAACCTTAACACAAATTAAGGATGCAGCCTATTTTGATCTTTTCACATCAAAATCATGCATCTCCAAAATGTCACCTTCTCATGACAAGAAAAACAGCTGTTTCAAGCATTGTGACAATACATTTTTTCAAATAATCCAATGGATTTTTAAATGCCGTACGTCGTTTAAGCCCTTAAAGAAAACATAATCCTTTAGTTTATCTGAACAATTTAGCAAAAAAAAATTAAAGATGCATGTTTTTTTCCACTGGAAGTCTGCCTGGTTCACAGCCTTGATCATTCTTGTACACGCTCCACAGTAAAGCTGTAAACGATATGTTCAAATATGATTATAATAACAATTTAAACCAGAAAATGTTTTGATAGTAAATGCACATTCAGTCCATAAGAACACATAAGCTCAAGTATATTCAATCACCACTGGTGATATCAATTTGTTTTGCTCAGCACTTCATCAGACTCCTCTTCACTAGTTAAATATTACATTTTTTACTATGTACATATATTTATATTTCTGTTCCAGCTCAATATTTGTCTGTTTGTAAGAAAAGTCTGCTGTAATGTACAACAAACCTTTCCTTTAATCACCTTCCACCAATCACCAAGTTGATTTAATTGTGTACTTGAGGCTCCTGAGTGTGTGAATAAATGATTGTGGTTGTGATAGGGAATGCTCTTTCACATTATTAATTGCATCTGAATCAGTGTTGCTGGATCCTCCTGGAATATATTGACTACTCTGAGTAGGCCTATTATTATTAAACTTTCACTTGAACTAACGTCCCAAGCAGCTGAAACGCAAGGTTGCTGTCTTACTGTAGGCTATATACTGTAGGCTATATTCTATTATTCATCTGCCTCATTATCAAATCTAACAGCAGGGTGTGTCGCTTTGTTGTTAGGCCATGCTGGATATAATGGAATGAAGAAAGGATGCCGTTTAGGCCGAATAGAACAACGCTGCAGGCAGAAATTGGCACACGCCAATCTTTTTGGGACAATGGAGACAATTTGACCACCGACTAAGCCTTATATGTGAGCAACTGTAACCCATGTTTTAGTTTTAAGAATCTATTATTCACAATCAGCAGAAATGTGCTAGTATCATATCATTTCTCTGGCTGCAGGAAGGCACTGCAACTTCAAAAACATGTCATTCAGGTTCAGCACCATGGACAGCAGCGTCTACCTTTCATTTCAGAACCTGGACAGCAGCTTCTACCTTTCATTTCAGCACCTGGACAGCGACTCGAGTCTACAGCACAACTGTGACATCATCATGGTGTGGTGACAAAAGCCTGTTGTACTCCAGCGGGCAGCACTTTATACCCGGCAGTGTGGCACTTGTATTTCACTCATTCTGTCAAAAGTGGATGATTGTAGGTCGAGGGAATCAATTGATACTATTGGTTAAGCTTGAACTCGTCTGTGCGCGTGGTGTGCGCGTGTGAAGTCCGGCTAGTCTGTGTATATGTGACACCAACCCGGCAGACCTGTCTGTCAGACTCACGCGCTCTGACAGAGGCGCGCGTCTCTGAAAGCCGCGGGTTCACATCATATTAATTCCCCTAAAAATGTTTTGATTCAAAGTAGTTTGTATTTTATGTTGCCAAGGGCAATCGAAAAGAGCTATTGCCGGTAGTGCAGTCAGTGGTGCGCGCGGGCCCAGAGGCGATAGCGGTATTTAAGCAACGGAGAGTAGCCTCGGGCTGCGGCGCGAGCGGCGGGCGGGATCACACACCGAATCAAACGCCTTTTACGAGTTTGCCACGAAAATTAAAGAAAAAGAGACACGGGCCAAATGTCATTCTCCTCATATTTTAACAACAATGTTTATAGCTCCAAAGTAAGCCAGCCAATGTCTTGACAGGAAAGAGAGGCGCGTGCACGGGCTATGCTGGCGGGAGCGCGCGCCTGACAGATCAGCTTGATCTGTGAGGCTGCTGTTAGAGCTGAACGGGGAAAGGGATAGCAGGGTGATTAAAAACACACACGACTCCTCCTAAGTAGGATCCGCGTTTCTTGAGTGATTTTCTTTTGAAAAAGGTTATGTGAATATTCATGCCGCCAAAGCCGCAGTCAGAAAGAACAACATTAATATGATCTCGGCTGAATCCGGGGCCCCGCTCGGCATTAGCATATGAAAGCGTCCGCCCGAGGCGAGAGAAGCTATCGATACGGGAGCGGGAGGTAAAGCAAAGATTATTGGTTGTGATGGTTGCAGCGGCTGAGCTCAGGGCCAAATACGGCGCACCATTAACCGAAAGTGATAGCGAAGGGATTCCCGCGTCAATCCGAGAGAAAAGCCCCAACACCTAGGCTGAGCTGATGAAAAATTAAACCCAAGACACAGCCTTCCTCTCTGTATGGAAAACTAGAACCTAGTCCAGACTAAAAAACAAACAAGCAGGCGTTGATAAACCTAAAGGTTGTTCAAACCCAGACTCCACATCAAGAGTCAACCTGAGCCGCCTTTAAAGGCTATGGATTCATTCCACTGTCATAAGAAACAACCAGCTCTCCAGAAACATCATAACCCCTGTGATATGATTGATATTACAGCCCACAGATAAATACACCAGAGAAAAAAAAATAATAATAATAACAATAATAATAAAATGAAATAGAATTTGCCCAGAAGCAATCAAATGGGGTTGAGTAGCCAATGAAAATTATGGATTGCCCCCTTTGGTTTCATGTAATTCTCCAGGCTTAATGAACGCCAGTGTCGATAGCAACTGAATCGGATTTATTTATTTACAATAGCCAGAACAGACCTATAATTACATTTATAGACGTTTAGTTTCTTAAATTAAGTTTAAAGTCTGCAAAATTCTGGTTTATAGACTTACTAAAAAGGTTGTAGCATAAATAAGGGGCTATTCCTTGAGTATCCTTGTTATCCTATTTAATTATTACAGGTGAGAGATAAGCATGAATATTACATGACATCAATTGTTTATTTAATCTAAATAAAAGTCTAAAATAGCCTACAACAGGAGGTGCCTGTTGTACTATTGTGTGTATGCTATAATATGTCAAACATCAGAAGGTGAGCCTCGTAAAGTCAAATCAGTGCCATATTAATGACTTTGTTGACATTTTAATTTCCTGGGGAAAGAAAAGCTCAAAGACGATGTTTAAAGTGACTGGGAAAATCCCCCGTAGGTGTTGAGTGACAGTCCATTTCATACTGGGAATGGAAAGCACCGTGTCTGCGCGTGTGTCTGCGCGTGTACAGTGTGTTAGTGTTTAAATAGGCGAGGAAACGGGGCCGTTCCTGCTGTAACATGTTGACAGCAGACAAGAGACGAGTGTTCCGCCTGTTTGTCTGTCTGCTCGCTGTCGTGTCGAGCTGTGAGTGTTCACGGCCTCCAGTACAACAATAGAGAGAATAAACGGGGCCTTACCTCTCCGGATGACGCCCCCTTGGCCGTTCAGCACGAGCCCACACTGCGCTTCCACGGAGCCCTGTGGAGAGACGCACTCATTAGGACGAACAGGCAGGAGAAATCAGTTCACCCAGACACACACACACACACATATATATATATATATATATATATATATATATATATATATATATATATATATATATATATATATATATATATTTTATATTGTTGGAGCATAGTTCACTGTCAGGCTACAGGAACATCTGAAATTGATGACTTTCGTTTTTCTTGGGAGCTGTTATGCTTTTATGGACATCCATTTACCATGACATACTGTACATAATACATAGATAGATAGATAGATAGATAGATAGATAGATAGATAGATAGATAGATAGATAGATAGATAGATAGATAGATAGATAGATAGATCATCTTTCAGAGGAGAATGTTCTCTGAAAAAAATCGTATCTACAGAGAAATGAAACTAAGGCAATCATAATAAAGCTGTCCATTTCAACATACATTTAATCATAATAGCAGCACTGTTGATGATAGAGATCCCCATACATAGGGTTACTAAATGTTCCTGAATGCAACACAGTCATATATGTGCTGTAAATGCCACAGATCAGTGGTTCTTCATTTGGCTTGCATCCAATTAAAACACTGACCTGTTGTAATGTTTTAATACAGTATGCTATAAATGATTTGCCCTCTCTTAAATATAGCAGATCGCAAAAAAGTTAGTTTTGTTTTTGTTTTTGTTTTTTTCAACAACAAAAAAAATATTTTCTATACCATTTATCTTATGACTCCTCAAAGGTATCTTGCGACTCCTTTGGGTGGTCTCGACCCACATGTTTGTAACCACTGTATTTTGATCATAGGTCACCGTAAAGTTTCCACATTTCACCTTATAGCTTCTAACCCTGTTGCACGCGTCTGAACTCCAGTCTAGTGCTCGAACCCTTTTTGTTAGAAAGTGGAGCCCACGTCACTTTGCAGACTTTGAGTAAAATTGAGGGCACAGTAAAATAAAGGATGCAGCTCACGGCTCACCCAGAAACGAGCTTAATTTGAAAGGCTTCGGGCTACAAGCGAGGACTGCACAACTCGTCCACACTGAGAAAAAGAGCACAAAGTGCCCAGAGTTGGTTGCAGCCACCAACCTGTTGGGAATCACTCTGTAGCGGACACACAACAAGCAGAAACCTTGTACCGCCGCCATTTTAGTCCAGTTCAGACTCGCGTGCTATCAACAATGTCATCAAGAAAAGAGAACACGCGCTTTTATTCAGAAAACACTTAATCCCTCGTGCGAGCCTCGAGGCCTGGCCCACGCAGAAGCCTGATTAAAATAAAGTGGGAGAAAAGGAGCTGGTTGTAGTTCTTTCTTAACCAGCTCCTGCTCTGTTTCTTTTCTTCTTATTCCGAAGCTAAAGTGATTATAAAATCAATATACAAAACGCAGAGGTCCTGCATGAATTAGCTTAGTGACGGGAGAAAGGTGTGGCAGCTGCTTTTGTTCAGCATGAAAATCTCTTTAACGCGCTCAAAGATGCGACCGGGCTGCACGAGACCATAGGCGCATCTGTTCCGTTCATACATCCGCCTCGCGCGAGCTCAGGTTCACGAGCAGTTTCTTTCTTTTTCTCAATAAAGGGTCAAACCTGTGCTCTCTTTTAAGTGCCAGCGGCTTAAGATAAATATAGTATTTGAAAATGAATTAAAGGCAACGGACTTGCACCATTCATGTTAGACTACTATAAAATAAATGCCATATTATCACGGGATTCAAATGATTAAATTCCATGCAGGCTATAAATCGTCTAAAAGTAAAAAATGATGAAAGATCAATAAAATAAAAAAATACATAAAAGTGATAATCATGCAGGGACAATTATAATTCTCTAAATTTGCTGTAATATTTAGTGACCATTCTCAGTAGGCTGTTTTTGCCATTTAAAATACATCCTAGTCAGGCTACACTGCCACACCCTTTAAATAAAGTAAAATAAATTAATAAAAAAAAATTATTGTTAAAAAAAATAGGCCTATAATAAATACGTTACTGATTATTTATCGTCTTTAAAATGAAGCTGTTAATATAATTGATGGTATTTAAACATAGCGTAGTGAAAGTGTCGATAAAAAGCGACTCGATCGAGCTGGACTTGAGTGGAGTTGGTAAATAGTTAACGTGACTGAAATGATGTGTCGCTGTGTTAAATTGTGTTTAACTAAGAGAGACTGCCGCTGCATAAGTAACAAAGTTGATTGACGTTAAGTCGGTAATTGGATAAACTACGGTGCTTTATGGTGCTCAAGCTGGGCATTGTGCCCTGAACCCCGATCCGTTAATCCGCCCTTTACCGGAGAATAGAGCAACCAGCGGCTTTTCTTTGCCTCAACAGACAGCCGGACACACACACACACACACACACACACACACACACAGCCGTGCGAATCCGTTTTCATCTCGCCCATTTCTTTACACCGAAAAGAATTATGTAAAATATGGGTCTCGTATGTTTCTGGAAAAATAAAGGGCGGATTTCACAATAGGATTGTATAGACTGCCAGTCAATTAACCTTTAGAAACAGGCCTTCCTTTCAGAGGCACTGCGCCTGGTGGACTTGACATTTAGGCTACTTAGCCTGTTGTACAGTCACGTTTGGTTTGGCAACAAAATTATCTCAAGATGAAATCCAATATTATATACTCCAAAGTAGGACAGAGTCACCGGCGGGGGCATAACCTACAGGCCGAATGTTATACAGCCTTGTCAGTGTCAGAGACAACAGACAGATGAAGCAGACAGGCAGACAGACAGACATCTGGCACCGTCTTTCTGTTCAATATTTTGGAATTGCTGTGTTGCTGGTACAATAGGGGGAGGAGGGGGGTTCAATAGTAGGCCAGTAGGGCACGGATACCGGGCCTTGTGGCAGCCATAAGGCTCTGTAGTAGCCTACTATTATCACATTATGGAACAGTGTTAATAAACCAGAAAGGACAAGTCGAAGGGGGAATAAAGGGGTTACATGAGGTGACAGGAGACTGTGAATTAGCGGGGAAAGAGGGACGGAGGCCTCCGGTACCTGCAGGTCGTCTGATCCTGACGAAGAAAGACCCAGGCCGCCGCCGGGCAGCAGCCTCTGGTCCGGGTGGTGCATACCGACGCCGTAGGCCTGGGAGCCATGTGACGTCATCAGCGACAGGTCATGGCGCCGGTAAGCGTCGAGGCAGCCCAGCTCGCGCCGTTGCTGCTCGTCCAGGCACGAGGACTTGAGGGCCGAGCGCGCATTGTGCAGGTTGATGAAGTCGGCGGGCTCTCCGTGGTGGATCTGCTGGTAGTACTGGCCCGAGTGCAGCGAGTTGAGCCCGTAGGCCTCCGGGGCCACGGCCGGGTGGGAGTGCTGGAACTCGTAGTGGAAGGACTGGTGGTGGAGGGGCGTGTACTGGTGGTTGGCCGAGAAATAGGGCGAAGCGAACTCCGTCCCTGCCGGCGCCGGGTAGGTGAGCGGGGAGGAGGAGGAGTAGGCGACCGAGGAGTTGGCCACGGACTCCAGGCACCCGAGCTGCATGAGCCGGTAGCTGTTTGATCCGTCGTGACGTATCTACAAGATAATAAAGAGACGGGGAGATATGTGAGCCGTGTCATTTAGCATCAGCCGGTGTCTCCTCTCTCTGCCTCCCAAACACACTCAAAAACACAACTCACACACTCAAAGCAGTTTTTTTTTTTCTTCTTCCACTTTAAACCACCTGAAGGAGATGTCACTTCCACACGCCCGGGAGGGGAACGAACGCACGGCAACAGGAGCCATCGGTATTTTTCCCCCTCCCTTTGGCATGCCTGTCACTCTCCTTGCTACGTTTTTTAAAAGCCGTGCTGTTATATATTATTATTATTATTACTATTATTATTATTATTCCCGAGCTGTTGGCAAATGTAGCCTACTGTCCCAGCTCTCTCGCTCATTGTGGATGGGAGGTAAGCAGAGTGAGACACAGCGCCGTGTTCCGCCCTAACATGTTCTAATCACACTGTTACCGGCTCCCACACGAGCCTCATTTGCTTCCCCACACTAATAAAAAGCCCCGTTTTTACCGGCAGCTGCAGTGAGATGTACGACTCATTTCTCCCTCCATGCATAGCCTATTATTATATTTTATCCATGCAATACAGCAGGCTATATTCCAGTTCGATACTCCTTGAGAGCAGATCTATGCTGTCTCAAAATGCCTCCGTAGCTCACTTTAAACCAATTAATTCTACTACCAGCCTTCTCTAATTTCATAAATTAAAAGATGTTAAGTAAATACAGTAGCCTACCTCTGCGTCGTGGACAAGTCCGGGGAAGGTCGCTGACATTGTGCTTTCTCCAAAGTAACCCGTGTTTTTTTTTTTTTCTCCGCTCTCTGGCCCGATCGAATAATAATAAAAATGCGTTAAAATCCTCAAAAAGCGAGAGAAATGGAAAAGTCCCCCCTCGCGCGCTCTCGGTAACGGCAGAAAGCTGGCGGAACGCGAGCGTCTCCCCTCTGCACGGACGGGGCTGGCTCACGGATTTTGTACTTGCAGGGTATTTCTCGGCTGATGTCGTAGGTCCCTTGGTAATATAGAAGTTTTGAAAATTAAGCATCAGCACTGAGGAATGGGAGGACAATAGACGGAGCGGAGCATCCCAGGAGACAAGGAATAAATATTGTATCTTCGCCTTAATAAGGAACCAAGTGCTTCTTTCAACATTTTCTACGCTTTTTGTGGACATTTTCCTTTTTGAGCCGTTTGTATTTTTCACAAGGTCTTCTGCTCGGCTTTGTCGTGTTATTATTGCTTTTTCTTTTAAATTCACATCGTCGTTTTTACAACAAAAAAGTGCGGATTTTCAACGGAAATGTAAGTTTTCTTTGAAATATTATAAAGCCAATTTGGACGATTATCAACGGAATAAGAGGGGATTTTCGTGTGTTTCTAGAGCAAGCTTGTGATTAGTTTAGTTGGCTTCGATGAGGAATTTCATTTGGAAACGGGATGTTTTCGATGCTCTCTGCATGCCTCAGATTTATTTTCATTACTACTGTTTTTAGGCATTTTTAATACAGTGGTTCATACGGATTTCATAATGAAACATTCCCATATGTAGCCACATTTGAATAGAGGTCCATTCGATGTAACCACAATAGAATTAATATTACATAAAAAAACATTTTCCTTTAGTGAGTTAATGAATTAAAATATATCTTTGGTGAAAACTCTTCAGTCATTTAATAGTTATTATTATGACTTAAATTGTTTTTATGTGCAAATGTGCTAATTTAATTCAACAATGCTGCTCATTTTTTCTTTTCTTTTTACTCATGCATGGAAAACAGCTTTTGATTATTTATTTTTTTTACTTTTCATTGGGGAGGAGGGTGGGGGTTACTATGAGTGTTGCTTTTGTGAAGAACCGACAGAAGCACGAGACCTTTTCTCTTTTCAAATTCTAACTGTGTGTGTGTTTGTATGTGTGTATATGTATGTGGGGACAGAGGCGCGTGCGTGGGTGAATGGAAGAATGGACGATGGTGAGTTTTGCTTGTGTAATTAATTTTATTATTTATTATTAGCCTAAAATTACGTGATATAATCATATTTGCACTGGAAGATCAGAACTAGGAATATTTATTTCGGTCAGTCGGTCAGCCTCGTGACCCAGCTCTCTCTCTCTCTCTCTCTCTCTCTCTCTCTCTCTCTCTCTCTCTCTCTCTCTCTCTCTTATTCTGTCTTTCTTCCCGTGCTGTAACTCACCTGAGCACGCGCCCTCGGGGTGGTCCTGCCCAGCTGAACGGAGCCGTTGTGTTGTTGAAGAAGATGATACAGGAGGTTGTTTTTTTTTTTTTTTAAATATTAAAGGCTTAGGAGAAATTAAATGATAGCCTAGAATCAGGTGAAACACCTTCCACCCTGCCAGGTTAATTCTTTTGTTGACGTTTTATAAGATAATAACAAAGCATGAAATAGTAACAGAGCCACACAGGGAGTATCTAGCCTATATAATCAGAATGAATATACAGCACACTGCTGCCTTGCCCTTAGGCCACCCGGGAAGCAACAGAGGTTGACAAAACGTAAAAGCAGAAGCCCAAAGCTTGTGGCCACAGCCTGGAGAGAGGAGCAAAGGGAATGAAGGAGAGGGGAGGAGAGGAAGCTGAAGGAGGAGTGAGGAGAGTCTGTCACATTTCCTGCCATTCAAAACAAACCAGCCAACAGAGAGAGACAGCCCGAGCACAGAAAAAGCCCTCATCAGTCTTGTTTTGGATGCTTTTCCCCTGCTCAGCTGTAACTGGAACCAAAGCGACTCCCTGATATTATTAAAGTGCAGACTGTGACCGTGCTGACGCCGGGACGCCAAAATTGACTCTGCACTTTAATTAAGCAACTATTTCCCCTCCCATCTGTTACTGTATGCGTCACTCTCTGTCCTAATCGGTTACAATAATAATAATAATAATAATAATAACGATGATGACAATAATAGACAATAAAAGCAATAATAATTACACACTTGTAAATAACCCTTTTAGATTATTTTTTTTTAAATATAGACTTTTTGAAAAGGTACATATTTTTGCTCTTTTAATAATTCTTATAAAGGTGCTATTTCTCCAAATGGAAATACATTTTCCACTTGATCACTGATCACATGGCTAAAAAACATTTTGAAAAGCCCCCAAACGAGCTTAAATATTCTACAAAATCTTTTTTCTTCTTAATCAAGACTATTTAGCCTATAGTCTAACAGGGAAAAAAAAGTCCTCATAACAAACACAACCGGAGACCCGGGCGGTGCATGGACCGCCTTAAAGACCCTCCTTTAAAAAGTTCTCAAGGCCTTTTATGTTTTAATTAAGCATTACCGATTGTTTTTGCCTCTGGGCTCGACGTGAACCCTCTGCACGACGAGACCGGTGAAGGCCGGTTGTCGCACGCCAGGTATTAAAAAACGAAATAGAGAAGGTGAAAAGGGGAGAAAAGGAGGAGGGATGAATGAAAAGGCCACCGGGCAAAGAGAGATGGAGAGCAAGAGAGAGCTTAGGTGTCAATTAAGATACCTTAAGTGATTCTAAATGTGGTCATATGATCAGGATCTTGTGATTGGGACAAACATTTCAACTAACCATGTTTTGAGGGCAGAAACTCAAGCTGAAATGACACGAGGAGGGTTACATCATGGGCAGGAAATCATGCTGACATATGGCCTTCAGTGGAAATAGTAGCAGCTTAACCTGTTTCCTCTCACATCATCATCAAGATTGGATCAAAAGACTGACATTTACCTAAGATAGTTCTGCAGGTTTGAGAGAGAGAGAGAGAGAGAGAGAGAGAGAGAGAGAGAGAGAGAGCTAGACTCAAAAGAGCATGCATCAAAACGTGAAACCTGGCAGTCTATTCAAAACGACTTTCAAGCCATTCAAGTGATAGTTGTACAACGATAGGCGTAATTTACAATAATCAAACCTGGCCAGTGCAACCCACCCCAAAAAAACTATTATAATTTCCTTTACATAAATAATGACATGTTCAACAGATGCAGAAAAGGCACAAATTGTTGCAGAGAATGATGCCTCCACAACTCTTGCCTACAAGTATAATGTTTACCCCAAAATGTGCACACTCCATTGGCCGGTGTCCTAACAGATCACTGAGCGCATGAGTCCCATTTAGTTATTTATGTCAGGAGGTTTTGGTGGGGAGTGCAGGCACCGTCGCCGCTAACCCGAGGCACCAGTTGCACGATAGACGGTCTTAACAGGGCTTAATGCCGACGAGTGGCCCCGCTTTTACCAGGGGCCGGGAGCGCCGCACCAGATGCGCACTGATCTCCGGACTGGAGCCAGTCCATCTGCCGCCTGACGAGGCAGGGAAAGGCCCGAAACCCCGCACAGTACAGCCCAGAGGCGAGAATTTAGAACAGGCCCAAGGTTCCTGGATGGACCGCTGCTTCTGTAGAGAGTTAGGGGCCCCGATGTCATATTTCTAGAGCAAGTGTCAGAAAATAAAACAGCATGGAGAGGCAGAAGATTAGGATTTGAGCTCATGTGTCGAATGTGCCATTTGCGCCCTTGTGATATGTTTGTTGTGTGGCACATGTGCCCTTTATTATTGCAATTCAAGAGATATTTGTGGAAAGAAAGTCTAAATAATCATGTGGGGGGAATTAAAGACGCAGTTTCTTCTAAAATGAAAATGGTGTATTACGGACTTAAAGTACCTCACTGCAGTTCCACCGAAAATTATGATTTCCAAGCCATCATCAGGTTTTGGGAACTTTCAGTGGCACAGAATATTAAATAAAGGGACTTTAAAGCATTTTAAGGTTTATTCTTCAAGAAATAACCAATCCATACTGTTCACAATCCCCCACTTAAAGTACACAGTTCATAATGTAAAAAATGAGGCTACATTTCATATGTTACTGTAAACGGGATATCATCCCTCTCTTGGATTTACTACCAGCCCTGATTGATTTAAATGGTTTATTAGCAGACCACTATAGCCTGCAGACATTTAGCCTTTTGCTACCACAGTAAACAGTTATTCTCTTATAGGCGGCAAGGCTTCTTTAAGTACTATATTGGAGAATGTCTTGTTGAATATGCTGCAGGTTAATATTTATTTACTTTGTACGGTTTGCACGCCTCATATGAACACACTATGTATTGTGCAATTTTATTTTTCATCAATCATCCGTGCAGTCTGTAAGTTAGAGCAGTTAGAAGGAAAGCATAACTAAAAATCATCACAAAAAAAAATCACAAAACTGTCTGCTTCCAGTCTGTGCACATGTGTTGGCCTTGTTTATGAGTCTCTTTTGGTTTTAATCAGCCCCGGTCAGACACCGGCCTCATATGGCCATGAGCGTCCGTTAACTCGGTCCTCTAGCCTGTGTGCGCGCGTGTGTGTGTGTGTGTGTGTGTGTGTGTGTGTCTGTGTCTGTGCGTGTTTGTGTGTGTACCTTTCCAGCCAAAATAACGACTGGCATAATGAAGAGCAAACATAACAAACGCCCAGAAGATGTTTGTCCTCCATCAACAGCAAAAGCAATTAAGAAAATGGTGTGTGACCTACATAAAGGCTGCGCCTCGGAAGGAAGCACAGGTTAATATGCTAATATGGATCTGCTAATTGTGGGGATTTACTTGTCGGTTTGCCGAGGGGAGGGGCCGGCGCGTCACTGCCTTGTTTAAGCCTTCAAGATTTACAGCAAATTAATTTCTCCTCATGCAGTGCGTGAGGTGAGGAGAGGAGGCAGGAAACAGGTGGTCACTGTTAAATGGACAGTCAGGGAGAAACCGACCAGTTAGCAGTATGTAGTCCAGATAGTCCAGACTGACCCACACACCCACAGTCTGGATCAGGCCGATACATCTCCTACTTCTCTCTATTTTCCTTCTCAGGGATTAAAACCAAAATGCATCCTGTCAAGTGCACACATCATATTAATTAGTATCGCCCCGGGGTGAGGTGACCCCCAACCACCACCACCACCACCACTTCACCCACACACACACACACACACACACACACACATACAGCTCCTCTGGACATTTAGGCTACTTCAAGGACCCTATATATCTCCAGGAAACAATATTTTTCTAAAGAAAATAAATGCAGGAATAACATGGATGCTCCGGCTACCTGTCACAAGAGGCAGCCACCGGGTATCATTGCGGGTTTGTGTTGTCAATTAGCGTGTTCAATTGTTGTTCTTTTGTTGCTATAATTACTCCTGAAGTCAAATCAAGTTCAGTTCAGGGACAGCCACGTGTCAGCTGCTGAGAAAACTCTAAAGAAAAGGCCAATCTGCTGCCAACGGACAGCCGCTCACCAACATATTGGATATATAATCCTGTACATGCAATAATTATAAACAACAATGCCCTGCGTTTAGATTATGCCCTTTTTGGACTTTTATTGTGAACATTTGTAGAAGTTTCTTTTGATTTCTGAGTTAAATATTTCTAATTTCTAAATTTTTATTTTTTTTTTTTAAAGAACTGAAGTGTAAACTTAAAAAAACTAACAGCAACCCTATAAGCAAATTGAATGGCAGTGACAACGTCGTCTGAAGGTTTTCTTTATTCAAACAATCAATTACTGCTCCACGGTGAATATTTGAAATAGACGATTAAAGCCATCAGTCGGCCATAACTGATGCTATAAAATTGATCTCTAAAACTTAACTTCAGCAGCTGTTGGATCAGTAAACCGTGTGTGTGTGTGTGTGTGTGTGTGTGTGTGTGTGTGTGTGTGTGTTGTGCGCGTGCGCATCGATCGATGCTCATTAACTTCTCGTTTCAAGAGTTTCTAAAATGCTCCTGAAGATCACACGAAAGCTAAAAGACTTTTCACTATTTCCCATCCAATTTACTTGTAATGCACAGATGGGAGGAAAGAGCCAAATTTACTTTCATATTTTCATCATCTCTTTATCCTGTTTTTTTCTTTTTCTTCTTCCTTTCAATCAGCAGCTACATGAGATGCAACAGGCAGTAAAAAACTGCTTTTTTAAAATAACTTTTTAATTAATCAATTGTCTTGCTGGTTTCTATTTTGGCCGTTTGTTCAGAAAGATTATGTGTCTCAATTATGTACATGTGGGATTTTAAATATGATGAAAATACATGTCTGTGTTAAAAACAGTAGCATAATAGCGCATAAATTGTGTGTGTGAATACTTTAGATGTGGCTCCAGGCTTCTTCTTATGGTGAGTTCAATGCCAAGAGTCAAGTGGGTCTTTGATCTTTTGTCTTTATTCTCACTGCAGTCAGTTTTAGTTGATGTCAAACTTTGGAAGACAGTCATGTATGCACAGTTTAAACATAATATAAATAAAAGTTACCAGTTGGTTGCATTTTGGCAGTGACTGTAGCTTCTGTTTCAGCCCCTGTGACAATGTTACTACTGAATGAAGAACTTTGCTTATAGTGGATCATACTCTAAGGCTGTGGTTTACGGCCTGTTTGGGTGGCAACCCCTTAAAACAATGGGATGTTTACCCTCATCACTTATTGCACATGTCTTCTGGTTGTAACCACACACCCCAAAAAGTGTTTTTCTTTGCTATTTTAATGTTGTTTTTTTATAGAGGCCTAAAGAGGTCAAATGATCAGGTAATTAACAAGATAAAAACAAAGATGAGAGGAAAGCATGAAAAGCAAAGGACGATGTTTTCTCGGCTTCCTTTTCCTCTTAAGCATCTTCCGGCCGCTCAGGTTTCTCTTGTGGCCCCTGAACATTGGCTTTAAGGGCTTCTTTAACAAGGTTGCTCCGATCTGGAGATATGAAATTGATCCAAGACAAAACTGGCCATTCATTTTACTTGAACATCTCTTGTCTATCTCATTAAAGCAACAAAAAAAAAGCTGGACAAAACCAACCATATCTGGGTGCAGGACAAAGCAACAAGGGAAAATGAGAGGCTTTTCACATACCTTTTAGTCTCCCAAGTTTTAGTAATGCAACTTTCCAACCTGAAAAGGCCTTGGTCAGGCAAAATATTCATTAGCTTGGACATTTCAGTGTTCAGACTCCTTTTCCTTTACTATCTTGTAACTCTCAGTTCCTGTTCAATCTTTATTGATTTCCATATTTTCTTATTCCATTTCAGGTTACTTCACAACTCAACATATGGTAAAAACTGACGTGTTGACTTTTATACAAGTCTGTTGGTGCCCTTGTAACCACGCACTGTGCTAAAAACAACACCAGATCAGTTGTTTCTGGGCAACCGGGCAAGAAAAGATCACCTAAGAATGAAAACAACTTTTCAGTTTTTATCACAACTTGTCTTTGTTTCAGTGGCCCAGAACCACGCTCCTCCTCTGGACAAATACTGAAATGCATTTAAACAATCTGTAACGATACTGTGTTGTTGAAATGTCAAAGTTGTTATTTTACTTTTTGTTTTTTCTTTGTTGTTCTTGTCCTGGCCAGCAGAGTGCGCCGGTTTGTCAGTGCAGCCTGAGGGGAGATTAACCTGCTGGTCTCTGAGAAATGGGAGGACACACACACACACACACACACACACACACCCTATCTCACTTTGAAAGATAGTAAGTGTACATATGAAAGGGGGTGACGCAGGTTCAATGACTTTGATCGTGTAATTCCTGTGTAATCTCTGTAATCTTTTAAAGCAGAGCTGTTTGCATGGATGTTGTATGTGTGTGAATGTGTGAGTGACGACGTAAATAATGTACATTGGATTAACAAGATGAAGAAGAAAATCTTTAAGTATCAAACGATTTGTCCAGTCGCTTTTACAGATTTTCAATCCAGTACAGTTAGACCGGCAGATACGGGCTGGAGTCTTCTGCTTTGAAGTTGTGGACCATGTTAATGCCACATCAAGACATTTGGAGCTCCCATATTCAGTTTTGACTCTTTTCAAAGTGTTAAGTCAAGGGTTTCTTTTTCCATCCTGTGGATGTGAGTGTTAGTAGGCAGTTAGACATATATATTCTTCTCAGGAGACACTGCAGACTTCAGTCAACTGGAGGACAACACTTACAGGTGCCTTGAAGGCCTCCATGCAGCACACTTTAGCCTTTTTATATTATAGTGAAGTTCCATGGGATATAAATCACTGATGTTCCTTCTATTTGTTGCAGGACAAAACCAACTCATTATACATGATTATATGTAATAAATGAAAAAATAAATCCTCATCATGAGAACTTTAACTTTGAGTTTTGCGTGTTGTCTCTTTTTTTTATGGGAATTGCATAATCGTACAAAACCATAAAGTCCTCACTTACCCAATACTGTATATAGTAAAAATCTTTGACTGACTACAGTTGTACTTGTCAGGCATCAAGTTTCAACTTTGTATTGTTACACTTTGATGGAAAACTCAAGTCAGCACTGGTAGTTGATATTAAAAACTAATCTTATGAGAGTAATAAGACCAACACCTTGGTGTCTATTCAGTTGTTACTGTGGCCTTCAGATGATGCAGTGGACACCACTCAGCATCACACACAATAGAATGATCTTCTTGCATGAAGCATAGCGGTTTGACTCACATGTATTTGCTTATGTAAAAAGTTAGTAGCTTGACTCATGACTAACTCGTCTTATGTGAATATATTTTTTAACCTGGCACCAGGGGGAAAAAAAAAGTAAAGTAAAAGCAACCTAAAGCTTAAGATGAGTTGTATCTCTGGCTTGTTTTGGCTATGGTGAGGCCTGAAAATAATCTTGATATTGCAGTACGGACCAGTTTTGTACAGCCTCGTCTAACATTGAGGCATTTCAAGTCTTTTGATTTTGTACATTGTAACAATATAAAAGTTACAGAAAATGATTCAGTACTTTTCTCATTTAGATTTCCAAAGATACTAGGAAAGACATCCACAGAAATCCACAGAAACATCCAACTTCCCCAGCTGCTCAGTCTTTTTCTTTTAGCTGTCTGTCTAAATGCTCAGTATCTTCTGGACACTTTTGACAAAACATGTCTCATGTCCACTCCAGTGGTAGAATGTAAAAGCTAAGTACATTCACTCAAGTACTGTACTTAAGTACAAAGTTGAGGTACCTTTCTTTTCATGCCACTTTTTACTTGTACTCCACTACATTTCAGAGACAAATACTGTTCTTTTTACTCCCCTTTATTAAGCGGCTTTAATTACTAGTTACTTTACAAAAATGCTTTTCATGCATTAAGCTATGCTGGCAAAATATTACCATTTGGAACATACAGCAATACTGTTGGACAAAGCAAAACTGGATTATGCTGCAGGAGAGGCTTTTTATAGCAATTTTATACATACTATATCCTCAGGGGATGATTGATATTTTAAGGTATTGTCCTCTCAAATACTGTATAAAGTATTCAGACATTTTGCCTTTACTTGAGGTTCAACTGAGTAGAGAGACCGGAAACGAGGAGGCTGGTATCCAACCATAGACGTGGTTATGTGGTTTACGCCTTAGAACCATTTGGCTACATGGGCTCCCTCAAAGTCTAAATTTGAAAGGAATGGCTTAATATTTTGGGAAGTGTGCTTGTTGTTTTCATGTTGAGAATTAGATAAGAAGATCAATAATCCTCATGTTTGTATGATTAACATGAAGCTACAGCTAGCCGGTTAGTTTAACACAACTGGAAAAAAAGGGGGTCCTAGCCGAGATCCCTTTATTTTTTTTAACTAATCAAACAGTGTGTTAATTAGTGAGCTGCTTGGTTGATTTTGTTAACTTTTTGGACAGAGCTGTTTCCCCCTGTTTCTAGTTTTTATGCTAAGATATCAGGCTGCTGGGTCTAAATACACATTCATCGTACAGAGATGAGATTAATATTGATCTTCTCATGTAACTCACGGGCAGGAAAGCAAATACGTGTTTTTCCAAAATGTCCAACTATTCCTTTAAGCTGTGTTAGATGGGCAAAATCTTTATAAACCCTAGTCAGGGCACTCGTAGGTGTGGCAGTGGACTACCACCAAAATAAGTGATAGATGCTTGAAATCTCAAACAGAGAACGGATTAGATTATTTATGGCTTTCACTCTTACTATTGTCATGTCATATTGTTAAGAAAGCTTGGCAGTAACAAAACATCAGCAACCCTAATAGTGTTGTCGTCCATCCAGTTACTTGCCTGTCTACACCAAAGATGTAATAGTTAGAGGACAAATACAAGGCAACGATTCATTAGAAAGCCCCTCTTTTTTTATTTTGAAAAGCCCACACCACCACTGCCACCACTTTTGTTTATCCTAAAATGCAACAGAGGTAGTTCTGAAGCAGGAGAAGTGCAGATGAAAAAATACCTAAATCGAGCAGAGAGGGCCGAGAGAGACGTTGCAAAAGTTGAAAGCAGAGTTGGTCAATTATAACAGACTCCTCCAGGTTTGAGCTTTTGGCCGACCGTAAGCTTGTACACTGTTTTCTTAAGACATCCGCTGCCAAAGAAATCTTGTTTACCGTGTAACAACCAGCGTGGATGTCAACCACAGCGTACACGCAGACACCTGAGATCACAGACCTGCTGCTTTATGGCAAGACAAACACCCACATTACACACACACACACACACACACACACACACACACACACACACATACACAGTAAACACACCACAACAACACTGATATAGGCATATTAGGGGGTGATGAATGTGTATATATGTGTGTGTGGGGTTACTTGACTGCTCCTGTATAATTACCAGGGAAGTCTCCTGATGTGGAACCTTTGCTGTTCTCACAATGAACCCATTTATCGCTGCAAACCATCAAACACCTGACACACACACACACACACACACACACACACACACACACACACACACACACACAGGCCTAGAGAAACGCATATATATACGTACACACAAACCATTTCAAACGGATGCAGGGAAATAAACAGAGACGAGAGCACACAACGCCTTCTCCCCTCTGGGAATTTTACTATTCTGCACTTTCCTGCTTCTCTCATCTCTCTCTCTCTCTCTCTCTCTCTCTCTCTCTCTCTCTCTCTCTCTCTCTCTCTCACACTCCCTGTTTTCCTCTTCGTCTCTTCCTCTGCTCCTTTGTCTCCCTGATTATGCAGTCGATCCCAGGGTGCGCTACTCACTGAGATCATCCACCTGTCAATCTGAAACACACACTTTTTTTGCACACCACCAGTGATATTGATACAGAGGAAATATTAATGACTTCACTCACCTGCAATACACCGTTGTATCTTGCACTTCCAACATCGGGCCATGCAATTCATCACGACACAGTTATGGAAACTTCCACTCAAAAAAAGGAGTTGTGAAATAACACTGAATGCTTTGTCCCTGAACACAGACACTGACGTGTCAAAAAGCGTCACATCAAGTAGTGAAAATGCAAGATGGCGTGTAATTTTAGCTTCTTTAACACATGTCATGTCGTTTTTTTTAGGGCTTTGACATAGGCCTATATCTCTTTATTAGAATTTCAAACGGTGCAATCACAAATCACATGTTCGGTGCTCTGGAGTATCTGTTAAAGTCTTCACGTGCAGGAAAATACTGAGGCAGGGAAGACTGATAGGGGTAAGGATGCACATAAGGTATAAATATTCCATGGTAGTATGTCATAGCGTTTGAATGCATGTTAGATTATCACCTGCATATTTAAGTGTGTTGTTTACTGTAGCAGGTCTACGCTTAACCTAAAGTGTATGTGCAGCATGCTGCTCCACATATACTCTCGTGCACCCGCACACCAGGAGCATCAATGAGTTCAAATATCAAGGAGGGCCGAACAGCAGGTTCCAGTCTTGCATTCACACATCGTTGCTATTGAATATTTCAAAGCAGTTTAAACACTAGGTCTGTAGTTTTATTTATTTTTTTTTTTAATATAATAGCTTAAAGAATAATGCTGGTGATTCTCTATATTGTTAATACATTTCATGAAAAGACCAATACTTATCAATACTTAAGTCTGTGGCATTTAGCCACAAGTTGAAATCTTATAAATGAAATATATACCTAAAAAAAGTGGAGAGTTCAAAACAGAGGAAGCCACCATAGCTTTGGCACCATCCACTCTTATTTGTTTCATTTGTCTGAGAATAAGCTGCTCCTCCTAAACGGCATGATTACAGACAATTAGAAGACATTTACTAGCCTACTGTGCGTGAACACGTTTTAAATATAATGTGTATACGTGTTCTCCTTAGACTGTAACCATATTCTGTAATTACTTTGTATTTTTTGTGTATGGGACTATTTATATGTATACAAATATGCTTTAAGATATTTAGTATTTTGTGTAATATTTATAAGAATATATGAAGAGGAATATTTGTAGTTGTGAGGGAGTATAATGTTTATTATTCTGCTCTTATTTTTACATCATGTGTTTTTTTTTTTTTATTTTTGGTCTAAAAACATCTTACTGTTTGTTGTAGTGTTTTATGTTTTGTGTGGACCCCAGGAAGAGTAGTGGATGTTCTGAATCAGCTAATGGGGATCCTAATAAAATCAAATCAAGTCCCATTAACAGCCAGAAAACAAGCTTGCTAACTCTTCAATAACTATTTAAGGAAGCACATACTTTACAACCTGAGACCAAAATGGGGAAATAAACAGCCCAGTACAGAGAAAATAGAAGTTAGGGGTTAGCTTACCAGCTACAGCAATTTACTAGCTAGCCCTGCGAGTAAGTAGGCTACTACGTCACAAAGCTTCTGAATTTTGCAGTGTCATGTTCTAGCGTGACAGCTGGGCGTTGTAGTTTTCAGCAAAGGTTACTCAAACAGGAGTAAATGGTGCTTACTATCAACAATGGAGTTATATTGAATGGCACAGAAGAATGACCTACTGGATATCACACTCAAACAGACGATACTTAATGGAGTTTCTAAATCATGAGTATGTGTGTGTGAAATGAAGCTGTTGGCAGTCGGAGACAGGAAATGTTGAAGACTCACCACACTGACATGTTTTCTTTAACTAAGGTCTAGAAGAACCTTCATTAAAAGAAGAGAATGGCATGACTGGCCCAAAATGGAAAAAACTTTCTCTGTATACATGAGAGAGCAGACATGGCCTTCATATATGTCACTGGTAGTCAGTCAGATGGATGGATGGATGGATGGATGGATGGATGGATGGATGGATGGATCGATGGATGGATGGATGGATGGATGGATGGATGATATTGTCTCTATAGCTCATTTAATTTCTCTGTCTCACTCCATCACTCTCTCACAGATCCTGAGGCCTTAGCCTCATGTGCTCTGGTAGAGGTTACCATGGCAACGCAGTGCTCTTGTGGCCCTGGATGTAGGCACACATAAGCATTTGCTCTTCCTCTCTCCCTCTCTCCCTCCATCTCTTCATGCATACATATTCAGAGCTACAGGTGCCCCCAAAAGTATCATCCTTCCCAATTTTGATTGACACACTCGAGGGGCGGCGGATCACAATTAGTGATGGTGCTAATTTCCCACAATGCCCTGCAGCCACTGGGCACCCACTGTGCCCTTAGCCAGCTCATCAATATTCATGTGCCATCTGATGAATATGCAAATGAAGAAACGCGGAGGTGTCCAGGTGAAC
This sequence comes from Percina caprodes, assembly GCA_013375575.1. NCBI lineage: Eukaryota > Metazoa > Chordata > Actinopteri > Perciformes > Percidae > Percina > Percina caprodes. Next base: position 261,839 of record JABXJD010000225.1, read on the forward strand.
ATCCGCAGCTCACCAATCAGAGGCCGCCGTGCGCACTCGACTTCCAGGGGTGGGAGAATGGCAGGAAATGGCATCTCAGGGCATCAAAGACAACTCATAATGTTTATGATTCTCATTAATGCAATCATGAACATTGACATCTGAATGGAGATTGCCCTTGATATCACAAATTATACTGATATAAACCCAGAATGTCTGCTTTAATCTGTTAATCCTGGTATTAAACTCCCTCTTTGTATTTCAATTTAACTCTAATATTTAGTTAATGGGACCATAGTTCTAACTTTAAATTGACTCTTTTTTTCTTTTAAACTTGCATAAAAAAACGCTTAACTTCATCTCTGAACCTCAGTTTAATAAATTATAAAACCTCATTTTATACTTTTTATACTTTCTAATGAATTATAACACGTATTTACAACTCTTAAATTGTAAATCAAACTTTTAACCTTTCTCATGGATTATGAATGCTTAATCCTAATTTTATGGACTATAAACCTGCTGCATTTGATTTTAATCCTGATTTAAACCTCAAGGTTCACTTTAACTGTAACCACAGAATAATTGCTACAGACCTTGAATAAAATGTTGATTTAATACATGTGATAACTAATAGATACAGATACATAGATTATTCCCAGATGTTGAACTGTATATAAAAATGTAAATATTAGAGCCCAACCAATAAACTGGTGGTGCCATCTCAGTATCTCAGTCCGTCTCAGCATATTTCAACTGATAATAATAAGACGTTGCGGTTTAGAAAAGCCAAAGACATTTGTATTAAGAATTACAACAACATATTCCAGACTGAAAAAAGGGAATATTGTCTGATATCAATTATGTTAGTTTAACTATCTGTAAGCAGGATATCTGAATGACAGATGTCCATACACATTCGTTAACAGACGCTTTCACTAAAGACCCAAAGGAGTCCATTTGGGGGATGAATTTTATAGTTTTTGTTGCTAAACTCTAAAACTATCAAAGCTTTTAAGTCCTAAGGGGTTGTTTGCAGAGTCAAGAAATCCAACTTACTTTAACAAACTGAGGCGACAAAAATGAAATCCGTTTTTTTTCAAGTTTACACAAAGTTGGTTTCAGCCTCTTGTTAAACAAACAGTTCTTAATTGTTGGAGGTTGAGTTCAAGAATATTACAAGCAAATGAACTAACCCTGCAACAGCATCTGTCTTGTTGTATGAAAGGGTTTTTGTACACACGCACGCACGCACGCACGCACGCACGCACGCACGCACGCACGCACGCACACAGACACACACAAAGCCACACTGGGAGCTGCTGCAGATCTGGGAGGAAAACCAAAGCGGACAGATCAGAGTGGAGATATAATCAACCCTGAGTTCTAAGGAAAAAGCTTTTCTCCCTCCTTCCAGTCTTCCTTTACCTCCTCATCTCAATACAATCTTCCACCACCACTCCCTCCTCCATCCCCCACTGTGTGGAGCTCAGTGCGGCGGCTGGTGATGCTGGCACAAACAGACCCAGTTCAGGGTTTGAATAGACAAACCGGGAGCCGGTGTTGCTCAGGGCCCCCAGCACAAACTCTGAGATGGTGCTCATGTCGAGGCAGCGCTCGTGTGTGTGTAGGTGTGTGTAGTGTGTGTGTGTGTGTGTGTGTGTGTGTGTGTGTGTGTGTGTGTGTGTGTGTGTGTGTGTGTAGGTGTTATTGAGAAGCATGGCTTTCCCCAGAGAGATCCTCCATTAATTGTGAAGTGAAGGAGCCTGAGGGCGACACCAGGGACCTCCATTAAACACAGACAGGCAACTGACAACCTCTCTCTCTCTCCCCACTTTCTTTTTCTCTCACCCCTCATCCCCTCCCTCATTTATCCTCTAAAATTCAAATTCACATTCAAATTTAAACAAGGTTCATTGCCATGAAAGGAGCAACCTAATGTTGGAAAAGCAATTACAGCACACAAAAGAAAATAGTTTTGTTGATTCTGGGAGGCTGCAAACAAGGAATGTATCATCTAAATGTAGCACGCATACAAAATATATCAGATTTTTTGCAAATTTCAAGCAGAAATTACCCTTGTTAAACAGCTTTTTTTTGTACAGGAATTTTCCGGTTTTAATCTGATTCCATCAGCAGAGGTCGGCGCAGGTTTCTAATTTCCTCTGCCACATACACACCTCAGACACTCAAGGCCTCAATTATACTTTTAAAACATCTCACTATTCTTTACCTGGCTTTTTATTGTCCGTATTTGTCTCGTTTCACACGCAGCTAGTGAGTCTGGAGTCAGTGGAGATAAACTTTGTGTCTTCAGAAGCAGGTTGAAACTTACTAATGGTGTTGGTTCTGTCCTTGGAGCCTGCCCATACTATGGGTGCTTTTTGTAGCTGAAGTCCCTTATGAGCATATTTCCATAGCAGGGTAATTATTGCAGGTACAACGCCTCAGGATGAGGACCGGATTCTCAACAGGATCTGTCTGGACTCCTGAATAAGCCCATATAGAGATCTTCTCCAAACTGCCAGTCAGCAGGTAGATCTTCACCATGAAGCTCTGTTTTATTGTCGCCTTGGGAATCCGCAGCTTCTAAATGTAGGATCACTGCTATGATTATAAAAATACTTTAAAAAAAGACCACCAATTATGTTATTGTTCTCATTTTTATCACCTTTCTGGGTTTTTTCCCCTGTGTGCTTGCATGTGTTTGTATGAGCAGTGAGGGTCACCAGCCACTAGAGGGAGCACTAGTAGTGTGTAAAAGGCTCACATATGTCAGTCCTCACTCACCCCATACATGACTTTGACCACACACACACACACACACACACACACACACACACAGTACAGTAGATGTACATACTGCTGTAGGCAAATACCAATGAACCTAATGGAGTCCACCTTAACTCTGATTATCAATGAATTTGCCGGGTGAAGCACTGATATGCATTTTATTCACGTGCACAAATGCACACATGCACACAATCATATACACACACACATATACACATACGCTATAGCAGATGTTAAGGATTAGTGTGTGTGTGCGTGTGTGTGTGTGTGTATGGGTGTGTGCGTGCGTAGCCTCAGGCACTGTTCAACAATGCATTATTCCTGAGTGCACCAGTTAAGAGGGGCACTCCGTCTCCGTGGCAACCACCCCGGCTCTGATGTAAACATGGGGGTAGTTGAACGTCAGCCCCAATAACGTGGAAGATTTGCCCCCCCCCCGATTACAGACAATAAAAAGCAACGATAATGTGGCAAAAGTGTAAAAATGTGAGTTTCTTTTAAAGAAGACTGAGGGCAGTTTGGGCACATTGAATACATTTTTCTCCTGATTTTCATCCAAACCCAAGCTTTGTGAACACATACTGCTTAAAATTAAGCTGAGAGCAATTTTGGTCAAATGAAGGTCAAATATACATATTCTTTTAACATGAACCTGGTTAATTTAAAGTTTTCTCATAGTATCCTTGAAAATCTTAATCTTTAATCTTTGATGTAAAAAAAACAGAAACAAAATATAACAACAAAGCCACTTACTTCCTGGCTAACATCTAAGGGAACCCTGCTTTGTATTACAATTATGTAGACGGCTGCCAACTTTTGGCAGCCCACAGAGAAGAATGGTGGATTTCTGGAGAGATTAGTATAATCACTGGAGTCCCACAGGGGCTAAATATAGGTCGACCAGAAGCAGAGAATCCAAGCTAAGAGAGGAGTAGGTACCGGTCGCCACGGGCAACATTTTGAGGCGATATTGCAGGGTAACTGTGACCAACAGTGTGTTTTTCATTATACTTCTTTTCCTTGGAACTGTTCACCAGTAATCATACTGTTCCATTCTCACCCAGCTGGCTGTTACCACATAAACCTGCCCACATTTCATGAAACACATATTCCTCTTAAATCACTGTAAAATGCAGTTTTGTTGCAGTTGCATCATCGTGAGATGGACGAGACTCATCAATTTAACTAATCAGTTAAGGCTAATGGGAAACTTTCACTTCATCATTTGGACATTTGCTTTTCTGAACCATAATTGTAACAACAAAATGTGCCATCATAAAGCATAAGTGAGTCTTTCTGCAGGAGAAGAGTAGCATTAATTCTCTTCTGGAGGAACATGAGTAAATGGATATTGTATGGTATTGTGTAATGTATTCATATTACACTAACAAATTCAGTTAAAACATACAACATATTAATTTGGCACATTTGTATTTTACTGTATCATTTTGTATCATTTATTATACCATTTTCACTAATTGTACTGTGTTGTGTACTGTTTTTAAATTTTTAAGACTTTTCTCTTTTTCTTTGCTTTTTTTCTTGTGAATTACTGCATTATTTTGCCTCTTTGGAAAAATGTGCCTCTACCTAAATCAAGGGGGGAAACAACTGGTCACAAGAAGTGTACAGTCAACTAGAAGAGGGGCCACAAGTAGACATTGCTTCATTTTAAGCCAAAAAGATTAAAACCAGTGAGGTTTTGTATCATATTGCATAATTCTGGATGGATCATATAATAATATAGCTGTTACTCAGTAACAGTCAGCAATTAGTAATTTAACCAATCACTTTACTAATTAATAGTAGCTGTAAAGAGAAAATGCGTAATAATCATTTAACGTTCTTTGTAGAATAACATTATAGCAAAGCAGAGGAGTGTGTGGTGTATAGCCGAGCTATGTTTAAATGTCCATGAAAATAAAACAGAGGGCACCATATCATAAACCTAATATAATAGGGGAACAGTTCCCATTAATTTCACTCTTATTTAACAGCTTATGATGAGTTTGGGGGAAGAAAAAAAAAAAACTTGTTCTGTGGTTCCCCAGGAAACAAACAGATGAGTATTGAGTCAAAGCAGCCAAAGCCAGCATGTCATGTCCACCATCTCATCTGGGCAGAGCCATTATTGTCTGGAAGCCACACAAGCAGAAAAGCAGGGGCGACGGGGGTTATAATGCTCATGAGTGTGTTTTATAAGTGTGTGTGTAGATTCTAAACTCTCTCCATTGGAATGGGTTCTAGTGTGTGTGTGTGTGTGTGTGTGTGTGTGAATCTGACAGCTCAGATGAGGACTGGCTGCAGGCAGCTGCTTTGCTCGAGGCCACATTCAGTTCCGTCGCGCTGCATTAGTCCCTAACCAACCTGTCACCCCTAGCAAGAGAGTGATAGCACGCAACACACACACACCACAAAACACATTTACGCACTTTCATCAATCACCAGTTTCCCATGTGTTCATTAGCGCAAAGCAGCACATAACATGTTGACACAAGGAAAGTAAACCTGATGCAAAGATTATTCATTCATTTAATCTCGTGTTGATCCTACACGGTGTCGTAGCTGTGGCTTCCTGTCCACGTTGTTTATCAGTTAGGTTGGCAAAGTGTTAATCAGAGCAACTATAGCTAGAGTGTGTGGATGTGTGTGTGTGTTTGTTTGTTTGTTTGTGTGGGTGTGTGTGTGTGAGTGAGTGAGTGAGTGAGTAAGTGAGTGAGTGTATTTGTGTGTGCATGCAGTCCGTCAGTGCTGATATGCTAGTGAGGGGGACTAACCGGAGTTGAGTGGAGTCTTTTGTAGCACAGGCGAGGCCCTCAGGCACAGCCCCAGACCTAGATCCCCCCACCACCACACACACACACACACACACACACACACACACACACACACACACACACACACACACACACACACACACACACACACACACACACACACATGCATATGCCCTCGGCCGTCGTGCTGTAGATCTGATGTGACAACTACAGTCGGGCAGACTTTCCCACCATCACCCTGCGTTTCGGCGGCATGTGACCGTGTGTGTGTGTGTGTGTGTGTGTGTGTGTGTGTGTGCAGCGGCGGCGGTGGGGTTAGTGGAGGGGTGCCATAATGAGGCTTGGTTTGGTGGGACAGAGGTTGGGATTCGGAGGGCTTCGGTTGAGACAAGGAAGTGATGGTTCATTAGTATGACAACCTCTCTCTTTTTGCAGCCTGTCTACCTCTTTGTGTTTTTTTGTCTTTATCACTGCTCTCTCTCTCTCTCTCTCTCTCTCTCTCTCTCTCTCTCTCTCTCTGGTATGATTTCCAGTGCCCGAAGACACCGACAGAGGCAATTCTTCTCCACTCTGCTGCAATGGTGCATCTCTGATTAACTTTTAATGACTTCACTATAACAGCCAGACACACACATGGAGGCCAAAGCTGGCTGGAGATGCAGACTGGCGATGAGATGAATCGACTGAGAAGTTTGCACTTTGGCTCAGCCGGGCTAATGGCCTGTAATGGAAGCGATACATCAGATTTTTTTCTTCTTGCCCTCAGTTGAGTGGAGGGTGTTTAGGCAACAGTGTTCAAGAAGTTGCCTCAGTATACCTGCTGTGACCATGGATCAGGATGTTATTTCTAATAGATTTTTAACGTTCATGTAATTGCGCCTTCCAGGTAATGCTGACCTTAATTTATGTTTCATTTTGGCCGAGTTGTAGACTTTAAAAGTGAGACAAGGTCTCAAGTTCGACGTAAAGGGGCACACCATCAATTTTACTTGTCAAAGTCAAACGACTTGGCACAAGGAGGACTACACAGCCTCTGAAAACAGTAGCTGAATGTATTGATACACATACAGTGGTGCTCAAAAGTTTACAAACACATGCTTAAGTTGACTAAAAAGAGGAATAAAAATTTTTGAAATTTATTTTAATACCTACATAAAGAGGTAAAATCCAAGCACGTGAATGAATATTGTAAATAAATAAATGTTCTTATTTAAAATACAGTGGTGTGGAGGCAGATTTTTATTAAGGCCAGTTATTTCTTCAGGAGCATCCTGATAGTTCCTTGGCCTTTAGAATTAAAATAGCCCCACATCATCACATACTTTTCACCATGCTTAGAGATAGGCATGGGATACTTTCTATAAAATCATCTCTCAATGCAAATCAAACCAGGTATTAGTCCAACTGAAATAAAACCATGCCTATCTCTAAGCATGGTGAAGAGTATGTGATGTGGGGCTATTTTAATTCTAAAGGCCAAGGAACTTTATCAGGATGCATAATATCCTGAATCCAGGAAATAACTGGCCTTTAATAATAAAAATCTGCCTGCCTCTATTTTAACATAGGGGTATGTATACTTATGAATTTTAAATAAGAACATTTATTTATTTACAATACGTTATTCATTCACAAAGAAAATTGGTGTCCTTAAAGGTTGGATTTTACCTCGGTATTAAAATAAATTTCAAAACATGATTTTTTTATTCCTCTTTTTAGTCAACTTAAACATGTGTATGTAAACTTTTGAGCACCACTGTAAAGAGGAAGCCGGAATTATAAACTTGTGGTGTGGAGTTTGAAAGATGTGAGTGTCTTCCTGCCAGATAGGGTCTAGTAAAAGATGCTAGTTGCATTTTAAAGGGTATGATCCAGTGCTTTTGGAGCATAATCCATTCAAGGGACTAAAGAAATCTCAATACTTATCTCAAATAGCCCGAGACTCGACTCAAATGATTTAAGATTTGACTTAGACTTCCTTTTAGAAACACTTTTAATTTGCACTTGTCTCAAATTACTTGAGCCTAGACTTAAAATTACTCGAGACTTTGACTTATCTCTAATGACTTAAGACCTTTAGACTTACTCTGACAGTCTCGGGACATGACTTGGACTAGTCTCAAACGATTAGCAAGTTGACGTAAAGGAGAATTCTGGTCCATTATAACACGTAGCTCTGTTGTTTGTAAATCTGGAGTGCTGTCAGAAGAGAGAAAAACAAAAACAATGCTGCCTACATCGAGTTATCATCCTGCTAGAGTTAGCAACCAACAGGCTTAAACAGGGCATGTTTTAAACATGTTTGTAGCCTCTTAACATGTTCAAAATGTCATTAAAAGTGCCCACCCATGTGAAGTGATTACGTCTGAGTGAACATAGTGGATCTGACTGCTGTTTATGTGTAAGAAATGCATGAAAGTTCTGCTAATTCAGCTGTGTATAGTTGCAGTGTTGATCAGCAAAGAGTGCATCCGAACCATGTACAAACTACAAACAAACAAACAAACACACACTGAAAAGAGATACAAACATAATTTCAAAAATGAGCATATGTTTATTTTTTAAAATAAGTGCTGTAGTACAACTAGCAGGAGACAAGTTATAATTGAGGTAAGTTTGTTGACACTACCTTATTTAATCATTAAATTGATAGCCTACATATTTTTGTTTTTATCTCTTTTCTGTGTGATGCACTCTTTGCTGAATCAACACCGGAACTATACACAGCTGAATTAACACAACTTTCATGCATTTCTTTCACATCTCCAGCAGTCAGATTCACTGTGTTCACTCGGAGGGAATCCCTTCACATGGGTAGGCTCTTTTAATGACGTTTTGAACATGTTAAGAGGCTAAAAACACGTTTAATACTTGCCCTGTTTAAGCCTGTTGGGAGCTAACTGTAGCAGGATGATAACACGGTGTAGACAGCACCGATTGTTTTCGTTTTTCTCTATTCTGACAGCACTCCGAATTTACAAACAACAGAGCTACGTGTTGAAATCGACCGGAATTCTCCTTTAAGACTAGACTTGCCTAGAAACATTACAGTCTGACTGTGTCAGTGCTATTGTATTCTCTGGCTACAACGTTTATCATACTGGCATAGGGAGAAAAAATCTCTGACTTGGATTTCTTTAAACCAATCACATCTGTCTTGGGCGGCGCTAAGCCCTCGATGCAGTGAGGGGGGTGCCTTTGCAAAATAGATGTGCAGATAGCAGAAGGGGAGGAGAACGCCTGACATTTTCAGTCTTTTTCCCAGCACTGTACATCTGGTAGGCCAGACAGATGTGAGACTCACTGGCAGATTTGACACTTTACTTTCACTTTTCTCAAATTTCTTGAGACTTTAATTAACCCTTCAATAGCCTGCAGTGTTTTTACATTTTACAACAAATGTCAACAAATGTCAATTATACCCACTTTAAGAATGACTAACTTTTGACTTTTTTGTCCTGAGTGACTTGACACTTTACTTCCCCCAACATGTTCAGCTGTACCCATTGAATCAAATTGTACAAGTGGAGAAAGCTTCAAGTACAAGCACTCAAATGCTTCACAATATTCCTGTGAGCTTAAAAAAAAAGCCTCATATAAAATGCCAGAGAAAGAAACCAGAGTTGACTAAAAGGGTGGAATCAAATCTTTGGAATTTGAAGTCATGTTATTTGAGGATTTTAGAGCATAACAGGCTGATCAAATTTAAGGGAAGGGTTGGAGATTGTTACAATAAATTAAATTAACAGTAAATTGTACATCATTAAGACGTTTTTCACTATACAGATGCGTGTTTTTGTTATTTAGCCTACACTCATTGACATAAATGGGGTGGACAAAATAATAGAAACACCTGTCAGTACAATGAAATACAATTCAGTGGCAACACAAAATACATCTTCCAAATTACAGTTGAATCAACACCTCTCTAAAACAATTTCAGCAAAAGCTGAGTATTTTAACCTTCACGGAGGAAAGATTTATCGCAGGACTGTGGTATTAGACTGAATTTATTTTAACTACTGAGACTGAGTGTATATTTTATGCTGAATAAGATTTTAGTCATTTTCAGGACTTTATCTTTTAATAATAAAAGCATAATAAAAGCATTTAGAAATCTTGTTCAAGAGGAAAACTTAGTCAAAAACAAAAAAAAAGTACATAGGCTACTGTACCCCTAAATCATCGTCATATCTGTCTACTTTGTATCGGCTCTGCTCTTCTTGTATTTTTTCAGACGTTCCCATGTAGAGATTCCACACTTTTCAATTGGTGTGTTCTCTCCTTGGGGCAGAACATAAAAATAACATAATCATAAATCCCACATAAAAGAATAAAACACTACAATAAAACCAATGCATGGACATCTAAAAAATAAAATGTCTTTATGAAGTTTGTCGTTTCTGCCTCCTTTCCCCGCGTTTACCTGCTGAATAGGCAGGCAAGTGTTGTTGGGAATTGATGAGTTCAGCCATTTTGTTTTTTCTCTCTCTTTCATGTTTCTGATCTGAAAGAAGGAAAACAGTTATGAATTAAACATGTTGGCGTAATACCTCTGCCAAATCCATACCTAACTGTACAAGAGAGAGAGAGAGTGTGTGTGTATGTGTGTGTGTACACTAATAAGTTTCCAACAATGCTTTTTGAAGTATGCCTCTTCATGAGTCTTCTCTCTGCCTCATCGGGATGCTCTCGGGCTGCTCTGTCTACTTTAATAATTTGACTCTTCTTTTCTACAACTCACCGACCTGCTACCACTAACAGGTTGTGTGAAACTTGCTTCATGTAACAGGTTGTTTTTAATTCAGCCCTGGCGAGGGATCTGCCTCTTGAAAGCATTCCAGGAGTTATTACACTTTTTGGTTGTTTGCATTTTTGGTACAATTTCAGAAATATGTTTGACTTAACAATCTCACAACCATGTCCATTTAGTAGCAGTTGTGGAGGTTTCCGTTGGCTTAGAGTTTTAATACAATTGATAAACAAATAGACAATTTGGTAATTAATGGAAGACAGATCACAAAAAAGTTGAAAAAAGTGCCATCAGTCTTCAAAAGCACATACATAACTTCCTTTTTGTGTATATGTTGTGTCCATACTCTTGTATGTGTCTTGTGTGTGTGTGTGTGTGTGTGTGTGTGTGTGGTTGAGTGCTATGCTGTGTTGCATCTCCCCGCGGTGGAGATGGAAGGCGACATGGCGGGCTGCTCTCTGTCAGAGGAAGGCGAGTGTTAATATTTAACTGAGGGAGGATCTATTTAGAGCCCTGCCGCCTCTCCTTCTCCCTGGTGGACAGCACATCGCCGGTGCCGACCGGCGCCGTTATGGAGTAAAGCTGTAGGAGGCAGCCGCACGTCACTAAGTCTCCCTGACAGAATCAGTTTGCAGATGAGCTTTAAAACGCGTCGCGCTGTTTTCCATGCCTGCATGTTTGTGTGTGTATGTGTCTGGGTCCTGACAATCTCTAATTTAAGAGTTTCTCCTCAGAGAGACTTTTATGGCATCCCAGCATGCTTTGCACCAGAACTTACAGGCCCATTGCAGGGCATTCGGGTACAGCAGTGCTACCCCAAAAGTACAAAAGCCTACAGATTAAAAGATTTCTTCCATCCCCTCATTTGTCGTTGTTTTAACCTGAGTTAACCTCAAGTACCTTCTTCTGGGTTCCAGCGACATCTTGACCTCCTCTTCATCCGTTTATAAATCGCCTGAATCAAGCAGCGTGTCCAGTGTTTTCCATTGAGTTTCCAATAACATACACATTAACATACACATTAGTATCCCAGTTTTTCCTAATTATTTTCATTAAGGCATTAAGATCAATTTCCAAAAGATGTTTTTTTTTTTTTTATTCCTCTTTTTAGTTAACTTTAGCATAGTTTCATAAACTTATAAGCACCATTGTATATAACCCCAAGAACAATACAGTCACATCAAGTCCTTCTTGTGTTGATCATTAGAACATCATTTACCATCATAACTACTACAAAAATCTACAAAATATGATCAGAGACCTGGATAAGGTGTTCACATGTGTAACAATACCCTGAAAAACTAAACAGGATACTCAAGGATATTCAAGCTCTGTATGATGTAATTTTTAATTCTGGGTCATGCTCGCAATACTAGCAATCCTACTCACAAAGCAAATAAATGTGTAAATTATATTGACTCCTGTTAGGATGTTTCCAAGACAAACTTAGGCCTGTTGCACCTTGCTTCAGACACATTCTCCATACCCAAACCCTTCACCCGCTCCGGGAAGGAAGAGCCATGACACCCTGCAAAGTAAATTCCAGCCACTTGTATCTGTGATCTTATGTGTTTTGTGCTCTTATCCATAGCATAGTTTGCTTTTTTTGCTACTACTTTAGGGGTTTGTGTAATGTCATTCCATCTCTTTCTTAGTTTCTTTAATTTAATGACTAATAATATTGTATACATTTCATAAACCTTTCTCTGTATGAAGGTAAGTATTACCCAGAATAATTTCTTACAGTTATAATTGATACGTAATCTGATTTTATTATACAAATTGACCAAATAATGAATGAATAGCCCCTTTTTTGTGCTCCTTTGCATGTAGAATGTACATATAAGGCAGTTCCAGTCTCTTGGAGTTCTAATGACGTGGCTACAAGCTGAATTTCTTGAGTTGTTGCAGTCAAATACACACTGCACAATGGCTTCTGGTTTTTAATGTACCGACATCATTGATGCTGGATGGAAATGTGTCTTCCCAATAATGTCTTTCAACAAACATCTTTGGCTTTTGATTAGGTTTGGTGGAAAACCTCAGAAAAGCTTATCAATCCTCAAATGAAGTTAAAGGATGAAAATCTCAACATGTTTTGCAGCTGAGGCTCTTCTTAGTTTTGTTTTTGTTTGTTTTCATGATAACTGGCGACTCTCCCATTGGGGTGAAGTAAAGTCTACTCTAGGAACGCTCTCTTCCACGTTGTTCCTTTATGGACTTTACTGTCAGCAATGGACTTTTATGAAAATTATTTTTTATTGCATACGTTGGCAAAATGCTGGCATGAATGCGAGTATGAGTGAATGAGGATGGATGATGATTAGGAACATTATTTATTTATTTATTTGAGCCCAGTACTTGACTTGACTGAATTTTGTTGTATTTAAATTCAATTAAAATGTTGTCACATACACAATCATAAACAATACAATTTGCAGTGAAATTCACTGTGTACCTGTTTCGGCTCAATAAAAACAATAACAATAAAATCCATAAAAAAAAAATAAATACAACTCAATAGATGTCATAATAGATGGTAAACATGCTGATATCGTTAGAACTGCACTTGAACACATCCCAGCCTGTGTTGTCCGGAGCGTCCTGTAAGGCGGAATCCGAGCTATGCACCCGAGCTTCCTGCTTTAGCCGTTGTTTATATTTTGGCATGAGAAATATCTTGTATTAGGAAAACATTTCTTTTTAACAATAACAATAATGTCTCTATCTATGTATTGTTTAATGACCTGTAAACTACAATGACCAGGGACACTTAAAAGATGAATCATCTTAAATCCTGGATCAATCTCTCTGAAGGAATGTCTGCAAACTGTGGAATTTAAAGGTCGGAAGTGGCCTCTCTTAACCTTTAACCTCAAGTGGGAGACCTTTTGTCAAGTGCTCGACAAAAGCTTATTTTCAGCACGAGGAGTCCCAAGCAGCAGTGTCGCCCCCTCCTTCCTCTACCTCCCCCTTTTGTTCAGAGTACTTGTAGGCATGTGGGTGTGAGAGTGTGTGCACTTGTTTCTATCTTGAAGTGTCTTTGAACACATCTTCTCAGACTTCTTACCTGTCCAATTAAAGCTGGGCTTGAATATGGCCTGATCTCAAATAATAGCATGTTATAGCCTTGTACTTTCGGAACAAACAAAAAAAGTGTTGAAAGATAAACTGTACAGTTTACAGAGAAATTCTGCGAAAAGCTACATTAAATTCTCATTGCCACTCATTGCTCTGCTGCTACCCTTTCTCTCAGAAATACTGTTCTTAGTCGCTGATTAATTTAATAACCTAATACATTTTTTTCCTGTTGTGAAGTTACTGTAAATGAAACTTCCCACAGATTTACAGTTTACAATCAATGCCCTCAAAGGAGCGGAAAGGATTTTCCCCCCTGAACCACTTAAAGGCTTTCCTCAAAAAGTATGCTGGGGTGTCATGGTGATCTACGGTTTGACTATGTAATCACAGCATCCTAGCCCTGTCCGTTCTCTTGTGTCACATTTCTACTGTCCCTATCAAAAATAAAAAAATCTTTAAAAAAACAAACACAAAAATAACACAATAAAGGAGAAAAAAGTCAAAGAAATGACTGCTTCCCTCTAGAGTTGGGGTAAATAAAGCCTCTAGCTACTAATTGTGAATTTATGGTACAGAATATAAATAAGGTACTTACAGAAAGCATCTGAAAGAACCTTGCGGGTGACCTTGATTTACAAACCAACAAACCCTGCAACAATCCTCACAGTGCCTGTATGTATGTATGTATGCATATGTATGTATGCTGTATACTGTATATATATATATATATATATATATATATATATATATATATATATATATATATATATATATATATACTGTATATTGTAGTAGTGGAGACAATAATCTTAAAACCTCCAGGTATTCTTAAATGTTAATGTAACTTTTTTGAATGTTCCCTAATGTTAATGTGATACTTTCAATCTGACTTGTCAAATGTGCTCTAAAGTCTGGTGGTTACTGAAGCAGAAGCTACTAAATACCCCAATAACAAATTGAGAATAAACCCTGCTGAACTTCTGTAACATTCAAGGCTAGCTCTGTCAAATGTAATTAGCAGATACAAATAAAGTGTGTGTGTGTATGAGCGTGTGTGTGTGTGTGTGTGTGTGTGCGTGATCGGATGGGATCAATACTGGTTTGGGAAGCCCAGTTGGCAGCTGCTGAGAGTAGGAAACAGGTGCAGACATGGCTGCTTGATGTACAGGGCGACTGAAATGAGATGAAACCACTTGGCCCCCAGAAGAACCAATTAATTACACAAAACCTCTTGCAACAGGGAAACTCCGAACGACTCGACTGTGGCAGATTACCAAAAATGCATGTATGCAGCACAGCCTCGCCCGTCCTAAAATATTTCCACATATCTGTCTAATAAAGAGGAAGAAGATGACGTTAATTGAGAAAAACCAGAAGAGTTGAAATGTTTGCAGCCTCGCAATAAGGTGCATTTTCTAGGGACGCATGAAATTGTTGTGCGTAGAGATAGAAGATAGAGACAGCCAGGAACGAAGCTCTTCCTGAGAGTATTGTGGATCAGCAGCTGACATGTTAGGCATGCTAATGCTACTGCTAATTATGCAACTGTGTGAAACTGGCCAGCAACACACACACACCCACAGCACCACATCAGAGACAAACACACTGGCCAAAGCAGAACATTTTCATTTTTATATTAGTAACATGTAAACCTCACTTTTGTTTCATATAAGTCAGATCTTATATCTTCCTCATATAGAAGAGATGTGGTGCAGTCTTTAGTTAGTCAGTAGGATATTTCAAAAACTTATTTATGGATTTTAGGAAAGATATCAGGTAAAGAGCCAGATCCAAAAGCACACATAGAGCTGGGTAAAAATCAAATATAGGCACATAATAAAACAGCTAGAACAGTCTGGTAAGTTTAGAAAATTATGTAATTTGACTGTTATGCAGCCTTTAAAACCAGGGAAAGACAACACTTGTGTTATATTACACTATCCATATCCCTAAGCACACACCATGGGGCCATTTATAATGTACTGCGTACTAACTTCTTAATTGTGCTATGTGTGTTGTCACATGCTTTCTAGTCTTGGAAATCTTTGCCAGTTTGCCTTAACTTTTTAATGAATTATGTGACTGATGAACATGCATAACATCTTACGTAGGTAATTTAGTCATTAGTCTGACTCACATGGAATTTTGCACATCCAAATTAAAATTAAGCATTTGTACATGTATTGCTGTTGGTATGTACAATATAATATGAAGGGAATGATTATAATCAAGAGATTTGGTATCATATTTTTCCTTGCTCAACAATATTTTAAATCTAAATAAAGCTTTTGAGGGAATTTAACACAGAAATAGGTGAAATAAAATAATGTTACATAACATTAAAAATAAGCACACTTTTCAGCCCCCACAGAACAGTCAAACCCTTGGGTGTGTCAGTCAGCAGTAGGTGCATTCAGCGGGGTGGAGGAGGATGTTTGAGATGTATAGGTATCAGGTGGCCTTCTCTTCTGAAGCATGAGCTAAAATTTTGAATGCTGCCCTAATTGAGTGCCCCTCCCTTGGCCAGCATGGTCCTGGTGTCCCCCCTCTCGGGGCCCGGGGGGCCGGTGGCCGTCTGGGGGCCCTGACCCCAAAACCCTGCCTGAGGCACTGACTGCCACCAGCCTGAACCCTCCCTAACCCCCAACTAGCTCACTCCCCTCTCGGCTTTCTTTCTCTGATGCTCTGCTTCTCTCTGTCCAATTGGCTCTGAGCTACAGACTTCTTTTGTCTGTCCTCATTAGAATACTGATCCTACACACACACACACACACACACACACACACACACACACACACACACACACACACACACACACACACACACACACACAAACACACACATTCATACACACATTCATTTTTCACTAATTGCAGTATCATTAGTCGATCCATTGCTAGCCAGATGGTAGACAAAGGAATTTGATCATACTGAGAACGTGGGAATAATTTCACACATGTGACTATTCTGTTTCATAAAATAAAATCTGAAAAATAATTATCTAAATAATGATCTTTAATTTGGTTTAAAAGGTTTGGTTTAAATAGCCCTAAATTATAAATCACAAATTTAGCTCACAGGGCCTTACTATCTGTTGAACACACAGCAGCCTCTATCTTTAGACCCACCATCCTGCTACTCACACACTAACTGTGCATTAACATAATCTTAAATACAGTAAGTTGGTTGTTGTTTTTCTTTAGTAACCTGATTTATTAAATGTAAACAGCTTCAATACTTGGGGCACATTGATAACAGAAACCTGGTTTACACAGCTACATTTCTCACGGTAAAATGTCATTGATTGGTCACATATCCATGAATAACCTTAACCCATAGATACTGTAGATAGATAGATAGATAGATAGATAGATAGATAGATAGATAGATAGATAGATAGATAGATGATAAATATAGATACTGTATATAGATAGATGGATAGATAGATAGATACATAGATAGATAGATAGATAGATAGATAGATAGATAGATAGATAGATAGATAGATAGATAGATAGATAGATAGATAGATAGATGGATGTATGGGTATGCAGTTCAGATACGGGAGTTTTTGGTGAAGTATAATTATATCAGCACTGCAGCAGGATGAAAGCTGCATATTTCTACTCAAAATAATTAACTGAGCCCAAATACAAACAAATATATATTGGTAAAATAAAATTATAACACTTTTTCACTAATGTAAAATTGTTTTGATTATTTTATTGCAGTTTTGAGACATTTCATGAAAAAAATGATTTTGAAACAGGGTGAATTAGGTACAGAACAGTCTTATTAGGTTTAATATCCTCCCAATTATGGCAAGCAGGCCTCTCAATATGTATTTGATATATTCCTCTAAAACAAGAACATGGCTCATGCTTTGTGGACTATGACAGGTGCTTTTCATGCAAAAGATATTTCAAACACATTCATGTATGCCTATGCGTTAGCGACGTGATCAATAATGATGCAATCAGAGCCTTTCTTGACCCACCTGTTAAATATATGATTGTGGAAGTCTTGGTTACAGACAAGCATTGGCTCTTTTAGCGACAAAGGGAGAGAAATCACAGATAACACTGTGCAATTGAGCCGGTCCCTTCAAACCTCTCCTCTCCATCTGTCAGCAGCCGTCCATCATTTTTGATTGGCAGCTCAGAGGAGGGTTCTGACGGGGAGATGAGAGCAAGAAGCTGATCTCTGCCTCAGAGGCAACAGTGGCAGTCCTGTGTTCTCCTGCCCACCTCCCACCACCTTCTCCTGCTCTTCTGCCCGCCTCCCACCGCCTCCTGCAGGCACTCCTCCCTCCTCTGCCTACAGCCAATGCATTATATAGAGGAAATGCATTGTTTAGATGGACCAAAGTGCTCTCACTCTCTGTTTGTCTGGCTGGCAATTGTTAAAACATCAAGGAAAGACAAGAAAGTGCAACATACATAAACTTGTCACAAAGAGCTACGGCTGCATTTAAGAGCGTCGCTCTGACATCTGTACAGCTTTGAGATACTTTGCTAAACCTTCTTGCATGGAAAGACTTCAGTACCTCTGCTGCGCCTCTGCAGGCTTACTTTGCTTCCCTCGTCTACTTTTGAAGTTTTTCCCCTGCATCATGCTCTCCTGAGCTCACCTCCATCTCCAGGACCACCTGCATTCTCCTTTTATGGACCCTCGCTCCTGAGGGCCCCCACGCTCTCCAGGACCACCTTTGGCCTGTTTTTATGGACGTGTAGCCCAATCTATGGTATACCCCACCTTGCTCTGCAGGCTTGCCTCATTGTCCAGGCCCGCCTCGTTCTCCCGGCTCCCCATGGCCACTTTACTTTCCAGCTGCCTTTGCAGGCCCACTTTTCACTCCACAGGCCCTCACCAGTCTCCAGGCTCCTCATGCCCACAGCCAGAGTCTCTTTGATGTTGCCCTACTGGCAGACAACATAGGGGTTGGTGGACTGTGTGTGTGTGTGTGTGTGGGGGCACACACACACTAGTGCACACATGCACAAATACAAAAAAGAAAAAGCTCACAGCAGCTATAAGATGAAGGAGTCACGTTTGTGTGTATGTGTGTGTGTGTGTGTGTGTGTGTGTGTGTGTCTCCTTACTGGAATACACTTGTTCTTGTTCACACGCACAAACACAGAAAAAAGGCAAACATGAAAAGGACTGGGTGATGAGCGGCTGACAGCAGCTCGGCTGGCTCTGCTCAGTCTGGCCACAGTGGGCGGGTCTTCCTCTGAAGATTGACACATGTCAACACCCATAAGACTCCAGCGTGTCGAAGTGTCAAATCACACCAGGCTGACTTGCAGCCTCTGGGAAGATTGCAGTGACAGAAAAATGAATTAAAATCAAAAAGGTTTACAATTGAACATTTACAAAAAGAAGGCAATTGACAAAGACTTTGGTGCAAAATAAATAAATAAATATTTAAAAACTGCACCAAAATAAAATAAAAATAAATAAGATTGAAGTACAATTTTTGGATTGTTTCCAACAAAGACTTGATTGATTGATTACTGTCTGGAAACTGACATGAGAGCCACTGAGGAAGTATTTCATTTTCAGAGATACATTGTTTTTCTGCATAAAAGAAAACTAACAACAATCCTCAAAACCTGCATCTTAGTGATACCTGGCAGAACATAAAATACTGGAATTATCATGACATGTAGTATATCAAATGCAAGTTAAACTTTTTTAAACAGAGATGATCCACACAAAGAGAACATCAAGTAATTAAGAATAATAGTTTGGAGTCCCATATGTCAAAATTAGGGAACCCTGACCAAACAGGATTCATAAAAATGAGACTAGCAGCAGAAAATGTTAGACGCCTTCTTCACATGTTAATACGGCGGCGGCCAGTAAGACACCAATGTCACTTCTCTCTCTTGACGCAATGAAAGCCTTTGACAGACTTGAGTGGGCATTTTTATGGTCAGTCTTAGAGGTGATGGGCTTTGGTAAAATTTTCATTGGTATGATTAAAGCTTTGTATTCTAATCCCTCAGCCCGAGTCTTAACCGGACGCACCTCCTCCTCTTTATTTCCAGTCTCTAGATTTCTCCCGCCAAGGTTGGCCCTTGAGTCCTGCACTATTTCTCCTTTCTCTAGAGCCGCTGGCTCAGGCCATTCGCCAATCGATTATGGTGTCAACAATATGCATTCGTAGTACACAGCATCATCTCTCATTATTTGCGGACGATGTTTTGGTCCTTTTAGAGAATCCCTCTCAATCTCTTCCTCACCATCTATCATTATTATCATTATCAAGTATGGAAGCTTATCAGGCTTTAAAATTAACTGGTCGAAGTCTGCACTACTTCATTTAAATGATTCTCCCCGCAACTCAACCATCTCTGCCAACATCCCCATTGTTAAGCAGTTTAAATATTTAGGCATTGAGGTCTTCCCCTGCTTAAACCAGATCATCAAACATAACTATTCTGTTGAAGGATATGGAAAAATGGATAGGTCTCCCATGTCGATTCAAGCTCGTACCTCAGTGGTTAAAATGAATGTTTTACCCAGGGTTAATTTTGAGAGCCATACGCTACCTCTCTCCCCTCCTGGTGGCTATTGGTGTAAATTACAATCAGCGGTCCATCTGGATCCAAATCCATCTGGAAAGGCAAGGAGCCGCGATGTAAGATGTCTATTTTATAGAGCAGGAAAGAGGACCGTGGCCTCTCAATTCCCAACTTTAAACATTATTTCTGATCCTTTGTGTTAAGACCCCTTCTCACTTGGTTTAGCCCATTTGTTGGCGTACCTTAGAGAGTGCTGTGACAGAGCCGTGGTCATGACGTTCTCTTTGCCAATATCTTGAACAAACAGTGTCAGCTACGCTTTGGCCCCATTATCTCTCATCTCATCAAAACTTGGAGATTAGCTGAAACATACTGTCATATAGCTTGTAACTGGCACACATTTTCCCCATTATTCAATAATACAGCACTCCTGATTGGTGGGAGGCCAATAACAGCTCTACATTGGAATTCATTGTGTAAAAGACATTTTTGGAGAGGTTGGCTTGTTGCCCTTCTCTGACTTACAAAATGTATTCAATCTGCCACATTCCTCTTTTTTCTTTTACCTTCAGTTAAGGTCAACACTCAAGTTGTCCCTGGCAGAGGCCTCAGCCCATCCATCCTATTCGGAAGTTATTTACTTTGCAGCCTAAAAACTGTGGTATGGTATCGAGGCTTTATCAGTTCTTGGTGATATCTGGCCACGTTGGCCTTCCTATTGAGAAGATCTGGGCACGCGATTGCCCATGCCTCGCTCTCGACTGGCATAATGTATGGTCTAACATTCCAGAAGTATCTCACAATCTAGATCATCAGTAGATTCACTACAATTTTATACAAAGGACATATCTCATCCCTGTGAAAATGCATCACATGAACTTTATGCACTTTCTGCCCAATTACAGCTCAAGGTACATTTCTTCATATGCTCTGGGAGTGCTCCCCTGTTCTGGAACAATATTGCATTCAAAATGTCCACCTTGATTGATGTTACTGTGCCTGTTACTGTCAATGTTTTGATTCTGAATGACCTGTCAGCCTTCCAGCTCTCTAAAGCTCAAAAACGTGCTGTGTTTGCTGGACATACAGTTGCTAAGAAGATGATTGCAACCCGTTGGAAGCCACCTCATGACTTATCCGTTCGTTCATGGCTCCTTTCATTTTTGAATGTCACGTACATGGAACTTTCCACGGCACGTGTGGGTGGAGCCCCGGGGAAGACTTTGGATTCTTGGCACAGCATTGTTGAGTCCTTGAAGGCAATGCTGTAGCCTTTTCTTTTGTTTGTGTTTTGATTGGTCCCTTGTCTTGTGTCTGTCTGAGTGTACGTCAGTTTGTGTGTCTGTTTCTGCATGTGTTGTTTTGTCTCTCTCCCTCCCGTTTTATTTCTCTGTGATTTTATGGACCTGGGACGCGTTCCTATGTCCCAGTGTGTTGTTTGTAACTGTTGTGAAGTTTATGTTTTTTTTGGATTATAAAAATAAAAATTTGATCACAAAAAAAGTAATTAAGAATAATTACGTACTTATTTTTAATATCAGTCTGCAATGTCTCAAATTTGTTAAGTCAAACTTGTGGCACAGACACAACTGTTCTCCAGTACGCCATGCTGTCTTCACCACTGATTCTTTAACAGGGTGGTAACTGAGATCCTTATATACATCCCATTGATAAGTGACCTAAAGATCACTGTAGAGTATACAAAATTTTATCTTCATCTTTTTACAAAACACCATATTTACGCTCAGTGGATACAGAAATGTACATGAGAAATATAAGTGACCATTAGTTCAAAACATATGATATTGCAACCAACTTTTCAAAATATAATTTTAGAAATACAACCTGTTATCTTAAAGCTTTAATGCGTAACTTTTTACACTTGTTACATTCAAGCCATCATCAAATGAGTTGCTACAAAGCTAATTAAGACTATCAGCTCCACGTGACTCCCTCTGGATTTCTAAGTGTGGCTATGTTCAGAAGATTATGGCGTCCGGTGACTTTCCTGCAGAAGTTCGAATGAAGATAATTACCTCTTCTGAAGAGTCCATGTTTTTTTAATGCTCTGTGTCCTCCTAGGCTACTAGCAACTGCTTGGGAGGGGGGAGGCTTGTATCATGTGGACAAAACTACACACTATAGCTTTAATCTATCAATGGGTACACAATAACAAATGACTCCTTCAGTGTGCGTAATTTTAGAACCTAGAGCGCACACAGCCATGAATATTAATGGCTTGATTAGTCAACGAAATGCACCTGCTGCAATAAACAATAAGCAGAAGATTTTTGCAGTGAAAGCATTAGGAAAATGACAGCAAAATGAACCGTATATTACAAATATAATATGTATAGTTTTGCTCTAGACCTTCTTCCAAAAATCAAAACATATACAGTCAAACCATTGGGTGCAAAGTGTTCAAACCATCAGTCCATAGGCTTCTGTATGAATGTAGATTCAGAAATGACAATTAGTTACATTGTCTTGTTATCTAAGAATAATGGAGGTTTCAGTGGATTTCATTAATGTCTGCAAATGTTTCAGCAGGTCAGAAGTTCATGTGATTAGGCCTTCTTACCTGAGCCGTACACGTAATTCATCCCATACGCACTGATAGTCTCTAACCCGCCGAAGAACCCGTTTCAAACTTTGTAAAGCAGTCCCGCAGTGAAGGTGTTTCTCTGAGCTTATCATCTGTACTTCAGTAGGAAAATTAGCAATGCAGATGATCTCTGATAAACTGACCATTATCCGTGGAAAATGACTACGGGGTCATTTGAGCACTCTGGAGGCGATCGTAGGTCTCAGTTCAACTCCCGTTGACATTTGGTGATGACGACTGATGTGCTCTCTATATGAATTAAAGCCAAAGTCAGAACAATTATGTGTCAGTATTCCTCTTGTGTCTGGTGAGAGACACATCAGCTCTTAAAAGGAACATTTTGCTCTAGTTATTGCTCTTCAAGGGGATTACGCTTTTTATAGAACTATAGGAATTCACTTACTTCTCCCTCAAGGGGTACTTAAATGTCATTTTCGTCAAACAGGTTATGACAAACTTTAGACTTCTTATTAAATATCGCATGTCACAGCCCATCAACCTTGATGTTGAGAGCAACATTAGAAGCTCTATCATGATCAAATGTGGTTTTGATTTGGAATGAGACAACAATGAGGCACCGTCAGAGGAGGATTCACATGCTTTAGCTCGCGGTTGTAGCTGGATGTACGGCCTATGGCTGGCAGGCTGCTGCTAGCGCTCTGCCAGGCAGATGAGAGCCGGGTTAATGTTGGGATTTGTTCCCTAAAGCTCCAACACAGAAGAAATACTGATCAGCTCTGCCGTCAGCCTCAAGACTTGCTAATCGCTAATCAGCACTTACACCCCCTCTGTCTGTCTGTCTGACTCTCTCTCTCTCTCTCTCTCTCTCTCTCTCTCTCTCTCTCTCTCTCTCACTCACACACACACACACACACACGCTGTTGACACAATGCACATCCTGACATTAACAGCTAAAAGCTGAAATACTCTGCTTCAATTAAAAACTTCTACTTGGTATCTTGTTGTTTATCAGGAAAACAATTTACCCAACTTTAACTACACTAACTAGAAACAGGAGCATCCCAAAATAAATTTCAAACACATCATTGTATTCAGAGTCCTTTAAGATCAAACCCACATGGAATACATAGACTGTATACAGTCTATGGTATTTATAAGACAACTGCAGCAGCCAACAGCTGATTACTGATTACATTATGGATAACAAAGCCAACATCTGCGATTTAGACCTGCAGTATACTATACCCAAACATCTCACAAACAT
Source organism: Percina caprodes (assembly GCA_013375575.1). Classification (NCBI taxonomy): domain Eukaryota; kingdom Metazoa; phylum Chordata; class Actinopteri; order Perciformes; family Percidae; genus Percina; species Percina caprodes. Next base: position 285,582 of record JABXJD010000225.1, read on the forward strand.
GCAGTATTATATATAAATCATGCATATTTTACAACAATATTTAACTACTAAGGTGAAAATGGAAAAACTCGACAACATAAACAAAGTCACTAAATGGGATCGCAGAGCACACAACCAAGTTTTTGTTTCATTCATTTTAACTCCTAATTGTGACATCCTTTTTGCAATCTTACAAATTACAGAATGCAGATTTGTCATCAGTCTATTAGGTAGATTAGTGCAAATGAATAATTTATTTAAAGTTTACAGCTATGCCAAAGCTATAAACTAACTAGTCCAAAAACAACAGCTGCTAGAATTATTAGAACCAAACTTCTAACTCAGTTCACTGGCTCCAGACTACAAACTGCTACTCATTACCTAGACGACTCTTCACTCCTCAGACCTTACCTGCCCTCAGTTAGATCCCATGGATGTGGGCTTTCTCATTACGCCAAAGATGAATAACATGGTGGCAGAGCATTTTTCCACTGCTACACTTCACCGCTCCATCAGTAATGCAAACACCTTTTAGATTTTTAATCAAAACTGAAATCGTACATATTTTACCTCTACTGTTATTGGATTACCTTCCCTCCTTATTTAGTCTTTTCTATAATTAAGCAAAAAAATATGTACATATGTATATACTTTTATATGTGGAATATTGTCTCTTATTTGCTACGCGTATTAAAACGTTCTTACTTATTAGTCAACATATGCACTAGAACTGATAACCTTTATCTATTTGTGTCTATTTTAATTGTATTCATTTATTTGCATTTTTTTTTATATTGCATTTTGTTAGTTTTAGGCAGTTTTAGGTATTTTGCACAAACCTTGAATGTACATTGTGATCTACATATAACTAAGTAACATAACATTTTGAATATACTGATCGATATTTTTACCACTATTCAAATCATTTAAATTCAACATTTTTCTCTCAATTCGGTAATTTTATTGCCTCAAAACTTCCATAACTGCCTTTAAATACTCAGAACCACATCTGATTTGTAATAAAAAGGACAACACCCAGCCTGCATCCACCTGTCCACATGGCTTTCCCTGTGATTAATTCAACATCTCAATCACATCCAATATCCTCACCTGATTTCATTCGCCACTGCTCCCCTTAAAATCATTAGTGTCAAAATCCTACCTCAACCTTCTTAACCTCCTTGACCATGCACAGGTACTTCCTGTCCTTCCCCCACCCCTCCACCCCAAGATTGGACCAGTCATATGGAGGGATAATATGGGTATTGTTCTGAGCTGGGCCGGCCTCTTCACAGGAACATTGGATTCTGTTTGAAGTCGTGATCCGGCACGGCCGACTCACCTGCAAGATCAATACGCCGTGTTCAAAGCTGCCGGCTTCACAGAGAACACACTCTTATTAATTTATAGAAACTTCTAGAAACTTTGTCTGAAGGGAAAAACCTCCAACTCTGTGTGGTGGAGAGACAGGGGGAATTATTAATACACCTGGAGAGAGAAAGAGAGATGGGGAGAAAGAGAGAGGCCGACCAACCATCTTCTAACACCTTACAGTAGGCCTGTATGAATATTTAAATGAGTTAATGTTTGATGTGGATTGATCATAGAAAAGGTCTGTGTGTGTGCGCACGTGTGTGTGTGTGTGTGTTTGTGCGTGTGTGTGTGTGTATTAGAGACTGTGTGTAGTGAGGAGACAGATGGATAAGAAGACGGTTAAAGGACTCATTAGATCAAGAACACGGGTGTGTGTAGACGTGCACGTGTGCATGTGTGTTTAACTCATTAAGGGAGTCTATTTGAGATTTCCTTTGTTGTCAGATTTGATGATTTAGGGAAAATTTCCAGCCTTGGATTCAAAGCATTCCTGTTTGGCGCTCCAAGCCCGCGGCGTCAGGGAATAAAACACTCTGCATTTATATTTAATGATATCAATTTATCAACAGGAACAATGTCAGGATGTTGGCTCAGATTTGATTCCATGTTCCCCTGTTTTTACCTGAGGGACACATACACACTTTTGCTCATCGCCGTTCCATTACCATACTCCTTTCTTTCTCCCACATCTGTGCGCTCATAATAACCAACAACTTCCTGACAGTGCAGTTCAATCTGTGCCTCGCTTACTTACTGCAGAAACAGTAGACTGTGGCGCCGAGGAGATGGCGAGGTGTCGACTGGAGTTTTCACATGCAAACCCTACAAAACAAAACAATTCTGTTTAATAAATCATGACTGCAATCCTACATGATAGTATTTCTTATCTATGTACAGAAGGTACAGCATACAATGTGCAGGCAGAGTCTTGACTGACAACTTTATTTTTCAAAATGTACACAATTCCACAATCCTAGTCCGTAAACCACATTATAGACTGCGGGAAAATGTCTTTTGAGAAGAGAAAAGGCATCACTTAATGTCTGAACTGTCTGAAACCAGATTGCTGGTAATAGTGCTGGTTAGATACTTTGCAATTATGTTCACCCACCTTTTCTTGTACTGACAGACATGCCCAATTAGATGAAATACATTTGAAAACCTGCACGTTTAAATATTCCACTTTCACCCACTCTAGGAAAAGACTGGAGGCACTTAGAGAATCCATGCAATGATTATCATATAGCATCCTTTATCACATATCTTTAATTTATCTAAGTTTAAAGCTATGCGATTGTCCCTTTCAGGTTGGAAAACTAATTTCCAAAAGAAACCTAGCAGAGATGGCAACATAACGATTTGCAGACAAAACAATTAAAAAAATAAAGCAATCAATAATATGATGCTAAAAGCTAACCAATTCAGATAAAGGTAAATTAATTGCAAAGGTAACTGACAAATGAGTAATTTACCATGAAGTCTGACAGAGATTCTTTTCACTACTAATCTTAAGTAGCTAGCAGAAAACATGAAGACTTTTTCCCCAATAACATCCATAAGTTGCAGTGTGTTGACCCCAGAAAATTGGCAAAATTGAGTTAATGTAGACTAAACGACGTTTTATGAGTGTGCTGTTGATGACTATTCTCCCATAATGCACAAAGGAAATGGAGGAGCTTATCACAGCTGAAAATAAAATCCACTGATGAACTGATTGTTGATGGCGATCACTCAGCACTAGAAACACCTCAGACAACAAAAATAAGTGGAAAATATTTTGGATGTTTGGACATTGTAAACAGAAGCAGAATTGAAGTTTTCCAAGAAAGGGTTAATTTTAAAGAATGTAAGAAATTACTTTTAAAATGTGTCACTTAAAGAACTTCAAGATAGATTTCATATTGTTTTACATTCCTGCCTGCTTATACTAAAAACCAGAGAAGATTAAAATAAAAGGAAAGTATTCAGACTGAGAATGGAAATTGCAATCATAACCAAACTAGATCTAAAATGGAACCACTAAAACTTAGGTTTGGATTAGATTAGATTAAAGATTGTTTATTGTATGTCTACACGTTACTTTTACATTACGTCCAAACATTATTTTATTATTACAATAAAAATCTCAATGATTATACTCATATATCAACTTTGAATGAAAACTGAAAGCTTGAAGAAATACTCTTTAGACTGTTTTTTTTTTTTTTTTTATACTGATTTCAAACACATAAGTACTGAGCCCAGTATTCTATGTCACAGTGTTTGTAGCTGCGGCTGCAACTGATCTGATACTACCCTCTCTTGATCCTGGCTCCTAAAGTTGAAGTCAAAACCTGATTAACGTCCTCATCTAAAGAACCTTGAAGTCAAAGCAATGCTGTATTAATCATTGAGTGTCTGGACCTCCTCCTCTTCATCCTTCTCCTCCTACTGCTTTAATGTGCTGGTCTGTGTTGGACTTCTAGAAGGTGTGTGTGAGTGTGTACGCTGCATATAAAAGCTCCTCCATCCTCGAACACCAACTGAAGTCGCACAAGCTCAAAGTAACAAGGTTCAAGAGTGCACGGTTCTACTGGAGAGGCTGAAAGTGCATGTGAGAAGGAGACGCTTAAGAGGTAGATATGACATGTGTGTGTGTGTGTGTGTGTGTGTGTGTGTGTGTGTGTGTGTGTGTGTGTGTGTGTGTGTGCGTGTGTGTGATAGAAACTCCAGTGTGCAGGCTGCTGCAGAGAACTCTGGGGAAGGCAGAGTGAATCCTAAGTCAGTCTGTAGAGAGTAAGGGTTTTCCCTTTCAACTAGAGCTCCCCTGGACACTGCATATACACACAAAAACACACCCACAGAGACACAGACATGTACGTAGTTCCATGCACAGACAAGCAAACACACACACACACATACTGAGAGAAGCACCAAAACGCACACACACATGTGGTACATGAAGATGTGGATGATCGCAGACACACACACAGACAAAAGTACATACAGGATATTGCTACACATTGTTACACACCCAAACACACACACAAGCAAGTATGCACGCTCTTTTAGTGTCTCTCAGTAGTTCCTCAGTGATTCATCTGACAGCTTATTCCCAGTGTGGCTCCACTCTGTATTCAACCCGGATCCCCTCAGCACAGACACCCTGTGAACACACACTCTCAGGTGAAGAGGGGGGGTGGAGGTGACCTCGGTTCACACACACACACACACACACACACACACACACACACACACACACATGCTGACATGATCACGTTTTCGACCAAAAACATATTCACCAAATTCAAATTACAAAATTCCTTCTTACTGTTCGCAACTGGGAGGGAAAAGTCAAACTGTACTGTATTAGAATTTGCATATTCTAAAAATGTATGACATGTCTGCGGTGACGACAAGCTGTCTCTCCAACATGTTCTGGGGAGTTTCAGGTGACATATTCGATGTTTTGGTATAGTTACAGTACGAGAAGAATCTGGAGGGCTCAGTTTGCATGTGAGTGAAACAGGCAGTAGAAAGATAAAAACTGCACTCGGCTGGTAAATCAATGATCAAGCCCCTTATTACCCTTTTTACTGTGAAACATCTTAAATATGGTTTGTAAAGATTTTGAAAGCCCAAAAAGTGTGAGAAAAAAATCTAATATAAATAGAAGATAAATACACAGAAAACTTGAGAATAGTTTATTTTTTTTTTTTTACTTGCATTGATTATGTATATTTTCTCTACGCATACTGGTGTATAAAGCACATTTTAGTATAACATTTTAGGAGGTTTCCCCTACACCAAATACCTTTATAAAATGGTATCACATTTTGATTGTACAGTGCTGCCTGGTACTGTTGCTATTTGTAAGTTGTCTGGAGATGTTTGGTAGCTGCATTGCAGTCCAAAATAGGAAAAGAATAGGCATATAGGAATGCAGAAACTCTCATTTGGGGTTTTAATCAGGTTTAGTGCTCCGAAACATAAATGGGTGAAAAACATGATTTGGCAATAGTTTTTCTTGCTGAAACAGCTCTATACATTGTCTCTGTTTAAAGCTGCAATAGTCAATTTATTTTTTATTTATGAAAGATTGAATTACAAAGATGTGAGAGATGTCACCCAAAGTGGCAAATCCACAGATGTTTCTCACCAGTCTCTGCAGTTCCCCTTCGTTTGAAATGAATGCTAATGTTGCTCGGCGTCTGCTAGATTTTCTAAATAGGCTACTGTTTGCGAACATGCCAACTTTATAAGGTTGTCCCTGCAGAGCTGAACCAAGCCCTTCAATGAATAACTTTTGCCGAATACCTAAAGAAGTCTTCTAAGCCTTCTAGACAAGTAGTCAAACAGAATTTCACCCCACAGTTTGTTTCTTTTCTTTTGTCCGTCCTCACTCTTAGGCCCAGGCTGAAAATACTTTGTGTGTTTATTTTCTCTGAGAGCATTAGAAGTTGGTCCTGATCCATTTTGAGAATAATCTGACCTGAGTGCTACTGAGCAAGGCCATGTTTGTTTTACTATCTGTCCCACATATGGTTTGGATGCCTCATCATACTGCAGTCCATGTTTTGAATCTCTACAACTTAGGAGACAAGTGCAAAGCATGACCCACAGTTAAAATGGCCACAATGACAAAAATGACCAGAAAATACCTTTAGCATCATTCATCACATCTAAAATACACATTACTTGTGAGATGGAGAGACTACACAACAGTGCACAACGCAACGCTCGCCTGATGTAGTTTTTCTCTACAAAACACAAAAAAACACATCATGTAATACTGTGCAGCACCCTATTTGTCATGCAGAATGTGTCAAAAATTATAACATTGAGGCTGTCAAATGGAGGAACTTTCAGTAGGACAGAATATACTAAAATGGTGTCTCTTTTGCATATTTCTTCATTGAGACTTGCAGGAACCCAGTAGTTGAAGTTGAATATCCTCTACAGCAGGCTAAATGAAAATGTCGTACGCCACCAATTTCACCTGCTCTTTCACAGGATTTTCACGGCCAATCTTCATCTTTGAGGTTGTTGCCTATTCACAGTAAGCACCTTATACTACAGTAATACTTAACTAAAGCAGACCTTCTGCTCCTCCTCCTCCTCCTCCTCCTCCTCCTCCTCCTCTCTCTCTCTCTCTCTCTCTCTCTCTCTCTCTCTCTCTCTCTTTCTCTCTCTCTCCTTAGGTTTCCCCTGCAGCACTTTGGGAAGAAACCCAGCATCAGGCAAACCACCTGCATCCCCTGAGAGTGGGCGACAGCCACAACCTGTGTGTGTAGAGCACATGTGTATCCATGTGAATGGATGTGTGTGTCATTTTCTAGAGTTAGTGAGAGAGAGAGAGAGAGAGAGAGAGAGTAAAAGCTGTGGCTAGCCCTAAACCATCAGCCTAGCGGCACTACAGTAATAACCACAGGACTCAGTCACTACCACAGGCTGTGTGTGTGTGTGTGTGTGTGTGTGTGTGTTAATGAATACTGCATGTCTGTATTGTATTTGTGTGTGTGTAGGTGTGGGCATATGTATTGATCTATTTGTGTATGTGTGTATGGGTGTGTAACTTGTATCCTTGCTTCCCATATTTTGTATAAATTCTACCAGTGTTCTACATCTGCAAATGTGTGTGTGTGTGTGTGTATGTATATATGAATGTGTGTATAGCATGTAATGTTGAGGCCTATAGTAGACAGTGATTGTTTGAAAGGTCTAAAGCCAATGCACAAGGTCACTACAAGCAGATAGATAGATAGATAGATAGATAGATAGATAGATAGATAGATAGATAGATAGATAGATAGATAGATAGATAGATAGATAGATAGATAGATAGATAGATAGTGCAGGTTGGAGGTGCTAGAGAATAATTTCCCACTAAATATTACAGGGAATGTGAATTATATGATTTTCAAAAAAGGAACAGTAAAATTAGCCTACCCTCTATTGCGTCTCTCTCTCTCTCTCTCTCTCTCTCTCTCTCTCGCCTCTCTCTCTGTCTCTCTCTCTCTCTCTCTGGTTGCTGCAGGGTTGATTGGAGGTTTTGTCACGCCTGCTTTGACAGGCCGGGCAGAGCTCAGGTCCCAACGGTTTGGCAATTATCCTCTAACCCAGCAGCCTACTACTGCACAAATGCACTCACACACACACATACACACACATACATGGCCTGCATGTCAATACGTCAGAAATGGGGAGACAGGCTCTCTGCGTTTTCCATCTTTCTCTCTCTCTCTCTCTCTCTCTCTCTCTCTCTCATTAGCCGGGTGTGTTTTAGAGGGGAGGAAGGTGTGAAACTCCGGAGACTCCTAACATTACACTTTAATATTCAGTCCATCTTAAGCCATCCAGGGCCTGAACTCACACACACATGCACACATACACCCTTACACACTCATACACACATACTCTGTAATCCTGGGAGATCAGAAGGGCTCCTTTTCCTCTTGCTAAGTAGCGTTGGACCCGTCTACAGACTCAGTGACGGTCTCTCCAGCTTAGGAAATGTACAGCACCTTTTCAAGCACAGGAAGTAGCTTAGGCCCCGGCATTAGCTTAAACATGCACTTTAGAAACATAGAAGAAGCCGCAGTAACCAGCTTCATGTTCAACCTGCAATGCAATTTGTAACTTTATTTAAATTGTAACAAATCAATTGGATATTCTAGATTCCACAGGACCGTTCTGCGATCCTAAATCTCCCAGCTCCATGCAACACAGTAGTAATGTCACTGTATGTGTTTGTGCTGATAGTGTAGTATTTTGGTGTTTAATATACAGGACGTAAATTAGATTTTGTACAAAAAGGTTTTTAAATGCTTGTTTCATTTAATTTAATTTAATTTTTTTATTCATCTCAAACAATCAACATGTTGCAAGACAAAATGAAATTCTAAAACCAAAAAATAAAAAGCAACCATTCAGAAATTAACAAAATATATGCTGTATATGTATATATATATATATATATATACACATACATACACACGCACATATATATATATATATATATATATATATATATATATATATATATATATATGATGGATACATTTTTCTATATCGTCGTAATGTCAAAAAAACAATTGCCAAACTGCATTACGGCAATACTATGCTTTATGTTCTGATCTTTGCATGTTATGTTCATTTTGTACTAAAGTTCTTTTCATTTGTCAAGTATTTCATTTACACAGGAGTATACAAAAATAGGCTTTACCATGTGTTTTTTACATATTTACCATTTATTGAATTACCAGAAAACATGCTAATGTCATGATATATATTGTTATCAACGTATGAAATGAGCGATTTCGGGATAGAAGATTTTAAGAAAAAGTAATAAGTAGTTGTAACTCTAACTCGGAAACAACAGTCTTTCAGAGTGGTTGGAGCACACTGTCCCTTGTGAGTGTGGCCAGTGGAGCTCCAAATGTGGCCATGGAGGAGAGGCAAGCAGCCACAGTGACAATAACGGCAAACGAAGCAAGTGAAACAAAGGGCTGAGGAGCGATGCAGAGTTAGCTTCAGGTCACATGCCAGATTGCTGGGTTCTCCGTGTAGAGAGCTGGCGGTGCTGGATTATCCCATAGAGTTCACCAGACAGCAAATCAAGATGAGTGACAGGTGTCGTTGTGGTGACAGAGGGGATGGATTTACAGCTGAGACAGCCGGTGGATGTAATTAGCCGGCTGGTAGGATAGAGCAGCAGCAGAGGTGGCAATGGGGGGTCAGGACTCAAATCATGGAAGTACAGTATATTTTATTTTGTTCTTTTAAAATCCCATTCCATGTGTCTTTTTATCTTGTTTGATACCTTTTACACCTACACATCGATACACTTTTACGCATTTTTACAACAGGTAAAAATAGGTTACATGATAAACCATGATGGGAATAGTTCAACTGTAAATAAATGAAGGGTTTAAAAAAGACTTACTTTACTTTTTGTATAATGTTTCCTAATTTAGTTACCCACAGCAATAAAAATATAGTTTGTGTTGTGAAACTGGATACTGGTTTATGTCATGGTTTCCTGTAAGAAGCTGGTTGAGAATTTACATTGGCAAGTGTAGATATCCATAATAGGACATTTCCAACCTTTCAACTTCTTTAATCAAGTTGTTCATGTTCCTTTCCTTTTCCTGTTAAACAGCGTGGCACCATCCCGCTTCTTGCTCAGCGCCCTGGGCGGCGTAATCGTCAAATCCATCAACACACTCGCCTCACATCAGATCAGCACGGCACTCTTTGAAGGAGATGGACGTTGTAGCTTTATCAAACAGACAAAGCAGTGATCTTCCCTTCCGGCGTAAAACAACTACATACACCTTACAGCAACAAACGTCTCTGTGTGTATGTGTGTGTGTGTGTTGTGCGAGTGTGTAAGTGTGTGTGAGTATTGCGGCAGAACAAGTAGATGGGTGTAATTTCATAAGTGTGTGTGCTTGAGTGTGTGTGTGTGTGTGTGTGTGTGTGTAGGCGGACCTTGCCTCAAGCTAAAGTCATTGAACAGTTAAGGAGTTCCTGCTACACTCCAGGCTAAAGCTGAAATGCAACCGTCTGACCACGCGTGAAATTACTACCCTTTCATGAGTGCAAACACACACACACACACACACACACACACACACACACACACACACCTCGTCTACACACAAAATTGTACCTGGAAATTCCCACATGCACAGACATACTGTACGTACAGTATCTGCACACGTGTAATAGACAAACACACGATAAAAGCGTTTGCAGAAAGCCATGTCACGGCTGTTAGTGGTAACATAGTATGGTGACATGGAGGTGCCTTAGAAGTGCTAATAGCCTTGTCTGTCTGTGTGTGTGTGTGTGTGTGTGTGTGTGTGTGTGTGTGTGTGTGTTGGTTTCAAGTCATTTTTGGACTTTATTAAGTGGTGGAATATCTTTATTTTCAGTATACAGCACTTTTCTATCCAGTTACAAATTGCTTCATACCGTAGTAAGCAGGTGGAAGAAAAATTAAAAGGAGATGATAAAAGGACTGAAAGTTATGCCAAATTTATAAGAAAGTGTCAAATTTCCAATACAATTTCTAAACCACTGTCCTTGAACTCGCTGCAGCCCAGCATCATCCTTTCTTCTATGCTGCTTGTATTATTTTTCCAGGTCATTATACAAACAAGAATAGGTCAGTTTCGCCCCGTCTGCCTCGCAACTTCGCATGTCAAAGTTCAATGAGGTTGAAACTCAGCACAAAGCAAACAAGACAGGATCAGTTCCTCATAGAAGAAAAAAATGGAGAGCAGAATCCGGTGTGACCACACTTTCACAGTCCAGAGAAAAGGTCTAATTAGGCTCAAAAGAAATCCCCTGTGTAAGTGTACTCCTGCTGCATAAGAGTGTGGTGGTCCGTCCATGTAGTGTGAGACAAGAGTACTCCCCAGGCTAGTCTTTATCGAAGATGTTTCATTTCTGGGATTGTTCAGGTGCGTCTTCCACCAAAACAAGTCCAAAGGCTACTTTGCAGAGGCACCATGCCTCCGTCCGGCACTTCACGCCACCCAAGACAATTGTGATTGGTTTAAAGAAATGCCAATAAACCAGGGCACATTTTTCTCCCATCCCGGAATGCTGTGTGGACTAGCCAGACCTTCCTCCACAGCGCTGTGAAGGAAGGTCTGGCAAAGCGAAACTACCCCCAGACTGACCAGACTGTTGGCCCCATTCTTTTAATGCTGAATTACGGTTTAAATGTTGACAGGAACTTGCAGTGAAATATAAAAAGCAGGTGAAGAGCTATTATTGCTCACTGCTCTCTTTTTGTAGCATTCCATAATCCTCGGATGTTGCATGTAAATCAAAAAGGTGATATAAAAATAAGACATTCACCAACCAGATTAGCAACCTCATCACATACTGTACATTTCATATGAAACTGTTTTGCTTTGCCAAAGTAAGTTTTAGGGTAGACATACTGTTAGTCCACATCCTTTGCGTTCCACTTTTACTTTTCTGTCCTCTTTCTTTGTGATGGAATTGAATGTGTGGATTAATGATGGTGGATTAAAGAGGACTATTGTTAACTGCTCCCCAGATCTCTGTATGGTAAATTGAGACGGCTTGCTAAATGATCCAATCTGAGTTTTCTCTCACATGACTATTTTTCACGACTATTTTAACTCAAATATTAGGTATAATTCCATATAATTGAGGGTTATTGACCATGAATTCCAAAAAGTAGTGTAAAACTAGTGGTAGTATGGTGGTGTTAGTGAAAACTTTAAAAAAAGGGAAAGTCTGAAAAAGAGACAAAAAATGTCAAATATTTGTCAGTTTTTGACTCGGGAGGACATTACAAGGGTTAACTTTTATGTATAAAACAACATGCACAGTTTTTTTTCTTACAAAAGTTTTTGACAAATTCAGCCTTTTTTAAATATTAGATTACTATTTGCCTGTTGTGATACAATATTGCAATGTCATGGTTAAGCATATCAAGTATAACGGTGAATAGAAACCAAAATGTATAATAAAAAGGATAATGATGGCAATATGAGAACAACAAGAACCCAGGCTAACCGTGTTAAAGACAAATGCTTACACGCCTCCGCAACCAAACCACAACATGTTCACTTTCTGCCGCACAATATGAAAGTTTCACAGCAGTTTCCACTTAACGTAAATCTTTAATGCAGATTAGCTGCACATCAACACAATCTGAGAGCTCACTCACTCAGAACTCTCATTTTAACCTACTTACAGTATGATGTTTCCTTCTCCCTAAAAGAAAAGAGGTTAAGCTGGAGCAAAGATTGTCTCCTAAAGTCTTAAAGTCAAAAAGTTTCTAATTAACAGTTTAAGGTTGTGTAATTCCATGCTTTCTTTTTAGGATAATTTTGTTGTGTGTAGTGAAAGCCTTGCAGAACAAATATCCAGGCAGTTACCTTGTGCTCTAGGTGACTATAGGTTTTCCATTAGTTCAACTGCTAACTGATTTTGAACGTTCAATAACACTCAGTCTGTCAATGGACACTAAAAACTGCTCAGCTTACTTACTGAAAACTCAATATAGAATCCACTCATGGTCTCTATACACAACCTGTTTATCTATCTGTCAGTCAATCTATCAGTCAGAGTTTGGTCTTACACACAAACACACACAAACACTCACACAGCCGTGGGTGCTGGTTTAGTAGGGTAATACGGTCTCAAGCCTTTCGCTAGGCAGTGTGTCACAGCGCATTACCACAATTTCAGATCTCAGCGAGCGTCATTTAGACACACACATACAATATGTGCTGCTTACACACACACACACACACACACACACATACACACACTCACATACACACACACACACACACACTGAGCCATCACAGCAGTCGTCAGTTAGATTTGGTTCTTTTGAAGCAGAGCAGAAGTGCGGTAATGTCACAGCCTTGGGCGACAGACTGCTAGCACCCTGACACCCATATTACTCCCCCTTCCTCCCCCTCCAGGTCACCCCCCCCCCTCCCCCCCTCCCCTCGCCTAGCCTGCCTGCCCGCCCGCCCGCCCACCCACCACCAACACCACCTTCCGCTTACTTGCGGTGAATGCACTGAAACACACACACATGCAGACTGTCACGTCATATCTTGCTCCAAACTCCTACTCGGTCTCTGTGTTTTTAATATCTCCATGTCAAATAATGTGAGCTTGTTTCTAGAGGGGTGCTGTCCTCGCCAGCTCAGAAATAGAGAGAAAGAGAGAGAGAGAAGACTAGGATACACTTGGCATTAAAATCAGTTTTTAGACATTACACAGGCATCTGCAGGTGGCCTGACACAGCTGTTTTCATGTCATGCTCTCCATGTATTCATATTATGTATTATAATTCTGTCTGCTACTTTAGCACCACGGACAGCGCCATGGATTTATCAATACACAGCACAGTTACTGTAGGCTGCTGATATTTCAGAGCCATGGTCGGGGCCATGGATTCTAACTTGCACAAACCTCACTCAGATAACAGATCAATGAGTTTAGGCAGACCAGATGAAAATATTAAACTTAACCCCTCTGAGAAAATGAAGGCCCCCTCAAATCGCCTACTGGTTGTAGTAACACAAGCTATGTGCTAGTAGCACAATAGCTAACTGACTGTACATCAGCACCTGCTGATTTTAGTTTTCCCTGCAGCAGCTCCAGAAATGACCCTTTCCATGTCACTTGATGGTACAATTCAAGTCTCCTCCTTTGAAAACTTTATAGTAGACTAATTTCATCCCCTTTAGTTCGTCAAATGACAAACGAGTAGTGTGAGTGTGAATAAGTGAATAGTTTTAATTTTATTATATATAAGTCTGTCTAAGTAGGCTTTCTATAATTTGTGATTGCAGAAACAATGTGAGCCTAGTTTGAAGTGTATGTTAGCATGTTTTACTGTAAAGCTTAAATGAGCTCCAATATCAGCCAAGTGTGTGGCACTAAGCTGTTTTTCACTTGTCTACTCACCTCAGCCTCCACAAACGAGGCAATTTGGGGAATGTGATTTTAGCGCTCTGCCAGCCATCAGAGCAAAAGGAGCTGTCTCCAAACTGTGTTCAAGTGTATGTTCAAGTCTGTGACATATCGACTGAGAGATTTATTCAGCTCAACAAACGTTGGTGCTTCCAGTGGATTTTGCTCCAGTCCCTGCTCTGTCTAGTCATCGGTCACACCAGCTCAAGGACGATATGTGAAAACATTTGGGAAGAAAAGAAAATACTGTTTCTGAAAAATATGTGTTAGTGAGCGGGTCTTGTCTATGGATGAGCAGGTCGGTGCAAGTGGGTTAGTTTGTGTAAAGGTGTCCCTTGTAACTCTTGAGTGTGAATGTGAATGTAAGATGTGTATTAAGAATGTTGCTGTGCATGGTGTGTGTGTTAGCGAGAGAGAGTTAGACCATGGCCTGAGGTCATATCTGCGTCAGGCGGCTGCTAGAGCTCAGTGCCAGGGCATGATCCCCTACGCCTTTAATTAGACACATTAACATGCACACACACATACAGTACACGCAGACAGAAATACACACACACACACACACACACACACACACACACACACACACACACACACACACACACACACACATCTTAACTCTCTCACTTGATCATCACTCTGTCTCTGTCTCTCTCTCTTTCTCTCAGCCTCCCACAATAGGCCTGTTGCATGACCTGAGGCTATGCCAACCACACCACATTAAAACCTGGACTAATCAACCTCATACTCTCATGGACACTTACACACACACACACACACACACACACACACACACACACACACACACACACTCAAGCCCACACACACTTAAGCTCACACACACTCTTGTTGGCTTGTTAATTCTCCAAACATAACATGACCTCAGAGTCACGGCGGTTACAGTCTGATTGGATATGGTGACTGTGGCGAGGAGTAAATTAAATCTTGAATACGACCGAATAAACAACAGGATGGACTTGATTTGGGAAAAAAGAAAGATGCAGGGAGGATTCAATAATCCCCTTAAGCTTTTCAACTGTATATCGTACAGAGGAAAAAATCAATCTGCTTGCCTGTGGTCAAATTGAGCCAATCACCCGCTGAGTAAATGTATAATCATGGTGGTCAAAGTAATGCAGAGTAATGTCACCACGCTTGGCTGAGTCAAGCGTGGCAAACTGTGCTGCTTTGAATTTTGTAGAATGAAGAATGATAATATACCAAAGGCCTTCCACTAGTGACGGGGGACATTGCAACATCACTAACTGGGTCCAAAAGGGCAACAACAATGTATATATATATATATATATATATATATATATATGTGTGTTTGGAAATTAAACTGAAACTTTAGTACTTTGGCTTGCAAAATCAAATTTCTTTGGATAAAATAATATGGTTGATTTTGTTGGTAAATACCATATAACTGAACATCACTTGTTGGATTTCAGCCGGGAACCTTTTAAAAAAAAAATCATACTCCCTTCTACTTCCATCCCCACATCTCCATCTTTACTGTAAACAATCAAATAAAAGCAAAAATGCCCCCAAAAAATCTGTCCACACGTGTTCCTTGCTGGACTTAGTTCTTGCTATGTCTGCACATCCTCATCTCAGCAGCAGTTTAAAATCTTGAAACTGTCTTCCCAAGAAAAACTAGAGCATCACAGTTCCAGCAAATGCCCCAAAAGAACTTGCTTACTCAACAAAGTACTCTAATGTTGGCCTTCACCATGGGAGCTGTTGGTTTCCTGTTTCCAGTCAATGTTTCTTTTAACCAAGAACACAGTGATTCCCTAACTGTAACCATGACCAAGTTGCATTTGTAAACCTAACCAAACCTGGTCTTACCAGACTCTCGTACATTTCATTTGTACAGAGAGTGAGGCCACTTGCATCTTTCTCCGCCGCCATTACGGAACTACAACTCAAACTAGCGCACAACCTCAACGTCATCGTTCTAAGACACTCCCTCTGTTTGCTGATTGGACCAGTAGAGATTTGACATGTGAAAACCCTCAAATATACTGCAAACCCAGACATAGTATTGAAGGAAAATGAAAATTGAGTGGAAGTAAGTATGAGGGCGGAGCCAGGCTACACCAAAGGGTCATCAGATCAGAAATTGCTTACATGTGGCATTCTGCAAGGCATGGACCAACAACGTATTTATTAAATTTGTTGAAAATCTTATAATAGATAAGAATAATGGCCCACATTACAGAAATAAGAGGAAGGTTGTAAAAAACAACAACTGGTAGACTGGATTTGATAATTATGCTGAAATAACAGCAACAATGGAATTGGCAATTGACCTGCTACAGGTTTTTGAAGGCTGACACTAATATTTCTACACTCAAGCTGCCCATAGATGATATGAGTAACTTTGGCTATTTATTTGCCAAACTACTAAATAAACACAATTTGTTTTATTAATTATTCTTATGACAGTCTTAAACAGCATATTTAGAGAAGGGGACCCTAAAACCTCATTGAAATCTTCTATGTGGTGTTCAAATCTGTTCAGGTTAAATACTTTTATAGACAGTAAGTGTAGTATTGACACATTATAGAATAAATTTGTTCAAACAAACTGCTTCCACAGTTTGCATGCTTAACCTAATGTAAATTCAAAATCCATTGTCGGCACAATACATACTTGATTGTAACATTCTCATTTACATGTTGCTTTTCTAGCCACTGACAAAACAGTAACAGACAAGCTGCAGCAGGTTCCATCTGTCCTGAAGTTTACCTCACAGATTTAGAGACAAATGAAGAAAAAATCAGTCACATTTTTCAATCAGTGGACTTGCCTCGGTTCGTTGAAAATCAGTAGGTTTCCACCGGCTAGTTGCTTGAGGTGTGGACGTAACAGTAGCCTCAGGGTGCATAGCCAGGGATCCTTGAGGCTGCCATAAGGAAGTATTGTGAGTAATAGAGGCATGCACCGGCCACTAACCTGCAGCTAAATACACTGGGAGGCACACACTGTCTTGAGAATCTTTGATCCATAAAAACGCAGATACACACACACACTAGCTCCTGATAAATGTGTATATTGACAAAACAATTATAATGCATGCATTCACATACATAAACACCAGCTCTACATATAGCATCCATGTGAGATGTTTGGCTAAAAACAATCAAAGTGAATGACTGAAAGAAAGTGAAACTACTGTATTGGCTTGAATATTAAAGACAACCGTGATTATAAGAAACACTTTATCAAACTAGTCTGTTAGGAATATTTCCAAGTCCAAGGATAAGTTAGTTCACATCTTTGAAGCCTTTTCTTTCCTAAAAGTGAAACATATAGTTCTTATGAATCACATTTGTGTAGCTTGTCTAAGTATGTTTCCATATGTACAGTATATTAACATACATTGTGTTAGAGAGCTTGTTATGTTTGTTTAAACAAATGTCAGAAAACCTGGACCTGCTAGTTTGTGTGATGTGAGTTCATATAGGGTTTTGATTACGTTTGTACTTAAAAGGCTGTAATTATGGAAAATCAGTTTAGCCACACTTAAAAAAGCCCAAAAACTTTCCTTTAAGGCTACAAACAACCCACAATGCAGTACTTGCTTATGATAATGTAAAAGGCTATCCAACCCTTGCTTTTCAAATATACACTAATGTCCAGAAAACAAATGTTCTTACATTGTGTCCAATATATATGCATGTTTGATTTGTATGCTTTTTTATTAGTATGGGCCAACTTAATGCAACATTTTGACAATTTTGTTGTTACTATGTTGAACAACCAGTACAACTTCAAATCACAGTGGTGTGGATAAATATAAGGTAAATAGTCTACAAATTCTGGCCACATTTTATGGTTTGTGCTGTTTATAATTCAATACATGTAAAGGAAGTTATTTCTTTTCCGTCATGCCTGTCAGGTACAATAACATTCACTAACATTAGGCAACATGTCTTTGCCTTGTTGGACGTCAACCTCGTGATAGACATTTTCCTTGTATTAGTCATGTTTTAATTAAAGTTAATTCGTACATGTTAAAAAAAATTTCGGAAGGATTTTAGTTAGTATTAGCCACTTTTATATGAAGTAATGCAACACACACACGCACACACACACACACACACACACTATAAATGGAGTAATAGGAAATCTGACATGAAGGGTAGAAAGAGGTTGATGGCTCATGCTCTGAGCACCTCTCACCTGAAAAACTAATGATTATTGACTTGCCTCCAGTGAGCGTTAGGGGACGTTCGCCTCAGGCCCTCGACCAGCACCCCCCCCCCCCCGCCCCCCACCACCACCACCACCACCACCACCAACACACACACACACACACACAACAGTACAGTTGACACCAAACACATGCAGCCACAGAGGCAGAAGGCATAAGCTATTTAGCATCGTTCTAACGGAAACCACGCACACACATATTTAGCGTTGACAGACAGGGGTTAGTGAGGAAAAGAGGGGGTCAAAGAAGAAGTAGAGAGCTTCGGTGAGGGGAGGGGCATAGTTTTTTTTACTCCAGAAGCAGCAGCATTGCCTGGGGGGATTCAGCCCTGCCACTCCCTGCCAGAGGAGAGAGGCTGTCACTATGCGTCTGTGTCACTGTGTGTGTGTGTGTGTGTGTGTGTGTGTGTGTGTGTGTGTGTGTGTGTGTGTGTGTGTGTGTCTGTGTGTGTGTGTGTGTGTGTGTGTCACTTCTGTTCTGTGTCAGCTGCTTAAAGCTGCCAGGCCACATTGTGTCCTCTCTCTCTCTCTCTCTCTCTCTCTCTCTCTCTCTCTCTCTCTCTCTCTCTCTCTATCTCTGTCTCTGATTGGCCAGTTTATTGGTTTCTGGGGTAACCAAGGCGTAAACAAGCTGGAAAAAAGTGGAGGGCGGCAGTGACGTTAACCGTGTTTTTAAAGGAACTTCTTACAACTTTTCCGTTAGTTAGTTTCCAGCCAGTCAGTCCCAAAAGTGAGATTTCACATTTCTTGTCTTTGAGGGAACAAAGAGGTTCTAGTTTTGTTGAATTACATTTTATTTATTTAGTTTTTATTTTATAACAGATTAAAGAATTCCGGCCAATTCATACTTTAATCTTATAAATATGCGAGTACAGCCAATTGAAGAAAAAAAAACTGCGTTTGTCAGGGCATGTTCTAGAGGACCTTTGTGCCTCTCAACAGACACAAAATGCAACTAAAATGTCTCCATCCTGCTGGTAGCTAGCTTGCCTTGTTAGCTGCTAACTGTTAGCTACCAAGCCTCCTACTCACCAACACCATATCGATCACACACAAAATGGATGAGCTACAAATATACACGGAACTGCTGTGTGATGATTATCACAGCAGCTAGCAGCTAACAGCTAACAGGGCGATCTAGCTACCAGCAGGATAGAGACAGGGTAGGTGAATATAAACAATGTCTGAGTTAAAAAATCCATCTTGTTGTCATGTAAGGGCCCTGTTCATGTTGCATAGACATGTTAATTGCATTTTGTGTCTGTTAAGAGGCACAAAGGCTCTCTAAAACTCACCTCGGCAACTGCAGTTTTAGCTGAGTGGAAGACACAGCGGCAGCTACTCCGTGTTGACCGCACCGATTCCGCTCGTTTTTGTTTCTATCGACTGTACTCGCCTATATATAGCGATCAAGATTAATGTAAAAATTGGCCAGAATTCTCCTTTAATGGAATAGTTGTTTAGTTTTTTTGTGAATTTTCCCCCTGGAGATCAATAAAGTAATATTATTATCTCACATTTCAGCAAAATACACATACTCACTTTTTTGCCGAGTGTTAGATGAGAAGATCGATATCAATCTGACAAAACTTAAATATGGAGTTGGAGCCAGAAGGCAATTAGCATAACTTAGCAAAGAGACTGAAAGCAGGTGTAAACCGCTAGCATAGCTCTGCCTAAGGTTTAAAGAAATACACATGATAACATCTATCCATCTATTCCTTAATTTCATTCAGGATAAATGAAGTATCTATCTATCTATCTATCTATCTATCTATCTATCTGTCTATCTGTCTATCTGTCTGTCTGTCTGTCTGTCTGTCTGTCTGTCTGTCTCTTAAGACATTGCTTCTCACTTGTTTAATCCACAAACAGTGCTGTAAAAAAAAACAATTTGTGAAATTACATGTTGTAACTGTTTCTTGGTGACCGACATCCTGGAGTTGTGAGGTTGAGGTTGCCAGGCAACCTGCAGAAATGTTGTATGTATGGTTCCATTTGTGTACATATTAATCCAAAATATAATATGTTTATTAATAAGCTTTAGAGGTGCTGGTAGGCTGCTAGCTTTTTGTCCAGGCTTCAGGCTAGGCTAAGCTAAGCTAAGCTAATTGCCTCCTCACTCAAGCTCTTTACTCCACACACAAACGTATTTCCTAACATGTCAAAGTATTTTCTTTAAAAATACCAAATATTCTCTGGACCCAGCTTAATAAATGTGAACAAATAAATGCCTTTGAGCTATGGACAGTTTATTTGACAAAATAAGCAATTAGAGAGGTGTGATGTCGTTGTTCCTGCATACAGTAACGCCATGCATATTACTAGCTGTAGCTGATCGTTGGGCCTGATGGAGTGACAGGCCGTGACAAGTTGGACCAAGTGTTGCGTGACCCGATGGAAGGAGATGTGTTTGATTCTGCTGACAGAGACATCTCCAGCTGTACCAACACAACGTGACTGGCGAGAGTGTGGATGTAATAACTGTGCGTGGCCCTTTGACCTTCAAGTGGAAGTGACGTATAGGCAGTAAATGAAATCTACACAAAAGTGGTCAGCCGGAGACGCTTGATAGACGCGTGTGAACAGGGATGTGTCTTGCTTGTCCACTTGCGTTTGGATCACCAAAATGCATTTTTAAACCAAATGTAAACAGGGCCTTAGATTGTTAATATTGGCTACATTTGCCACCATAAGCTGCCGGTCATACACCAAAAATACGTAGGACTGTAGCTGCAAAACCCCAAAGTGGATTGAAATAAGCATTGGTGTGTTTTATTTATTATAAATGTAAATTTTCATTTGTAGGAGGAAAATAGTGTTATTTCTACTTTCAAAAGTTACAAAGTCTGACTTAAAAAAAGAAAAATCTGCAGAATTATAGATGAGAAATGATTAGTTGCTGCCTTAACTAATTCCCTTTAACATTGTTCCCTATTAGACCAGGTATGATGTAAAGCCACTTTTCCAATTCAATAACAAACCAACAGAACACAAATGTACTCATATGTCTCTGTGGGGTAAACACTCATATGTGTTTATTTGAAAATTTGTCACATAAAAAAAAGAAAAGTGCCTCTGCTCGGCTTAGGACGGCTTGAATAAAAAATATCACCAGACTGACAAACACTGGCCTGTTTTTTGTCAGTAAAATAATCAGTTGACTGATGTGAGGTTGTGGTTGTGTGTCTGCTGCCGTCTGTCTGGGATGTCTGGCTGGATTCAGCACGTCAGAGCAACGTGAGGAGGTTTCCCACAACTGACAGATGTGTTGAAACCGAATCGGCCCTCGAAACCCAGCCGTGTCACCTCCGACACGCCGCTGTCAGCTTCCCCCTGACAAGCTCTGCAAATGAAATGTCTCTCTTGTTCAATTCAAAAGAAAGCATCACAATTTTAAACTGTTTTTGTGGTTAAAGCAATTAAGAATTAATATTGAAATTTCCGAGAACTTTCATATTTTGTTTTCCCCAAGAAGAAGAATATATTTGATATCTTGTGTTGTCAAAGCACGCAAATAATTTGGGTGATTTAATGACACTGTTGTACCTCAACGAATTCATGATACAATTTTAGATCTTTACAGCTTTCGGCTTAAAACTAGAAAAGTATTCCTGACACATTGCAACTCCAAACAGTATAACATTATTAACTTTACTTTTACTGCCTCTAAACACATCATCTACATTCATTCTGCAGATCCTGTCAGCAATTGTTCTGGTTCTTGTTCTGGTTCTTGATTTTGCATTATTGAAGGTATTCATTGATGATCCGTCACTGATTGGTTGCCAATGTGCAGTAAGGCAGATAGTGAAAAGAGGTGAGAATAAAGGGACGTATGGAAAGACCTTAACCCTTAAGTGTTTCGCCCTGAGGACATCCATGAAAACTTAATCAGCCCCACCTGGGATGGGCACCTCCATAACAATGCTGCTTGTGTGTGTGTATGTCTATGAAATGTGCATGCATGGAAAGGGCTGCGAGCCGTGGTCAGTGAGGTATGCAGGTCTATGTCTTATTGATGAGCGGCTGGCAGCAGATGGGTGGAGTCTGTGGTGTGGTGGTGGCAGCACCACAGAAGAAGAAAAGAGCGAATGAGGAGATGAAGGCATCCTGAGGACCATATGCACCCGTTCAGATCCGTTCAGATGCCCAAAGGCATGCTAACCGATCTGTACTTTGTACTGCATGCAAAACCGCCATAGTAGCTGCAGGTCAGTGTGGTTTGTTCAGTGTGTGTGTGTGTGTGTGTGTGTGTGTGTGTCCTTACAACAATGTGTGTGTTTGCGTGCAGAGATCAATACTTTTAGTGTCCGATGGTCTGCTGCTCATCAATAGCATTGATCACATCTTATCAATTCTGCATGGTAATGCATTAGAGCTAATGAAGCCACACACACACACACACACGCACGCACGCACACACACACACACACACACACACACACACACACACACACACACACACACACAGCACTTATCCCACCTGAGAGGTAATTTCTTTCTCTTGCTGACAGGCACCAGAACAAAACAGTAATTTATTATTCAGAAATATAATATTCATCTATTCAATTAGCTACTGTTCTCTTCAGCCAACCTAAAGAATCAATGTGGGCAACAGATATGATATGCACAGTCCGTCGTCTGACTCACACATACTCTCACACACAGACACACTACACAGGGAGAGGTCAGTTTGACCGTGATCAGAATTTGTAATAAAATCTCCTTAAACAACAGACCAGACCAGCATGAGGGCAGCAACAACACAGATTCTCACGCACGCATGCACACACACACACACACACACACACACACACACACACACACACACACACACACACACACACACACACACACACTGACAAACACAAATCCAGAAAAGACATCCAATACATACAAAGAGGTGGGAAAGGTATAATATAAATTAAATAAGGACATTTCAGGGGCACATGCAAGGTTTCAGTAACTGTGGTGTCTAATATTGTAAATGTGATTTCAGCTGATTTCTAGATGATAAAATACATCCATCAACAGCAACATGATATAGCTGAGTTACGTTGTTCCAGTCTACTACATTTCTGTTTCTATATAAAACCCACTTTTTGGATTTATGCCTGACAAAGATGTTAAATGTTAAACCCTTACTCATTGATACTTTAACGAATGAATATACAAAAATTGCACAAATCAGCTAACCTTTGGAGAGAGGGTGAAATACTGCTTTAAACTCCTTTAATTAGAAGGCTCAACTTTAGTTGAAAGAAATGTGGTATTCACAAATCTGAGTGGAACTTTTTTGTGCTCATATTCTGCTCATTGTAGACGGTTGCTGACATTTGAAAAAATGCCGGTGAAAGTGACTTAACCTTTTCTTGTTGTTTTAGTTATTTCACATTTTGTGTTATTTTTACACAAAATAATCATCATTTGTTTTCAAAATAAAGGGAACAACGCCAATTTTTGTAATCTTCTCCCAGATTCCACACATCCTTGTATGACGTTGTGAAGCAGCCGCAGTTAAAAACATGGTTAATATTGAGAATTGAATCAAAACTACTACAGATTAAGGAAAAGATTATGGTTTTCATTAAAATAAGTATGTTTGTTAGTTAACTTAAAGTTATATTCATAATGGAAGGTGAACATGGGGGTTCTGGGTAAAGGTCCTGTGCTTGTTTGACCCATCCACCCCCAACTCCTTCTCCAAAAAAAGAGGAAATCCTTCGAAACATAACTGAGAATGCAGTTTAGTTATATGGGAACGTAATCTTTAGGAGACAGGGCACTTTTTTTATGAATTACACCATGAATACCAAAGTATATTGTTTGCTCTCCTTCCCACTGCGAGAATAGCGTTCAGTTTAAAGGGTCATATGTGATAATGCATTTGTACGTTTTTTGCCGGCTTTGTTTGTGGAAGCGGCTCCTATTATAAAAGCAACAAAGTATTAGTATCACTAGTTTACAGATATCACAGAAATCACAGGATATGAGAGTTAGGTGACAGAGGTTTAGTGTTCTCAGTCTTTATAAGGCAAACACATAAAAGACAGAAATCCAAGTTCAAGCGTTAATAACCTTATGTATCATCTCAAAATGGAGAAAATGAAAAGACTTGGCTACTTAACTTGCCGTAAGCTCTACTGGTTATAATAAGTTGCTGTTTTAAACCAGCTGGGACGAGCCTTACTTTCTGTGTTTACATAATGAAGTGATGAATCAGCGGATGAAAGTGGGGTCGAAAAATAAACCTTCACCCAGTTAATTTGAGTTTCATAACTCATTTCACTTTTAAAACTCCTCCAACAGCTTTTAAACCAACAACTTTAAGGCTAAAACTGTCCATCAAACACATTTGTTGAGTGAACACACTGACACTGTGACACCGACCTGTGTGTTAGCATGTAACAGATGTCACCCTGCAAATCATTTCGGGGATAAAGTCTTGACAATCAGAGCTGTTTCCAGTAGGATTTTGCCAGAGGTTATTTCCTCATTCATTGTATTCGTCAAAAGAAAAACACTCATCCATTTAATACTGTGCATTGCTCAGAGCCACCCATCATCACACTACATAATGTTGAAGAGATAAAGAGTGAGAGATAGTAAGAGAGATAGAAGAAGAAAGAAGAAGTGTGTGTGTGTGTGTGTGTGTGTGTGTGTGTGTGTGTGTGTGTGTGTGTGTGTGTGTGTGTGTGTACGGCAGTAAGTTAGCTTCACATAGACATTGGACCATTTTTTGTTCTTCCTCAGAGGGGATAATTATCTTTTGAATATTCATATATGCAAACACAACATGAATTATTTCCCTCTTCACCTTCCTCTCCCTCTCTCCAAAGGTTAGCTCATTAATTACAGCCCAACAATTAGCAGGAAATATTTTTTATAATTCATTATTTTGTGCTTCTTTGGCGCCGGCGTTGGTGCATAACTTACAGCGGGGTCAGAGCCCAGGACAGATGTTGAGAGTGTCTGTAGCAAATAGCGTGCCCATGCTAATGCAGTGATTGCATGTGATTGTCCTGTGCAGTGTCCTGAGTTGTTAATGTTATGTGTGTGAGAATGTGGGGTATTTCAAAATAAAAGCACATGCAGCATACACACCATCAAGGCAAAACCACACACGCTTAAGCACAAGCAAATCAGTGCACATGTCAAGACAAAAACATGCAGACCAAACTCTCTCTCTCTCTCTCTCTCCCTCACACACACACACACACACACACACACACACACACACACAGCGGTCTGCGTGTTGGTTGTTGCCTGTGGGCCTGTGGTCTTTGAACTGCCTCTCAGACTCCAGTCTGTCCAAATTCAGTATGAGAGATCCAGCTCTCTGCCTGCCTGAACTACTGCAACTCTAACACACACAAAGAAAGAAAAACATACATAACCCAAAGACAGACAGACAGACACGTTCATTGAAGCACACACACACACACACACACACACACACACACACACACACACACACACACACACACACACACACACACACACACACACACAGACACCAAATTGTCTTCCTGCAGAAGTTCTTGGAAAGTGGCATTTGATATCTACCTGCAGTCAGACATCTAACATTCTCACCCAAAACTTCAGATAGGATATGATGTATCTGCAGAATCCGGACATACTGTAATTCATGAAAAGCAAAAAATTTGTTGCTAGATTACAAGTATTAATCAGATAAGATTTGGGCCACCCAGAGTGCTATCATCTCTTTACTTTTAAAGGTGAGCGTTACCTCTATATATATATATATATATATATATATATATGTGGAAAGCGTTGCTTAGTCATAGTTGAAGAAAGGAATATATAATGGCCAAAATCATACTCTACTTGACTTTGTTCCTCTCTGGTTTTGGTTTGGTCATGTTTTTTCGAAGATACAATGGAATTGTATTTACTCTGGCCCCTGTGTTGCCCTAAATTCTTTGGGACTGATACCAACTTGGAGACATCAACAGCTTCGCTTTTCCCTGAAAAGGTTAAGTGGTGCTGAAAATGTGTTGACCTGTTGGGAACTTCTGGGTTCTGTAGCGGCTGCAGTTAGTTGTGGCCCAAGGGCTCTATTGGAGTTGCTGTTCATTTGGCAGAGCAGGGATGTGTAAAATTGGATGGTGCAACACGGTTAATATGATTGTTTCCTCCATTTTGTGCTCACGTTTTGCAATTGGTCAACGGTGCAAATTTCATCAAAGTCAAACAAACCAATGTAAAAAATACAGCGTTAAGTAAGAAGTCAAGTATTGCTTCATTTAGCGCTACCTCCACAAGCAAACCCACTGCAATTCCATTTAATTGAAGTGATTTAGTCTGACATCTCACTTTTATAACTGCTCATCCTCTCTGAGGAGATGAATACATGTGGAAGAAGTGTTCAGTACATGAACGGATACATCTTTACTACACAAAGCCATTGTGACGTCAGATCTGTGATTCCTAAGCTTTAACCTTAAAGTGTTTAATATACTGTAGACATTATACATTATAAAGGCGTACTGTAATCTTTAAGGTGATAAAAGCTGCACTTTTGTTCACAGGATTTAATACAAAGTGAACAGTACAACATGATGGTAACAGATTCCTTTGGTCAACATACCAAAGGCTGTAATACTTTTCCTGTCACTGTGTTGTACGGCAGATAATTTGCCTTCTCTCGTGTGAAGGCCTGGCATCTTCTCACTTTGATCCAGACTCTCTCCTCACGCTGTGAAATGAGAGGTGATGTGACTACGCCGCCGTACGCCGCGTGTGTAGTTTGTCTCTCAGCTTTAAAGAAGTGTGTTTCAGTGCCAAACAACCTGTCCTGTTCACTTTCTCCTGAAGACTAATTTACCCACGCTGCCTCTTATGTTGGTGCCACTCTTGCACCGCAGCAAAAGAGTTGTTGAGTTATCTACAGAGGCAGGAAGGTGTGCATATGTACACTCATCAGCAAGCGTGTGTATTTGTGAGAGAGGAAAAGAGACGGGGATGACGCGTGGGCGTTTGAAGAGTGAAAGGAAACATTCTCCCGCTCTCTCCTCCCATTAAACATATTTGTACATTTCATCGCCAATAAAAACAGCAAATCAATCTCATCCAGCACTCTTCAGAGGGCCCTTTGAAGTCTTCTTAGTAAATGACCTCCCACTTTCTCTATCAACCGCAACCCCCATGCACCCTCCGTAAAAAAAAAAAAAAAAGAAGACTAGTGCAATATTTATCTCACTTCACAAAATTTTAAAGTATTTTTTTTCTTTTAGGAAAATCCTTGAAATTTTCATCAAAAGCATTCTAATCAGGCACTCCTCAGGTCAGCTAATGAGTTGGCAGGAGTGGGGCCCTCGCCGGGCGGTTCTCTTCAAAGGGTTAGCTCATTAGCGTTAGCGGCTCTGATTATGATACTTTCACATGCTCCCCTCACACACTCCTGCAAATACACACTTGCTAGCTCATTGACGCCGTCCCTTTTGCTTTCACGCACGCACACACACACACACACACACACACACACACACACACACACACACACACACACACAGAGAGCTGTCATTAGCCCAGTTAGCATCATTGGCATCATTAGCAGCCAAGGTCAGTGTTTGAAGCCAGAGACAGACGAGCAACCTCCATCTTCCTTCAACCAACCTTTCAACATGTCTCCTCGCTACTTTAACAGCTCTAAAGATACATTGCTACAATTAGCCCAGGTGAAAAGAGAGAGAAGAGAAAAGGAAGTTTTAAGATTAGGATAAAAAGAAAATGTAAACTAAAACAATGTAGTTACACTTTCTGCCCTTAAACTTTCCAGGTTTTTAGAAGCAAGCGTTTCCCACCATTTTCCTCTGCCAGCAAAGAGAGAAAAGAGTTCACATGTGGTTTGCCACAACTCCACTGAGAATTAATTAAAAAGATGAAAAAGATGTCACCCCATCGTGGATTATGCAGGCTCCCATTTACCTCCTGATAACATCACGTCTCGGTCTATGTGGTAACTCTTTGGGGGAGTTTTTCACGTTTGCTGACATTCATTGAACATGGTGAGAGCATGATGAATGTGAATTGTTAAATAATATTCTACTCATGTATAACATGTCAAGCATTGGTTCTCAGGTCAGTTTGAAACAGAAGATTTAATTTTCATTAAATCATTTCCATTAAGTCAATTTCTTTTAATCTAAATAAAGAATTAGTGTCTTCTAATCCATGTGACCCTTGGTGGTGGTAAACATTGGAATTAAGTAATGTCTCCTTGTGAAACCCCTTATCACAGGTTTATGGCCGTGTGGACATTAGTTGTGAGTAGTTAAACCGAAGAGGGATTTTTCCCTGTAATTAAGTATTTTTTAGAAGTTCAAAAAAGATGAGTGTCCGCTTTTTATCATTAAGAAAAAAGCAGAAATATATAGTGATTTTTTTATTATCTTGTGACTCCTCCAGCTTGGGACCCCTTGTGAGGGTCAAGACCCCCAGGTTGGTAACTGCTGTTTTGAAGAAGAAGAAAAAGTAGGAACTGCATCCTCAAGATGTATTTGAAAAAAACAACTTTGTTATCAGCGTTTATAGCTTCATTATAAAGCATAAAGTCTTTATGCAATAGTTAATTGTTTTGTTTAATTTTTTGCATTACCTCTTAAGTTAATATGCACGGATCGAAAATGCACACACAATCTAGTGGATGGAAATATATTGAGTAAAATACCAGATTATTATTTATACTTATTTATACTAGCTTTTGTAGTGTTCTGTATTGTGTTTGTTGTTGTAATAGTCAAGTCAGTTTTATTTATATAGCCCATTATCACAAATCACAAATTTGCCTCAGTAGGCTTTTTTTACACAGCACACGGCGCCCTCTGACTTTTTTGACGCTCACTTCGGCCCAAACAAACCCCTTAACTGGGAGTAAAAACATGTAAGAAACCTCAGGAAGAGCAACAGAGGAGGAGGTATCCTTCTCCCAGGATGGATAGACATGCAAGAGATGTTGTGTGTACAGATCAGACTACATAATGAAATTACAATATAGACAATCCATATGACAAAATGATACATCAAATATCAACATTTATTAAAAAGATGGATCCAGGAGAATTTCAAGCAGCTTACAGGGGTTGCCGTACAGCTAGACAGTGAGACACATTACCTTGTCTCCGCCATAATAATAATTACAACATTATAATGTTATCATGCTGTCCTCTTCTGACTATCAGTGGCACTTTTTACTTAAAATTTAAGAAGAGAAAAAAACTCACCACTGACATTCTGGTATTATTTAACCCAAAGAGGGCGCCACAACTACAGGTCAGAAACACATGGTGACATGGTTAGTGATTGGCCCAGAGGGGAAGTACCCTTTAATGGGGAATGACATGTATACCTGTTTATTAGTTTACAGTCAGAAATGAAAGATTTCAAGTTCTTTTCTGCTACAGTCTTAAAAAGGAAACGAGACACAGAGCTCTCAAGGTGTTATTTGACTCCACAGTTGCAGTGAAAAGCCTCTTCTGTACCAGCTTTAAAGCACACTTTTACTGTATGTGTGTATCATGGATATCAGAATGACAACATGGCATTTGTTTAAAAGCAAGCTAGGAACAAAAATTACTGTCTTTCTCTCCACCAGCCTCCCTCTCGTTATCCGTCCATTCCCCTCCTCCCATCTCACTTTTCTCTGTGTGGTCAGTGTGTGACAGAGGCCCCGGGCTGACTAATGGCTGTGGGCGAGATGTCTGGGAGATGGATCTTCCCCTCTAATTCACTGGTGGTGGACACACTGGATTTAACCCAGACTGACTGTGAATGTGTGTTTGAAACAGTGTGTGTAAATGTGTCGGACAGAGAGAGAATGGGTGCTGCTGTGTGTGTGTGTGTGTGTGTGTGTGTGTGTGCGTGTGTGCGTGCGTGTGTGTGTGTGTGTGTGTGTGTGTCCCAGAGAAAGCCTATTGAAAAGCCTCTCTCTCAGTCTATCAGATTAGCTCCATTAGTGGATTAGCCGGATTAGCGGGTTAATTGCACTCTGCTGCTGCGTTGGTGCGCAGAGGCTAATGACGGCTAACGCTAGTTAATCACACAGGCAGCCGCGTTAGCCAGCTACCGTCACGTCTGGCAACATGGCACACACATCAGGGAAACCAGCGTACACCAAGCTTCCCATGAGGATTAGGAACAAGACATGTTTGCCAGCTTTGAGTTCATAACTAAAAACAATTTTTTTTGGCAAGGTTATCTATTTTTTTTAACCAACTGCTGTTATGTGTTTGTCTTTTCTCTTTGTTAGAAACTGTTTGCAGCTGTTGGATTTAGGTTGCATTTGCTATTTTTTGTGAGGTATGAGGGGTTCTGTCCAATTAAAAGATGACTTTGAAGAAGCAGGAAGGGGTTCAAATAGCAATGGGGGGTTAAATGTTACAGGTTTGAATCCAAGGACAGGCTGGAAAATGATTGCAAAGAGACATGAAAAGGAAAAGCTTCTTCCTGCCTCCAACGACTATTACGTCCCCTCGAGCAAGGAGACCCCTGGCTGTACAGTGAACACACACACTGGCCTGCAGAGAAAGCTTTCCCACAGATCATAATTTACTACCTTAAAATCCAACTTTAAGTATCTTCTAATCAGCTTTTGACTGTGTTTTATCTCTGAATGTACAATCTACAATTTGACTCAAGTGATGAAATCAGTGAGAATGCCTATATTTGTGTATACATATTGAGGAGCATATGCTGCAACATACTATTGTTATAAAGCCATGGCCATGGATGGTTTGACTTACAGTAATTTGCTTTGCAAGGTGACGCTGTCTTCCTTCATCCTGCCTCAAACGACCCCCTGCTTGATGTTTATTTTTGATATGGACATCTAATAAGGAGGTACATATGAATGTGTGCACACTTCAGTAGTTTTTGAAACAGCATGTGGCTGAGGAAAGTGGTGTTGTTCATATTTATGTACTAAATATACTGGATTGATTTCAAGACAACATTCTGATCAGGTTTTACACAAATAGGCTTGGTAGTTAGTGGCTACTAGTACAACTAACTGCAAGATGCTGAGTAACAATTGTTACTGTTGTTGTCGTTTTAATGACTAATTAAATGCTGCTTTATTGATGGGTAGCAATAGTATATTAGGATTACAGATACAATACAATACAGATGTTTAATGTGATATTTTTGATCAGTTATTTATTTATTTATGTAATGTTCTTTATAGGAACAAGTAGCATGGACCAATGGCTCATATTATGACATGTATATCCTAAGCAACCTCCTCTCTCCTAAAAATGACATTCCCATACAACTAAACTGCATTCTCAATCCAGTTTCAAGGAAAACATATTTTCTCCTGGATTACATTTTTACACATATTGAATTTGCATACAATGTTGTCTAATCCAAGAGTATCAGTCTCAAATCAAACATGAAAAAACACACATTGGTATATGATATTCCTTCATAGTGAAATTCCCGTAAAGTAATCCACGTGTGAAATGCAGTCCAACCCTGAGCCCTCCTGATCAACACCGGGGGCAGATGTGTAAACAAAACCCAAATCAACCCCAATCACCACCACTGCAGAAATGAAAAGAAAGAGATGATCGTTCAAAGCTGCGGTACGTGATATGTTGCCAGTAGGATGTGGTGTTCGGATCTGAGTGAGTGCGGTGTTATTGATGCAGTAGCCAATGAGGTCTGACACATGGCTTCAGGACAGGAAACGCCAGGGGTTATGGGTAAAATGGGTGTTAGTGAGAGTGTGCAGGAAACCAGAAGCGCACCCACACCTATGCACATTGCTCGCACGCAAAGACATAAGAAGGAATGTGAGTGAGCACAGGCACATACACACACACGCACACAAATACACACACACACACACACACACACACACACACACACACAGACTTTTCGTATATTCTGTGGGCACCTCAGCCTCATTAAGGGGAAGTGAAGGACTCCCTGCTCATCTTTAAAAGATAAAACAAAGTGCTGTGATGTCATACCTCATCAGCCTTCGCCAAGGAGACGAGAAGCACTTTAGCAGAAAGAGCAGAGTGTGTGATCGCCTGAACGCACAGACCTCCCTCTGACTTTCTCTTGTTTTCTTTCTCACACACACACACACACACACACACACACACACACACACACACACACACACATCAATCGTGGCAGCGGTGGATGGTGGATGAGGGATGCATGTTGGTTTGGGGCTAAACATGATATCTCCTTTCCCCAGGGCCAGCCAATCAGAACAGCCTGGCAGGGAAAAACAGCAAAAGCACTCAAGATTGTCCAGAAGAAAACACACTTAGACTCACACACACATAAACACACAATAACAAGCACAAGAAACCTATGAAACACACACGCCTGTACTCTTGCGTGCACTAAAATTCCCTCCAAGCAACCATCCATCCAGACAAAGAAATGCTTCAGCAGACACACACCCGAAGTGACGCTTTAATGTTTGATGTTATTACTTCATCATTATGAGATTCATCAATTGCCCTAACTAGCAGCTAGATGCTATCAGCGAGAACAAAGCCGAGCCCTATCGTCGATGTTCTTAGAGTTGCGCCAGTGCCTGCGGGGGGTGGGACCTTAGGGTGGGAGCTAGGGGGTATGGGGCACAGGAAGTAAGTACCTGGGAGGCAGCAGTCAGGGGAAGTGCCTAGAGGTCCAGAGCCCAGGGAAGACAGAGTCACCGCTATCGGCTCTGTTAAGGGGGGAGGGATCGGGGCTAAGTGTTTCCAGGGGAAGTGAAATAGTAGAGCAAATGTTGTTAGGAGGGTGAAACAAGAAAAAAAAAATTAAAGAAGAAAGGATGACAGTGACTCTTTTGAATCATTATATACCATCATATTAACAGTTTAATCCTCAAAGAAATTTGCCATTACTACTTACGTGTTTAAAGCTTTAGTGCATTATTTTTGATATTACTGAACGTCCGTTACATGGCTGTGCATGGTCTCGGAAGGCTTGTATCATGTAGACGCACTGATAGTTTTGTTAGATTTCCTCATGGGGACAGCAGAAATTACACACTATATCTTTAAGTACATACCTGAAACACTTACAAGTGTGTTTGCCAATTAAGGACAAAGGAAAGGAAATATATATAATATAAAGAAAATATATATAATATATGCTTTAAATACAAGCTCAGGTTGCAGTTCCAGGGCAGAACTTAAATGGACTGTGAGTTTATACAGGACGCTTATGTGATTATAACAAATAACAATTTTCTCTGTTATCATATTAATCGGTTAATCTGTAAAATATTTGTAAAATCTGTAATATATATAAGGAATTCATGAAGAATACCACAGTCTGCAGTGACTTTTTCTAAGTGCTTGTTTTGACTGACCAACAGCCCAAAAATAAGAATTGAGTTAAATTTTTATCATCTGACAAAATGAAAACAGTAATTTTGCTTTCATTAAACTACTAATTAATAATTTCCTGCAGATTCCCTAATTAATCAACATATCACTTCTGCGCTGTTCTTCGAACTGTTCTTCCATCTTCTATATAGAAAACAACAAGTGTTTCTTGCTTGCTACAGTTGAACATAACAAAGGGTTTGAGATATTTGTTCATCTTCATACTTCTACTCCACTACAATTCAGAGGAAAATAGTGTACTTCATTACAAGTTACTTTGCAGAGAATTTAAACACAAAATATATGATCAACTTATAAAATCTGATGAATTGTAAAGACTAAAGTAGTTCAAATATGCTCCACCTCAACATACTACAGCATCAGAATGCTGTTTACACATTAATGTCTTTAATATCTTCAGTAATATAATCCAATAATAAAATACATTGTGATAATAAAAACACTTATTGCTCATTATATTTTGCTGCTATTACCTTCACTTTATTTTAAATTTTAAAGGCAGGA
This sequence comes from Percina caprodes, assembly GCA_013375575.1. Taxonomy (NCBI): domain Eukaryota; kingdom Metazoa; phylum Chordata; class Actinopteri; order Perciformes; family Percidae; genus Percina; species Percina caprodes. The sequence continues at coordinate 319,527 of JABXJD010000225.1, forward strand.
ATATTACACTGTATTACTACTTGTACTTGAAAAAGAATACTTCTGAATACTGCTTTCACCAGTGCTTGCAAATGTGGGTTTACCATCTATTCTTCTCATACACCTCTGCCTACTGTGAACATTGACGGCTGGGCTGCAATCTGTAGACATATAGTAAAGCCTATAAAGAGTCAAACCAAAAGCCAGAGCTTTGCTCTCAGTCGTGTGACTTTTATTTTACCCTCTCTGTATATGTGTACTCAGAGACACCCTCAAAACTGCCCTGTGATGAAACACACACACACCAGAGGGAAGACTAGTTATGCAAAGTGAGGACTAAAGCTAGAACTCGAGCTACTTGCTGGGAGAATTATCAAATTGTAGCAGAATCAGTTGGGGAAACTGCACATGTGTGAATCTGTGAGCAGTATCCGAGTGGAATCATCAAACCGCAGCTCAGGTGTAGCTCACTGACAGAGGATTAGAGAGAGGAGACTCCCGGGTTTGTTTGAGGAATCGACTCCATCGCTCTCCGGTTTGCTTGTGGGTCTCACCTAGTTGTTGACCCCTTATAGCTCTCAACAAGAGTTTTCTCTTACTTTCTATTATGTCGGCATGCAAAGATGCCAACATGTAAACAAACAAAATTAAAGGTGCAGAGCATCGACAGAAAACATGTTGGATAGATTTTTGCTCTTTTTTTTACCACAATAAGCAATAATTAGGCCCCACTTTGAAAATAAAATTAATAAAATAAAAAGTGATGCAGTAGAGCAGGGATGGCGTGAGGAACGGGGAGGGGGTGAAGTGGGGTAGGGGTATTTGGCGATGGCAGGGTCATTATGGGGTGTAGAACAGTGTGCAAGAGGGGGCATCAGGGCAAGGAGGAGGGACAGTGGGGGTGACAGTTGAGGGGATTTGCGGGGGATGAAGGCTGGGTGTGATAAGGGGGGGGGGGGCGAGGGGTGCAGCTTGGAGGCTGGTGTGCGGTGGGGGTGAGGGTTGGCGGGGAGAGGGGGTATCAGTGGGGAATGGTGTCAGCTGCAGAGGCAGCAGGGAAAGCCGACATCTTAATAAAACAGCCTCGGGCTAAATCCCATTAAAGGCCTCAGAGCCTGTTACCACTGCTGGCCAGGTAGCGTGCACACACACATAACACATACACACACATCATATATTTGTGCCTGCGCGTACACACACACACACACACACACACACACACACAAATATATTATATATGGATCCATGTGTCCGTCTCTCTGTCTGTTCCTGTCTGTCCATGTGTGGGGGTCTTTCTTTGTGTTCGGTTGTTGTGTGTGTGTGTGTGTGTGTGTGTTTGTTTGTGTGCATGTGTGGTTTCACCAGCTGACCCTTGCGCAATTATTCCCTCCAAAGGCACACAATACTGCACATAGAAGGCCCCAGATAGCTCAGTTGGTAGAGTGGCCATCCATATATAGAGGTTTACTCCTCGATGCAGCAGGCCTGGATTTGACTCCGACCTCCGACCCTGTGCTGCATGTCATCCCACTTTCTCTCCCCTTTCATATTTTCAGCTGTCCTGTCAAAAATAAAGGCTTAAATTGCCCTAAAAAACCACCAAACACACCTTCCCTCGCCTATTGTTGTTGCAGGTGTGGATAATTCCCAATCTGGTCAATGGGTTAGGTTTTGGTGGTTTCAATTTGACTTCCGAGTTTGCTTCCGAACCTATTCCTCTGATTAGAAAGAGAGGGGAAGAGGTGGAAGTGCCAATCCCTGAATGTTTTTTGAGGAAAATTGATAAATCAAAGCTTGTGTCGTCCCTGCTCGCCCCCAGAAGAGATGCTGTGGTTGCCACTGCAGCCAAAGGTTTTAAAGGCCTGGTAACTACACTGAATAAAATCATAACACACTTTTACCAATTTTTCATGAGCTGAACTCACAACGCTTATTTCTCTCCAATATTGTCCACAAATCTGTCTTAGGTTTAAGGTTAGGGTTCATCTCTCTCTTTCTCTCTCTCTCTCTCTCTCTCTCTCCCTCTCTCTCTCTCTCTCTCTCTCTCTCTCTCGACCTGAATGCAGTTTGTTGTTGTAACTGACTTGAGTGGGAAAATTTTCACATTCAATGGCGTCTGACACTTCTGGCATCTCTTCACGATGAACCCTAACCCTTACACCACATACTGACTAGTTTGCGGCCCCCCCACCATTACAGTAAAACTGCACATTTTAGTGTGACCGACCTAATGAACCCCTGTGCAATAATCATGCTGTCTAATCAGCATCTTGATATGCCACACCTGTGAGGTGGATGGAGAAGTGCTGTCTAGCCTAGTGCCTAAAAGATTAAAAGGTGTTGAAGGGGCAACTTTGTTATTCCTTCAAAATAAAATCCAACTTTCTGTTGATGGAGAGGCCTGATCAACATCCAGAGGTTAAGTTTTAGGTCACGCTCTTTCTTTTCCAATCCCCTGTCTGAAACTGATCAAGGAGTGTATACCGGGGTGCCGCCACCCTTCTGCACCCTGTTCTCCAGCGCCCCTTGGTGGCTACGGATTAGACCTATCTGCCTTAATGGGACAAGAGGGACACAGAGGCAACTTTCAGAGAGATTTCAAAACAAAAGTCTGTAGTTGGAGATATCTTTCAAAGCCCCAATCTTTCACTCATACATTTTATTTATTTATTACAAATATGTGAAATCCTGTATCCTGTATAAAATTATCTCAAAGCTTTACATATATATATATATATATATATATATATATATATATATATATATATATATATATATATATATATATATATATAGGCAAAAAAACGCAAGAGGAATTTTCACCAGTGCAGATGAGCTCTGCAGGAGATTTGTCAAGGATGGCAATTCCTCCCTGGAGCACTACAGATGCTTGTATGATGAACAGTAACTAAACTGTCCTCTGAGTTTTTATCCACACATACACTCTCTGATTCTGGGCTGGCATCCAAGTATACTGGCCCAAACGAAACACATGCTCACACACACACACACACACACACACACACACACACACACACACACACACACACACACACACACACACACACACACACACACACACACACACACACAGCAAAACACTCACACACACACAATACACACACAAAAAGTGGGGGGAGATCAATATGAAAGAGAAATCTATATGTCCCAAAGTTGAAGTTCAGCCTCTTTCTGACAGAACACACAAGTTCCTGTTGTAGTAAACTATTGTTTTGACAGGATGTCACTTCAGTTCTGCAGTGTGTGTGTGAGAGCGCCGAGCGCCGCGCGCCTCCTCTTTATCTCAGGCCTTAGGCTACTGTCACTGAGCCGGGGGGAGAGTGGGAGACCGAGGCAGACAGACAGAGGGAGAGAGAGAGAGAGAGGCAGGAAGAGAAAGAGACAGAGAGAGCCCGGGAAATAGGGAGGAAAAAGGGAGAGATAATTCACTTGTCAGGCTGATGAAATTCCATTTTAACTGAAGCTGCTAATAGGAGCATTACGGGGGTTCAGCAAGACTGAGACAACTTGCTGATAGTGAAGTGTGTGTGCGTATGTGCGTGTGTGTGTGTGTGTGTGTGTGTGTGTGTGTGTGTGTGCGTGATGCCAATACTAGCATACTTCCATCCTCCCTTTATTTAAAATCTCTTGCTGCCAACATATGTCTCACATCACGCTGACTGGGTCAACGTAGAGTTTAGTTTTCCTTCTCCACCCAGTGACAAATCCTGCTCCATCCATCCCAGTTATTTATGACTCCACAAGACCTTTACTTTACAAATGACATGTCAAAATGATGCATGAACCTGTTGGTGCGTTGTGGTCTAACTTTGATTTTTTTTTCTCAAAGTTTTAGAGGATGGTATTGTGCAGAGTGGGCATTTGTTAGTGGGCTAACTTATTTTGATTGGCTTACACAAGCTTTGGCTTCATTTTTACTGCAAGTGAAACGAAATACAGCATTTAATGTGTGCAAAGAGTGGCAAAGCACAAAGATATACAGTATTTAAAAAGATAAATGAATGTACAGAAAGAACAATGAAACAATGAGGTAGTGATAGTAAGAAGTTATGAGATACACAAAAGAAACAAAAGAAAAAAATACAAGATTGTCAGTAAAATATGTCAGTAGTGTAACTATATTATGTACAGCCAATAAATAGTATATTCAGTATATTGAGTGTGGTTATAATATATACAGAAGAAACACATGAACTCTGAGACAATTAATTCAATTTGTGAGACACTAAAAAGTCAAAAAAGTTAAAAATGATTACATTCTATTGTAACGATGAAATGTCATTTTGATTATATTTTATCTAATTACATTATTTAAGTGTAAACTGCAAAAATTCACGAGCGATATACAAGGTTTGAAAGTTATTAAGGTGATGATGATGATGATGATGATGATGATGATGATGATGATGAGAGTAAAGTTTCAACGTGAATCACATTTTTTGAATATAAGTGTTTGAGAGACATTCTACCATGTTTATATATATAGCGGCTGAAATATAAGCACTCTTTGGATGTTGTACAAATTCAAATGCACACAAAAACTTGTTAAAAAATTGTAAAGCATTGCCAAAACAACTGAGATCATTATATGACAAAGAAGCACTGATGTAAGAAAACTTAAGTCACATTTTACTTTCTCTTCCCCTAAAAACAGCCAGTGTCCTCATACCATACATCAGTTTGTTTGGTTATGCTTGATTTCTTTTAAAAAGCACTTAGAATATAGTTCCCTCACATACCTTACATGCTGTATATTTGGGAGGGTTGCACTTCAAATTCTTGATGACATCGAACTCTTGCCCCTTTTAAATTTTAAGGCACTTTGTAGTACATACATACATACATACATACATACATACATACATACATACATACATACATACATCATACATTACATTACATTGTTTTGTTCCAAAACTTCTTCCAAATGAACATGATGCAATTAACTCTCAGAGACAAGATCAATGAGCTCTAAAAAGAAAACACTATGCATTATTTAGATTAAATCATTTGACTCTGTAGTTAAATCCCCAAAAAGATAAGCTTTATTCAAAGTAGACCCTGTAACACTCAGTACACATTACTCTTCAATTCTCACTGTTATATTATTCCACCTTGAAAACACTTTTTTTTTTCTAGACTTAATATGAATTGTCCAGACATACAGTAGATGGTATTTCACTCAAACATTAAGTCTGTTTGTATGTTTTTACTGTAAAGTAATGTCCATCTGATGATTATTATTAATGTGCATTTTGGATCTGTGCCCAAACAGTTTTGATGCTGCGTTAGCTTTCATGCAGATTCAGTGGAAGCTTATGCAGCATCATCACAGCAGCCAGTTATCCAGTTATACTGTCCACCAGTATTACTGATTTCAAAGGGACATCTAACACACACACACACACACACACACACACACACACACACACACACACATACAACCACACACTCACTCACACAGAGAAAGGGTTAAGAGAGCCCCGAGGCCAAGTGATTTACGCAAGAATGGGCTGAATGGTTACTGTCTCTTTCTGCATGTGTGTGTGTGTGTGTATGTGTGTGTGTATGTGTGTGTGTGTGTGTCTGTGAGTGTGTGTTGGCACTCAAGTATTAAAAAAAATACTCCAATGCAACACTGCTGTACAGTTTAAGAGATGGTTTGTTGTTCTTACTTACACACACACACACACACACACACACACACACACACACACACACACACACACACACACACACACACCCTATCTCACTTATTAACCCACAGGTAAACAGATAATCTAATGCACACACATATGGTACACAGATTGAAAGCTGGGTCAAATGTGACCTTCAAGGCATTGTTACAATTTCTTTCATTTTCTTTAAATTGTTTTAATATTTAGGTCGTATCGAGCCTGACTTTATGTCTTAAAGACGTGGAAAAACAATACAGTAAATTGTAGGTGCCTCCATTATATTTTGATTGCATTCAATATAAACAGAATATACCTATTTTCTCATAAGAATATCAATTTATCTTTTCTTTTATGCCCAAACATGTACATAGAGTATAACTGCTAACTAAGCAGGACTTCAAATACACCTCTTAAAGATGTCAACCCATGAAGACATGACATTCAGAGGTGTGTAAACTGAGTTAAAACACAATCTCCAGATGAGACAAACAAGCAGAGAAACAGTCAGTCAACAAGACGTTTGCTTCACTTTCAGTCTGTAAAGAGTCTGAATGCCATCTAGTGGCTGCAGCAGGAGGCCGTGCTGCAGATACAGGATCCGATGTCACACATGGAGCAACTTCAATGCCAACAGCACCCCCTGCAGGGTGACACTCACATTCCTCTTTTTAAACACTGGATCAGCTTTGGATGCATTTTCGGTTTGACTTGGATGGAAATCTTTATTTTCATAACCTCAGATTGGTCAAATCTTTGCTGCATCAAGTAAAGTTTGAACTTGTGTACTCATTAGAGTGGTGTCTGAGGGATCTTTGAGATGTCTAATTCATACTGAAACTATAAAAGAAATCATCAACTGTTCATTATTTCCTTTTTTTTCTTTTTGAGGCATCCGTCAGATACAGCTTCTGATGCCCTTACGCTGCAATCCAATACAATTTGGTTTCTGCTTTCAACATACACTGTGTGCACCAGCTGAAGTGCAGCCGTTACAAGGCAGTCATGCACTGAGATTTTGAACTGTCACTGGTTTATGTCAAATGTTTACCTGTTCAGCTTACAGCTCAGTACGTGTACAGTAGGAGTGTTTAGCAAACAGCTACTTTTCCAACAAGAGCAAACAGGATGTTGGCCAACACAATTCAAACAGCTTGATTCATCACAATGCATAAAGACTGTTACAAAACTACCACAGCTGTGTCATCAAAATAATAGTTTGTGTTTTTCAGCTATGGTGTATTTTAAAATATACATTTATAAAAATATAGGTTATTTATTATCTGTGCAGGGGAGAAAAGCTGTCTACAATGAGGCCTGGACACTCGTTTTGGTTCTATTTTTCTTTCCTGCAATTCTGTGTCCATGATTTGTGAGTTTTCTGTAGTTGCTACTCACTTTTTGTTCCATTATTTAGCCAAGGTGACTATCAATGCTCAGGATTACAGGAACTAATGACCCTAGTTCTTTATATTTCTTTAAACAAATAATAATAATGTAAGCATGCATAAAAATCAATTTGATTTGATGACATGCCATTGTTTGTTTCTATCTGTAACTTATTTACAATTTACAGTTTAGTAGGAAAAGTGTACATAGTAAAGTTGAGTGTTGTATCTAATATGCAGTATCTCCCATTAATGTCCTAGTGGCCATCAGCATTCACTCAGCTGGTCAGAGACATTGGATGGGCCTTCAGCGTCTGACTGTGGACAAGCGGGGGACCATGGAGAGTGACACACACACACACACACACACACACACACACACACACACACACACACACTGACAGACACCTTGCGAGAATGCACATTCACACAAACACACTATTTTGTAAGGTGCATATATACGTGTGTGTGTGTGTGTGTGTGTGTGTATGTGAGGAGCTGTGGATCTCCTAATTTAGCCTCTAGAGAGCTGAGACGTCGCTGTGTCAATCTCACTGCGCCGCTTTTTTCCCCACTTAACTTTTTAACCGAGTTTCCTCCTCTTTGCAATCCTCTGTATTTATAGCTGCCAAGCCTGGAGCAGCCGTATATGTGTGTGTGTGTGTGTGTGTGTGTGTGTGTGCAGTATTTACCAACATTAAACTCTTTGTGCTGCGTGTGTGTGTATAGCTGCACAGCTGTTGATATTGTGGGGTTAGGGGTTTGGTATTTCAGTCAATTTCCAGAGAGAGAGAAACAGAGGAAGTGTGGAAATCGCTGGAGGAAAAAGAGAGAGCAGAGGAAGAAAGAGAAGGAGGTGAGAGGGGTGAGGAGGGAGGGATGGTGGTGGAGAGGTTTGAAGGGGATAGAGGGATGGAGGGATGGATGGAGGGATGAGGCAGACTTCTGGCCGGGCGAGCTGCTCTGAGACTAATTAAGGTGAGGGCAGTGGCAGAGAAGAAGTAATGATGAAGAAAAGGATTTACTCCCTCCATCTCTTCGTCTAAGACGCACACCACCACCTCTCTACCCGTCACTCAGCCCCTCACCTCTCTTCCTCCACCCCCCTCTTCCTCTCCTCCCTCATCTGTCCATCTCCCCTTCTCGTTCCTCCTCTTTGATTTATAAAAACTGCAAAGAAAGCGGCATTAACATTGTAAGGTTAGTGTGATACGGCCTATTGATGTCTCACAGCAGAGAGTCTATATCCTCGAAGTTCCACTTCTGGAATTGTTCTGGTGCTGCAGGATATTCCGCCAGATGCATGTCTTTTCCCCAATTGTCCGTTTCCTTCCCCTTTCTTTGTGTTGGAATTTTAAACGATTTCTGAGGACTATGGTTAGCTAAATCCAGACAGCTAGCTAGACTATCTAGTCTATCCAATCTGAGTTTTCTGTTGCCCAACTACAACAACTTTTGAACGTACACATCATCATCGTTCCACCAAAACAAGTTCATTCCCGAGCCTTAGCGCCGCCCATGACAATTGTGGTTGGTTTATGAAATGTCATTAAACCAGAGCACATTTTTCTCCCATCCTAGACTTCTGTGTGGACTAACCAGACCCTCCTCTGCAGCGCTGCGGAGGAAATAACTGTTTGGATAAAAGCGTATGGACTTATATGAGGAAAAATCTAAATATTTTCACATATCGTAATTTAGGTACAGAGTTGATTTTTGTTTCCCCTGATTGCCAAGACCTAAGATAACAATTTGAAAAAGCGATTTAGTTTTGATTGCTCTATGTGTGATTTCAACATGTCTCTGTGAAATTCCATTTCCATTTTAGTCTTTTTGTTTGTCTTTATAGTCTTTTGACAATTTACATTTTCATGTGACATCCCTGCAGCATACATATCCTAAAAGGCCAGGATATCCTGAAATAAATGATTGAAAAACATGGCATAGACCTGAGAGGGTGAAAGTGTTTTGCATTTATTTTGGGCCTTAGTGAGACCTAAAGATTTAAAGGGGTCAAGAACATTTAAGCAGGTAGCTGTCCTCTCCACTGCCTGTGATTTTAAAATGAAATGAATGTCATGGTCAAACACATATTGGAATTTTTAAAAACAAAAATGTTCCAGTACAACATCATTCTCTCAGACCAACATCCCGAGAAGTGAAAGTTGTTTGGGAGTTACAGTGTGTGAACTTCTTAAAGCTAAAGTACGTAGTTTCTGTCTCCCCCATGAGGAATTCTAAGTAATGACAACAAAACTGTCGGCACGTACACATGATACAAACCTTCTGTGATTGAGCACCCCCCACCCCCCTCCTCCTCCACACAGTTGCTAGTAACCATGGAGGACACGGAGGATTAAAAATCCTGATGGACTCTTCAGAAAAAGGTAGTTATCTTCACTCGAGCTTCTGAGCGCAAAAGTCACCGGACACCACAATCTTCTGAACATAGCCACACTGAGAAATCCAGAGAGAGTTGTGTGGAGCTGATAGTCTTAATAAGCTTTGTAGCAACTCATTTGGCAATGGCTGGAATGTAACGGACGTTTATTAATATCAAAAGGTTAGGCACTACAGCTTAAAGAAATGATTTCCTGTTTGATTGCTGGATAACAAACTATTTCAATTAATCTATCAATATTCAGCACATGTTAAAACAAAAGTGGCCTTTGTCTTTAGATTGTTTTCTTAGTTGTTTTCCTCTAAATGATTAACTGACTGGTGGTGGTGTAGTGGTGAGGATGCACGTGTCACTGTAACCGCTGTGTCTTGTTACGTGCATGCAAAAGACAAAAACCAAACATAACTGTCAAGTCCTTCCTAGGGTTCCTCTTGCTCTCATTCTGCAGCTCTGTTTCCCTCTATAGCGCTGCACAGTAGCACCACTGTTGGCTCAGAATGTCCCATCTTCCAAATGCCAACATTTATTTTAACCCTTGTGTTGTCCTCCCAGCTAAAGAAATGTTAACGCATGTTTCTACAAAAAAAAAAAAAACTTCCGGCACTTTTTGTTGAATTTGTTTTAGTTTTGTTGTTTTTTTCAGCACATTTTTATTTTATTTTTTTTTTATATCTTTGTTGCTTTTTTGTGGTTTTCTTTGACTGATTATCACTTGAATTTTTTTTTTACCTAATTTTGAAGTTTAAGAAGCAGAAATATGCTATAAAATTGAATAAAACACCCAAAATTCAATGAAAGTAGTGAACTGATCCTTCATTTTACTTGAGAAGAGCGTTTTATTGAACCATCCATGTTCATTTTAGGAAATTTGGTTGAAAGAAAGTCAAATTTCTGATATAGACACTTTTTGAAAATGGGTCGAATTTGACCTGAAGACAACAGGAGGGTTAAAAACCAGAAGAAACAGGTTTGATTTTAAGTTGAACAGCTGTACAGTTTTGTGACATTATCAAATGAGAAAGGGTTGCCTGGCACCAAGTGTTGTGTGTTTTGTAGACCATAGGTTATATTCACAGTAGAAATGTGTAAAGTACCTAATATCTGTGGTTAACTGCACATTATTAAGGTAATTACCTAGATATTTGATCCAAAATAATATCTTCCATTTGGGGGGAAAATGACATGCTTTTAGAGAGTGATACGTTTGAGAGGCTAATTTTAGGCAGTAGTGTAAAGAAATACAATACTAAACTGCAGGTGTGTACGTTCATTTTAATAAACCATGTTTTGGATCATACATGATCATACATACATGGTTGTACATTAAAGCAAAACATAAAACATAAAAACATAAAAACACACATGTTGGTTCAGTTTGTTTGAGTTTAAAATTCTGATTGCACTACAAATAAATTAATTTCAAAAAGTATTACTTGATGACGAATAAATACATATTAGGTTGGTTTTATTCCAATAAAGTTTTTTCAATATTAAACCTGTACACATGTGCAGTATGTTCAGGTCCTCCTCCAATCATCTCTCTCTCTCTCTCTCTCTCTCTCTCTCTCTCTCTCTCTCTCTCTCTCTCTCTCTCTCTCTCTCTCTCTCAATTTTCAATTTCAGTTTGCTTTATTGGCATGTCAAAAAAAAAGTGTTGCCAAAGCATAAGAAACAAACATACAAACAGCAACAAGGAGTAAATACATCAGCTATAATAATACAAGTGAACAGGAAAATTATGATTTTATTGCAGATAATAAACAAATTTTGTGCATGTCCCTCAAAGGGTACGTTAAAACAATATTAAAAATAAATTAAAATAAAAACAAAAACAAACAAAGATAGAAAAACTAAATAACAAAACTCTTATTCTCTCTCTCTCTCTCTCTCTCTCTCTCTCTCTGTGACCCCTCCACTGGTTTTCTCCTCCCTCCATCTTCCCCTCTCCTGCTCCTCAGGCATCCTTTCTCCGGCAGCTTGTCATGAGGCCTCCTGTTCCAAGCCCGCCAACTGTGTTCCTGTCAACCACCGGCGATACTTCCCGTTTCCAATTGTTCACTTCCACCCACATGTATGCTACATCTGCTTCTCGCCATGTTTTGGCATCTTCTTGTTACAAATTTGCATACAATTTACAGAAACAGAGTCTTATCCTTCTGCACGTCTCCTTCTGTTATCTGTGCCTGTCACTGTCTGGCCTGTCTCTTCTTTTTAGTGTCATGGCTTCAACCCTACACTAACGTTTACCCGTACAGGGAGGTACGCCGCTTAAATCTGATAGGCAAGCAAAACAAAATGAAGTCTGGGCCAAAGCCAAAGAATTCTTCTCTAAATAGACATAATTTCCCCACTACAAAACAAAGAGGGTTTCCACCGACACATGCTTCAACAAGTACATTTGTTTTCCATGTAAAAGAGAAATTTTAAAGGTCACATACACTTTTGTAACATGTTTTGCTGTATCTGTATGCATGATGATTTAAAAAAGCCTATATGCTAAGCAGCACCCTTCTCTGGATAAATAAATGTTAAATGTGTCATGTTACTGCTCAGCATAACGGCACACAGACAGAAGAACAATCAAATGTGGGTAGAGAGAGGGGGGGGGAGAGGGGAGCTAACAAAGACAAAGAGCAAATGTCTGATAACTTTAATTGCACAATTAATGTTTAAAATATGCCGTCACCACTTTAAGACTATAACCAATTCAGGCAGCCAACTCATATATGGATTTATAATGTGAATACAGAGTTCATGTTACAACGTAAACACCAATCTCACCGAGCTAGGGAGTGATGACAATAAACTTCACCCCCCAAAAAATGCATGGCTTGGAAAAGACATCTTCCTATGAAATGTTATGTAGTATTGATATTCAGAAATATACAGTAGTTAAATACGACATATAACTGTAAGGGCACGACATGCTACTTATCTGAAACGCAGAGAAAATTCCCATTGTTTAACGACTTCCTGAGTAATGTCTGATTTTAATGAGGCTGCACATAAAGCACAAATGGTGCTGTTAAAAAGCAATTACTTTTTGAGGCTCTGCATTTGTGCCCTATTTACAGATTCCATGTAATCAGATCTTTTCGGCTGAGAAAAACACGCAATCATGTAAAACATGTTCTCAAACACTTAATCCACATTTAAGATAGTTTAGTTAATATTTGGACATAATTCAGGCAAACTGATGAATATTATTCTAATCTTTTCGTCTAATACCAGCTCAGTAAATCTTCATCAGATGTTAGGAAATGTGATGTTCTCTGCTCAGAATGCCGGACCACATGTGGAATACCTGCTCCACTAATAGATGGCTTTTAATACCTGGGGTTTCAATGAAACTATAAATTCTACTTGCCTTACCATGCACTGATTTTCCTAAGACAGTTACTGAAATAACTAGATAGAAAAGAACGGCTTCTAAAGGGCACAGCCTCTGTACTTTCACGTATAATGATGGGAGGAAGCTGCATGAAGATCGGATGTTTGATCACTTCACATCAGTGCACATCAGGCAAAGGAGAAAAGCCCCTCAAAAGAACTTAGGTGTCAGTTTTTCTGTAAACTACACTGCACCACCAAGCAGTGTGAAAATGTGAAATGACATTGTACTTTGAGCTAAAGGAATACAATACACAATGATTATAGGGGAGTATTTTCCAGTATTTATGCAACAAAGGAAAAAAAAAAAAAGAACAATAAGGTTAACCATGTGTCTACTTTGTAAGTAGATGGCTCTGCTGCTTCAATTAAGCACTGTGTTAAGTGAAAATCAATTCTAGTATTAACAAAGTGTGAAAAAGTATTTTAAGAGGTTGTTTATTTTGATGACATGCACTAATACATTAAAATATTATCAACAATACTGGGATGAAGCAATTTCGATTGGATGTCATAAATGTTTGACGGTTTGAATGAGATTTCAATGGGATTGTAGTATGATGGCCAGTTACAGAACTTTATTTTTAATTCTAGTTGAGATTGCAAAGTTTCCAAACATGTATATGAAAGGATGTACGTCTTGTACAGTACAATATATCGGAAATATATACATTTGATGGAACATTACAGCCATGGGAAATGAGCGGAAACACAGTGTGGATAAGGTCATTTTATCAGATGATGTTGTACGTAAGGAGTAGCTAACCTTATAGCTTGTAGACTTGAAGGAAGATCCTTGCCAGATCAGAACACACATAAGAATGTGGCTGCCAGTTGCATGATGCTTTAGATTTTCATGGTGTACATTAATAAATTAACACCTCAAGCTTAACTGAGTGGACGGACTCACCACTGTCACTGTTAAAGAGGTAAAAACTTTTCCTCTTCTTCAACTGAACTGAACTAAATAGCTCGAAATAGAAAAAAAAAGACAGAAGCTTAAAAATGTAAACAGTAGTTTTGTGTTATATTATGTGTACATTTTAATGAGATTCTACAAAAACTGCAAAACTCAAGAAAACTTTTTGGATGATACGTGCATGGTCAGCAATCTGTCCTGTCAACTCCCACCTGCTGCCCGTCCCTTTCTGCAATGCTGTCTGGTAATGGGTAGCTGGCCATTTTGAGTAAACCAGGGACTTTATCTTTTTATTTTTAACCCAATATATGGAATTTAAAATAGGTGAAGCCTGAATTAGTAGAGGAATAAAATCTAAACCTCAAATCCTTCAAGATTTAAGGGAGATAGAATAGTCTACAAACTCCCAGGTGACGGGAAATACACAAGCACACACGTCCTTAAAAGGACTTTACAATACAATATATTTATTCACAAACCTTAACCTATACGTCAGCCCAGACCTTAATAATACTAATGATAGTCTTAACACTTGTATCATAAGGTCTTGAAAGAGCGACGAAACAAAAATAGCTTACTTTGCAAAGATTTTCCTCATTCCAAAGCTCAAAAACTCAAAGACAGAGAAAGAAGCATATACCAAGGACATACACCTAGAAATCAGCAATGGAGTCCACGTTCCAGTCATGTTAAACACTGTTTTTGTGAAAGGATGGGTGAAAACACGCCCTTGACAACAAGTTTTTGTCTGCAAAACTGCAGGATGACAACCTTTGACCTTTTTAGATTTCAGTGCCTAAGAGGCGGGGCCCGCAGCCCAGTGGGTTCTCTCATTGGACAAGGTTGTTGGACATTTGAGGCCTGTGGGGGGACGTGATTGGAGCGCGAGCCTTATGCAGAGCACAGGATTCAGGTGAGAACAAGAGACACCAACACAGCATGAGACACATACAGAGAGCGATGGATGGATAGAGGGAGAAACGGGGAGCAAAGTGTGTGTGTGTGTGTGTGTGTGTGTGTGTGTGTGTGTGTGTGTGTAACAGCAAAGCCTGGATAGCAGTGTGTCAAGAGTGCTGTCAGTCACTCATCCATCCAGCTGGCTAATTGGCTCCTTACCCTCTTTCTCTTTCCCTCTCTTACCCTCACTCACACTCTCTCTCTTTCTCTCTCTTCCTCCCTCGCTTGCCCTCACTCTCTCTTCCTCCATCAGGCGTTGCTCCTAACTGCGCGCCGGAGGCCAAAATGCAGATGAGCTCTGTCTCGCGTCAGGGGGAGCTTCTGCTCGGCTTAATTATCTGTGTGTGTGTGTGTGTGTGTGTGTGTGTGTGTGTGTGAGAGAGAGAGAGAGAGAGAGAGTTTATCAGCTTACTGGCCCACACACACACACACACACACACACACACACACACACACACTGTTCACGCTGCTGCTGCTGCTGCTGCTGTGGCTGCTGCTGCTGCTGCTGCTGCTGCTATGCTAAACAGCAAGGCATCCTGGGAATTGCAGTGACAGCTCATTTTGTTTTTTTTGCAGTCTATGTATGAAAGCTGCTGAGAGACAACCCTTTCCTCCCCCATGCCTCCCTCTATTTCCCTCTTCCCTTCCAATGCGCGCACACACACACACACACACACACACACACACACACACACACACACACACACACACACACACACACACACACACACACACATACATACACACATTGACATATACACACACTCACAAAACCCTCTCTCTTTCCCTGGTGCTCATGGGAACAGGTCTGGGGCCTGTCACTAACCCTCCCGCACCCCCTCACCACCCCACCTTCCCCTCATTGCCGCGGTGACAGGGCTTGTTGACAAACGCCAGCAGTCATCAGGGCACCATGGGAAATCTTCTGCCACCATTTTGTCAGCAGAATGACAGAAGCTGTTAATGTCTTGCCTCTCGCCCTGACACGAGACGCCAAGGCTGACAGACTCTGACACGCGCCATACACACACACACACAAACACACAAACACACAAACACACACACACACACACACACACACACACACACACACACACACACCTTGAGATACACACTGCTGTGCGCAGCCGTACACTGACACAAATGTCATGCTCGATACAGACACAAACACACTTGTCCCTGCACACTCACACACACTGACATGCAGCACACACACACCATTCATGTCCACATTTTGTGCCCCCTATCCTTCACTCTCCCCCCAATCTCACTCAACTAAATCAATCTGTGTGTGTGTGTGTGTGTGTGTGTGTGTGTGTGTGTGTGTGTTTATGTGTGTGTACATGTGTGTGTTTTGTCTGACAACTAGATGTGTATGGATGTTTAGTGTGTATGACTCGGGAGTGTTAATGAGGATATGTCTATGAGTGTGTACGGCTTCTAATGAGTAAGTCCTACTGAGTGAGAAAACAGTGTCTCAGCTCTCGTTATGGATGCAGCGTATGCGTCTGATCAATAACATTAACAATCCCGACAGGAGATCGAGTCTGGCGGACAACCCTAACTGACCGTTATGAGAACATGATGAACTGCGGACAGAGCGCACACACACACACACACACATACAGATACATATGGGCAGCCTCTCTGGACAGCCAATTACCGTTCCTCATAATCCACTTGCTCCACACACAGCCTCTGCCATCCACCTGAGTACAGTCGGTGAACAACCGACAGATGTCAGGATGTATTTGTGAGTGTGTGTATGTGTGTGCGGGGGTTGCTGAGAATGCCAAAGTTCCCTCCAGAATCCACAAAGATACACCGTCTTAAGCACACAGGCCCCTGATCAGATTAACATTGGTAGTTTACCACATTTCGCTGCACTGGCTGCACCTGTTAGGAACAGTGGTAGAAAACTGAAGTATTTATTTAATGTCTCATTTTATTGATTCGTACCTATGAGGATGAACGGAATCTGTTGAAGATGGAAAAAGGTGTTTTTATATTGTGCTTCAAAGTGTGAATTAGGAATAGCTTGGGTCTTTGGAGAGTCAGGAAAGAAGCCCAGTGAGCAAGAAAGATGTGGACAAAGTGAGGATACAGAGGTAACAAAATGTGACTTTGTGGTACATATTTCCACAAGACAGATTTCACTTAACAACACAGGGGGCAGTGATAGACATCAGCAACAATTCAACTTCAAAATGTTTGTGATTTACCATTTCAGCACTTCAATTCAATCCAACTTTACTCATCTCTGTTAGAGCATTAATCTGGACAAAAGCTCTGGTGCATTGTAAGTTTTACAACGTTCAAGTTGAGCCATTTCCACTTCTCAAGCATTTCCATGTAATACATACACTTACAAATTTCATATTTTTCATATTGACCCAGAAAAGACCCAAAAAGCTGTGTGGTCAATGGGAAGACACTGAAAAAAAAAAAAACATCTGAAGACATCTCTTTAGAGTAATAGAGCCTATTAGAGTATTTGTTTTTTTAGAGTACACGGACTCAAGTTCTGACTCGTAGGATAACCAAACTGTTTTAATATAATCAGTGTACAAGTACACACACATACACAGCGGAGCCATGACACTTCTGCAGTATTAAAAGATTCTAATTCTGACACTGTACAGTAAGTAGGTCTACTAGCCTATATGGAAACCACACACACACACACACACACACACACACACACACACACACACACACACACACACACACACACACACACAAACACGTAGAGAGAAGAGAGAGATACAAATAGCTATTATTTAATTGAAATAAATCCATCCTAATATTGTGTTAATATTCTTTAAAAACCAGTTTGATAGAGAATGTGTTTTGTCCGATGCTTTGGCAACTTTGTTGTTGAAACTTCCATGCCAATAAAGCCCCTTTGAATTGAATTGCTTTTGATTTATGAGAATATTAAAAGCCCTGTTGTTTCCTATTATGAGCAATAGTGTTCTACATGAAATTGTAAGTTAAAACACTTTTTGGTTATTTCATGCGACAGATTTCTGTATTTGTGTTTTTGCCTTTGCTCCTCTCACTGGTTTAAAGCAGGCGGCGCTCAGGCGGGAAAACAAGTGTTGTCACTTCCAAGGATTTAGCAACATTTGCATCAAAATGACAGTTGTGGGTTTGTTTGCTTATATTGCCATATCTGATCAAGCCACACCCACACAGTGATAAAGCAGAATAGAGTGTTTTAGTGTGTCATTTGTCTCATAGGAGTACGGGGTTGTAACATCGTAATTTCCTGCAATCAGAAACAAGTTCCTGTGATGTCACTCAGCTCTCTCATCCTCAGTTGCAATGATCATTTTTTAATTGAAGGTCATTAATAAACATGCCAATGAAAAGGAGTTGAATTAGTGTATCTGCCAGGAAAAACTTCAACTAAATATGATCTAACTAAAATAGCATACTGGGCTAATTAATTTAGCCTACTTGGTAATTAGGCAACCAGAGACCCCTCCGAGGAGAGGTGGATCCTGAAGCCCAGAGCCAGACAGATAAAAATAAAGATGTTGATAAAAAAAAACATTTAAATTTAAAAAATATATTAAGGTTTTAAAGTACTTAAATATATAATAAGTAAACCACAATAATTTAACAATAAATAACAGCTACACTATTAACAAGTAACAACAAAATAAATGTTGAGTTGATATGCTAAGCAGCATTTTGAAAGCAGCCTACTTTTACGGTAGCTAGGTAACGGTAGACTACAGAGAAAGTGTGATATTTTTATAATCTGTTTCGGAGCGACAGAGGGAAAAAATTTCAGTGGACACATTAAGTGGAACCGAAATGAGGAACCAAAATATGTGTTTTAATCCGGTCCGATTCCGTACCGGTTTGGGTACCCAACCTTAGTCAGGTAGCCTACAATTTACTGCCCCGCCCAAGTTACAACTGACCCTATCATGGGCAGTTATGATTGCAAACTTTGAATAGAGCACTAAAATCACTACAGTCACATTCAAAGCATCTTAAAAAACACATTATCCGAATATAGGCTACACAAAATTGTCAAAGTCAAACAATAATCATATTTAAGTCTGATCATCAGGCTAAACATTTCTGCCCCACCATTGACATGTAAAACACAGAATCAAAAATTGCTATCGCTCTCAAAAATGATTGACAAGTCTGACAAGTGATTCTTAATCTCAGAAACAGCAGTTGAGAAAACAATCTCCACTCAAGGTCCACTTACTGGAGCTCTATCAGTCTTCATCAGACGAAGATTTTGATCTGATGAACAAGCGGAACAAGCAAAGTCATTTTTCTTATGCTGTTTGCACATCAGTAATGTTTCTGAGCAGGACGACATTTAATTCAGTGTTATGATTATGATGTCACCAACAGTCTGTTGCTACTGGTAACAGGTTCTGTCACAGTTCCTTGTTACATTCTGCCACTTGTGAGATCTGTGACTAAGCAAATATGGAAACAGGTTTCTTTATTCAACCTACTCCACAAATGCCCTTGTTAGAGCTTTTATCCTTTGGTTCTCCGCTTGTTAGCTGTTTTGTAAACGTTGGTTTTTTGAATTAGAAGATAACCTTTTTTAGGACCAAGCATGCCATGAGCCTGCTACCTGCCGAGGCGAATGTGTTAATAATAGACCTAGAACTAGCTAACTAGCTGTTATGCTAGTCACCAGGTAGTAGTTGTTGTTTTTTACACTTGCGGACTAAGTGTATTTTTACAAAATAATTCATTGTGTTGTAAATTTCTAGGGGAGAATTTAAAGGAATAGTTTGCAAATTTGTCACTGTGAGATTCCAGGAAGTTACTTCTCCCGGCCAAGAAATATAGTTCAGCACATAACTCCATATAAAATTGTACACTTCTAACTTTGTGCTCATTAAACAAACAACATATAAA
Source organism: Percina caprodes (assembly GCA_013375575.1). Taxonomy (NCBI): domain Eukaryota; kingdom Metazoa; phylum Chordata; class Actinopteri; order Perciformes; family Percidae; genus Percina; species Percina caprodes. The sequence continues at coordinate 339,165 of JABXJD010000225.1, forward strand.
GCGTTAATTGGGGCTTTAGAGGTGGATTCTTTTACCTTTTCCAGGCTTTATTCTGGTGGCTTCATATTGACTGTATGAGGGAGGCGATGATCGTCTGATGTAAATGGCAACGGACATAAGCTTATTTCCCACAATGCTGTGCTGTTGCTATAATGTTATTCTTTCACTGGTGATACTTGCATCAGACACAATGTAACTACTGGTCATTTGAGTTACTGTAGGCCACTCATTTATTCAATAAGGATGTGAAGTGATACTCGATTTAATTTTATGTATTTAATCAAAAATGTATATAAAATACAATCTTAGGCTTTCTAGCAACTTCTATTATCTAAAAATTGTGAAAAAAAACACTGACCCCTATAGCATATTCATTGTGTGCATTACAGTAGGCCTATAGTGTAGTAAAACATATAAAACATAGACATATAAAACAACATCCCATAGCCTATATGAACAAATCTGTATGAAAAGAACACAGTAGGCTACATAAAATAGTAAAATAATACTTATGACAAAAGCCAGGAAATATAGCAGTAGTCAATATAAACTATATAGTGGAAATGTTTAAAAGCAGTTCAAATTAGACTGCTTTGCACAAGGAGTGTGATTGCAACTTGTTAAACATCACACTCGCGCGCACTGAGCGCACGAGCAGGTGGAGGTAGCGCGAGTCAAGTGCAGCTTTCAGCAGGTGCCGTCCCGCGTGAGCCGGCTAGGACGAGATGAAAGACACCGCGGCACACCGTCTCTCTCTCTCTCTCTCTCTCTCTCTCTCTCTCTCTCTCTCTCTCTCTCTCTCTCTCTCTCTCTCTCTCTCTCTCTCCGCGCGAACCCCCCCCCCACTACCCTCCTTCCTCCCCTCCCCGCTTCCCTGCGAGCTCGGTGAGGTAGATTTGTAGTGACAGCAGCGGGTGCATTCGCCAGTCATTCCCCATAAAAGGTTCCGTCTGATCAAAGCCCCGCTGCGGCAGGGAGGCGGCCCGCTATGTCGGTGTGTGTCTGCGTGTCTCCGGTGTCTCGCAGGGTTGAGGCGGTTTTGAAGCTTTAACAACACAAAAACCCCTCTCTCTCTCTCTCCCTGCTATTTACATTCGAGCTCCGTTTTGCCTCGGCAGTAAAACATTGGTTTTATTCCCTCCGCTTGTAGCCCGTGTGACAGGCCCGGCTGCATTAATCAACTCGTCTCGCTCAGAGTCAAGGATTCCTTTAACTGGAAGAATTAAATCTCTAAATATATTTTAAACGGAAGTGTCTGACTGAAGTTATGTTAACAACCCCCCCCAAACCTGAGGTAGGTGTGTCTCTGTGTGTGTGTGTGTGATGAGTAGAGAAGATTCCTGGCTGAGTGCTGAGGGAATCGTACACACCAAAGCAGAAAAGAACCAAATGTGTTGATATACGTTTACCAATCCGGTGTCAATTGCACAAACACTTTAGAGGATGTAAAAGTTTGCTTTTTCCAAAATGTAAACACTTAAATATCAGGAAGACGCCCCTGCAACCTGAACTTTTAAGTAACCTGCCAGACATATTCCCAATTTCTTTTCCATATTTATGTGTTTTAAATCACCAGGAAGCCCGAGCATCCCCACTTTACCTCCTCATTAACATCAGTCTCCCGTCAGAAGCAGACAGCATTCTTCACCATCAATTAAGAGCACAGGAATCCAAAGCCAGTCTGCTGCTGACACATCTTGGTACAGAGGCCGGGATGCAAATGCAAAAATATTTTGGCAATGCAAATTTGTTGAAATCTGTTAGAAAGGAGTAGACTGTGCACCCCCCCATTTATTGTTGTTATCTGCAACACAAAGCTTTCTATACATTGATCTTTTCTCTTGCAATAGGTTCAGTCCCTGCTGAATTAAACACAGCCCATCAACGTTACTTGAAGTTGTCCGTGTATCAAGGCAGATGAGAATAGAGTGTAAAGACACGTAGAGACTGAGAATGCATTAACTACTCACAGTCATAGAGTGACATAGGCCTACACAGTGACTTTTGCAAACCAACAATTGAATTAAAACTACTTGAATTTACGTAAAAGCCCTAATCTAATTGTCTTTATTTTGGTAAGGTCTAAACCTTATTCAGCCAGCGATTTCTGCGAAATCGTTCGATTTATGAGAATATGTTAAAAGCCTTGTAGTTTCCAATTGTGAGCAATGGTGTTCTACATGTGAACAAAAATATTGTATGTTTTAAACACTTTTGGTTATTTCACACGACCGATTTCTGTATTTGTGTTTTTGTCTTTGCTTCTCTCACTGGTTTGAAGTAGGTGGGGCTCATTTGAAGAAAAAAGAAAAGATAAAGTGTTGTCACTTATGAGGATTTAGCAACATTTGCATCATAAGTGAAGGCAGTTGTGTGATTGACAAACCACAGCCACACAGGGATGAAGCAGATACAAGCATCTAACTTGAATTGGTGCTGTTCTTCATTTCTAAATATAAAAAATTGATCACAAAAATCAATTTATCTGCTTATTTAGTCACAAATATTTATTATTGTCCATGTACAAATACATATACCCATAAGATAAGCACTGAAGCAAATGATTATGTTCATTACTGTTACTGCCAATTAGGGCTGGGCAATATATTGATGTATTGATATTGCAATATGAGACTACATATCGTCTTAGATTATGGATATATTGTAATATGGTAAGTCTTGTCTTTTCCTGGTTTTAGAGGCTGCATTACAGTAAAGTGATGTCATTTTCTGAACTCACCAGATTGTTCGAGTTGTTCTATTATTTACCTTTACCCACTAAGTCATTAAATCATTTCTGGAGAATATTTATCAAAAATCTCATTGTGTAAATAACATTTTGTTAAAGCACCAATAGTCAACTATACAATGTCGAATATTGTGGTATTTGGTCAAGAATATTGTGATATTTAATTGTCTCTATATCGCCCAGCCCTACTGCCAATAATTTAGTTAACCGTTTGGTCCATAAAATGTCAGTAAATAGTGAAAAATGCCAATCACAATAATGTCCTACTGCTTTCCCAAAAGAAAGACAAAAAAAACACCCAAAGAAAAATACTGTTGTTGATGTCTAACAGCATGCACCTGCAACCTGGTGTGAGCGTGTTGGCACTTATTCACATTCTCCTTGATCTACTGTGGCTCATTTGTACAGGATGTTTGTTTGGACAAAAAAATAAAAATAAAGTGTCCGCAAAATAGATAGATAAACCTAAAATGTCTTCAAATGCAACAGTCCAAAACCCAAAAGTAGTCAGTTTGCTCACATATGAGACTAGAAAGTGTAACCAGTGAATTTCTGCAAAAGGTCTCTTTGAAGGGCATGAAAGAATAGCAAACCAGTTAATGAGTGTCAGTGTGGTCGTCATCACACTCTTTAATTCCAACAGTTTGTAAGAAAAAATATTACAGCGTATATAAACATTAGGATCACTGTAGCTCCTCAGAGTGCTTAAATTAAGCTATGTTACATTCGACTCAGTCACAATGCACTTCAAAGTCTAGAAAATCATAAGAAACTTTTCTTTACAACGTTACGCTATAATTTAAACAGCTTCAAAGCAAAGCTGAATTTACACAAGATTCCTAAGACTCACTCACATACTGCATCTGACTCTCTCAGCAAGGCAAAGTGGTGCTAGTATGTACAGTCGGTTGTGTGGTGTGTGAAGCCGTTGTGATGAACTTGAAGATCGGGTTACAGATGGCGTTTTAAGTATTTTATTGGGGGTAGGCCTCAATCACCATGGCGTGACCCTGAAAAACACAATACAAGTTTGTCAGGAAAAAATAAACAAATAAAAAGGTAGATGGTCTAAAAGAAAGAAAATAGAATGAAAGCACTGTCAGAAAACATCTGAGTTGTAAAGAATTGCATTATAAAAAAATAAAAATAAATAAATAAATAAAAAAGGTACTGAGGTCTAAATTTCCTGAAATATTACTTAACGCTTTAAAAATTGTGAAATTTCAGGGTTTCTGCCAGTGTCAAATTTCAGACTTTTTAAGACCATTATATATAAAATTTAAGACATCAACATCAACTGAGCCCTACATTTTTTCAAACCAAGTATTACTAAACTTGCACCTCCCCAAAGCTGAAGAATAAATTCCGTTTAATGTCTTATGGTACAATCCGAAAGAGACTCACTCTAATAAGTCAAAAGCTGATTGGCTGCAATATAAGTTACATGTTGGTCTCATTTGTAGTCGTAATATATAAGAAGTTATATTTGGACTAGCGAAAGAAAGAAAGAACTATAACACCACGGAATAATACAAAACAAGAGCGTCAGAGGTAGAGTTGCATAGTTGTAGGGAAATCAAGACCTGCTTAAAACATAAGACCTAGAACCTACTTGACGGAATGTACGACTTCTTAAGGCCTAAAATTTAGATTTTGAAATGTTAGATACTTTTTAAGACCCCAAAAACAGTCAGTCGTGGCTTGTGTGATTACCTGTCCTCCAGCAGCACAAGCCGCCACCAGTCCGTACTGTCCTCCCTCCTTCTGCAGCCGGTGTGCCACTGTGGTTACCAGCCGGCAGCCTGTGGCACCGAACGGATGACCCAAAGACAGAGAACCTCCCCACAGGTTGAACTTCTCCATGGGAGGAGCTCCCACCTACACGCACACACACACATACATACACAATTATACTTGTACTAAAGTACTTCTTAGTGTAAAATCTAAATTTGACACCAATACCACATCTTGGCCTTAATTTACTGTTAATCTGTTGCAGTATGACCAGTGGCTATCTTTACCTTTGATTTCCTGCCCAGGTACGTCTGACCGAACCAATCTGAGTCCAAAGCCTTCATATTTGCCATTATCTGGCCCTGGAAAACATACACAGATACATCCACAGTTACCATAGATACCAGACAGAAAATATATTGATTTCAGCGCATTCAAAAGTGCAGGACGTGAAAGTCGACCAGTCAAATCTTACTCCAACATTGATGCCATGAATAACACAGGCCATGACTGGGATTAAGGCAGACACAGAAATTGAAAGATTCAAGTTTAATCATGCATATCTGTAACTTGAAATATCTTGGAGATTGACAGGATATATTCACCCACCACTACACAAGGTCACACAGTCGTAACCCCCACCCCCACCCACCAAATAATCTGTTGCGATAACTTACTGCGAATGCCTCATGGAACTCAAAGACGTCAATATCACTCATGGTCAAGCCAGCCCGTTCCAGGACCTTTGGTGTACCGTACGTGGGCCTGGAAAAGTTAAACAGCGATCAAACTGTTAGTCTTCAAAAGAGCAATTCACCTCAGAATAAATGTACAAATGTACTGTACGGTTAAAAACACACACACACACACACACACTAGGTTAGCTTCAACAGTTCCCTCCCAAATTGTATAAGAACCCCTTGTTTTGCAAATGTTGCTTCGCTTTTTAAGCGAAACTAAATGTGTGAACTCACCCCAAAAGTAGCTGATCTTTGGGGTCCTGGGACACGTAGACAAAGTCTCTGCCAGGGATGCAAATATAATATGATCAGAACATCTGAAAGAGCATTATTGGGGAATAACTGAGGCTCTACCAAAAAAGAGAGGGTGCAGATACCTGAGGTAGGCTTTAGGCTTGTAACCCATAGCCAACGCTTTCTCTTCAGACATGATAAGCGCAGCAGATGCACCGTCAGTCTGAGGAAACGCACAAACAAACAGTGTTTTTAATGCCAGGGCAGTTCATGAATGGTTCCACTTGTGAGCAAAAACAGTTGAAAGAGAATCCAGGGAGGCAGTTTGAGAAGGGCTATGCAAATTTGTTTCATTAATTCATTAAAATATGTTACCAGAAATTCTTAGGATAATAATAATAATAAACAAGATAATTAACAAAGCCAAAGTTGCATAACAGCAATTTGCTTCAGGTACTCTGTAGCTCAATATTCATTTTCCTTCCATACGACATCTGGGTTTGCGGTTTTCTCTGGTCTTTACCGGTCCAATCAGCGAACCGAGGGACTGAGAGCGATGATGTTGAGGTTGTGCGCTAGTTTGAGTTGTAGTTCCGTAATGGGGGCGGAGAAAGATGCGAATGAAGCCATTCGCTCCGCTGTGCCAACGCTGCCAAAAATCCAGAAGTTGAAGCCCGAGCAAGAACAATCTTTGCTGAGTTTTGTTGGTGGCCATGACGTTGTGGCCCTCCTCCCACGGGGCTCAGGAAAAGTTTGATTTTCCAGCTCGCTCTGTTAGTGGTGAAGGAGTTGACTAAGGCAAACGCTAGCGATGCTAAGCCGACGTCACGACCAAGCGTTAGCGATTGGTTATGGCAGATCCAGAGTGACTCTGGACAGATCCAATAGTTTTAAACTTCAACAGAGCACCCGCTTTCAAGGAAGTTAACACTTGTCAATGGAGTGGCCAGACTCTCTGTACAAATGAAATGTACCAGAGTCTGGTAGGACCAGGTTAGGTGTGTGTAGCTTTGTGCGTTTGTTTTACACACAGAGTCAAATAAAAGAATGAATGTGTTCTTGAACCGGAGGAATTAAGGACACCGAGTGCTGCAGGAGCTGATGTGTGTGGGCTTACCAGGAAGGAGGAGTTTGCAGCGGTGACTGTGCCGTGAGGTTTAATGAAGGCAGGCTTTAGTTTGCCCATTTGCTCCATGGAGGATGGGCGGATGCCGTTGTCCTTGGAAATAATATCACGACCTGGTGACAACAAGCACAGATAAATGACATCTACTAGTTACTACAATTTTTAATCACCAAAATTTAAGTACACAACCATCCATAACGTTCCTGACAACTACTATGACGTATTCAACCATCCCTCGTCTGGATCAACGGAACAAACCCAGAGCTAGCAAGCTACTCGCTGACAATGGCAAGTTTTAAAGAACACTTGGATTGTGCAACACGGCAGGCCTGCCTGGTTCCTTTGTGGAATGATTGTTAAGATTTCCAAAGAATATGTTCACTGCATTTACTCTCTAACTGGGACGTTTTTGGGACAGATTGGGGGATTGCTGTGGACCAAGTACACACATTTAACCATGTATCCAGCTAATGTAAACAGCTCACAATACTGTATTGTGTGAACAGTTAACTACATTTTTTGCAGGGTGCAAGTGTTCCACCAAAACAAGTTCCTTCCCGAGACCATTTTGCAGAGTCACCGTTGCTGCGTCCGGCGATTAGCGCCCCCCAAGAGGATTGTGATTGGTTTAAAAAAAAATCCAAAATGGATTTTTCTCCCATCCCAGAATGTACGTGTGGTGGAGCCAGATCTTATCTCCACAGCGCTGTGGAGATAACCCTTGAATGTATCTTTACTTTAAAGAGTGGAGCACTGTTTACCTGGCACTTTAAAGGAGATGACATCCTGCAGCAGACCGGCGTCCTGGGCCTGTTTGGCCAGAGTGTGTGATCGCAAAGCAAACTCATCCTGCTCCACTCTGGAGACCCCAAACGCAGCAGCCAGACGATCAGCACTGTGGCCCATCGTCTCAGCTGTGGAGAACTCAGCCACAGCAGGAAGCTACAAACGCACACAAAGACACAAGAAATGTGATTTCTGATGCTGCAAATCATTAGCCTGATGTCATCATACTCAGATTCTAGTCAGAATATGAGTCTGATACCGCTGCATTGGGCTGTGATTATGTGGCGTTTTTCAACCGAACCCAATTGGATAGACCTAAAACCAATCAGAGCAATGAAGTATGTTGAACTTTTGCCAAATCTCGTAGGAAGGATGGCAAAAACATCTTTCTGATCAACAAATGTTGTGGGCGGGGCTAAATTTGGCTGGCATCCAGGCTACGAATCACATTTAACAAACAGAAAGTGGTGAAACTCTTAAGAGATTTGACTAAATATATACCTCGGGGGAGAGATGTGCCAGCCGGATACTGCCAATCAGACTGAGCCTCTGGCCAAGGGTCTTCGCCCTGTTGAGGGACAACATGGTCTTTCTCATCTTGCGGCTGTGACGGATAGGAACATCGGACATGAACTCCACCCCTCCTGCCACAACAGAGTCACACTGGCCTGCAGCGATCAGACCAACAGCTGGAGAAAAAGACGGAGGAAAGAGAACCAAACAAAGGTCAAACAAAGAGGAGGACAACCAAAAACTTACGGTCTTACTGTAATTGCAAGAGGACACATCTGACCTCAGCCTCCTGCTGTGATCCCCCTTTATTTCCCATTCATTGTCATAAGACATCTGTGTAGTTTTTCCTTATTTTCCTCATCTATAACATGCCCAGATGTTGTGGTGTGCTACGTCTTTAGCTCAGCTTGAGTGCTTGTTTGTTTAGCTTTTTTTTTGTTTTTATCAAAATTAAAATGCATTTTTATTACTTCCAATTGATTCTCACAGCAGCAGCATACAGCACGACAATCATCGTTGTTGTTTTTTTCCCCCACCTACAATGTAAGACTACGTAGTTAGGGTTACTCTGAGAGGCGATAAATGCCATGTCAAATGGTAGAGGCTAGGCTAGAGATTACTTTCCCTGACATACCTGAGGTCATTGCCTGGTTGGAGGAGATGCAGGCCATGGTGACGGTGTGAGCTGGGATCTTGTCAGAGAAGCCTGCACCCAATGCTGCCTGAAATAAGTCAAAAATAAAGGAGATGCACAAAAATCGTAGTAATCCTTAGGACCAAGGCTTAAAGAAAGCACATGTGTGTGTGTGCGTTTGTGGTCGCTGTCTGACATAACAGAGCTTTCACTCTCTGTGTATGTGGCTCCTGAGCTGCTGCAGCAATTTTGTATGTCTGAAAATGAATGTGTGCACGATGTGTGTATTGTGTTGTTGTTGTTTTTTTCTCCTTCTAGCTTTGTGAGGACCAAGTTGAGTGCCACTTCCAGTGTGAGAGAATACCTCTCTTGCTACATTGCTGGTTTTGACCTCCTGAATGACTGTGCCATAGATGATGTAGTCTACAGCATCTTTGGGTAAGCTCGTCCTGTGTAGCAGACCCCTAGGGAAACCCAAATGGACAATTTCAAATCACAGTAGCACTACTAAAAAAATATTTGAGAAACTTGATCTGAAAATCATATTATATCATATCACGATCATAAGTTAGTGACAAATAGAAAGGCTAGCGTTACATACATGTAACTCTTGTGTTAACATCTAAACCGGCAAAAGTTCTATCATTGGTCTATTACCTACTCTGGGTCATAGATTTCTAGACAGACATTCTTTAGATTTTTCTCTGGTGAAAAAGAAAATAACTTCTGTTTTAATGAACACTATAGGATGGACCCAGGATCAGTTGATAGGTATGATAATATATAACTATATGTAATTCACGAACATAAAAATGTACTTAGTGTTAAGTTACTTGGTACGGCGCTGCTTGGTGGCCACTATTGAAAAAAATAAAGTGGTATGAATGGCCAGTTCATTGGAACAATTGCACGCTATGTCAGCAGACTGTACCTCAATTTATGGTGTCAATTAAAACTCTGATGGTGGATTTGTTAGTGTTATAACACCATTGACACAATAAAAAAAAACAAGACAAATGAAAACCACTTACTGCAGAGCTGCTCTGGCCAAGTCATGGGGCATTAGGTCAGCATATCTGTAAACACAAACAAGAAAGGTACCTTCAAGATAAGACACTGTCTCTGTAAATGCCATTTCACAATATGCTTTCCCTCTTCCTAAACTTATGCTGGCCAGAGGCTGCAGCCAGTGAACTTAACTATAAGAAAAGAGCCAGAGACGTACGTGGTTCCAGACAGCAGGAAAGGGGTTCGAACTCCTTCCACCAGAACTATGTTCTTCACACCAGGCCGTGCCAGTGTCTTTTTGCTCTTTGTCTGAACTAAAAGAAAGAAGAAGACAGTAACAGGCAGTTATCCTCTGATAGGGGGGCAGAGGGCAGTGGGGGGCTGATAAGTTGTCGATGTTCAATATTTTTTTGGCTAAGTCCTGGATCTTCACAATCCTACCTACAGCACCTTTAATATAAAAGTTTCAACCATTTTGATTCCACCTAGACAAGGTAGTTTTGCATAGGTTCTGTCCAGGATAAAAAAAAAAAAAAAAAAAAAAAAAGGCTCACGATGTTCTGCTCTCATTTTAAACAGTGGGATCGCCACAAGACTATAATCTGGATTGGTATGTAAGTGATATCACTTAGAGTAACGACTTACCCTGAGCCTGAAGCTGAGCTGTCGTACTGAGAGAGCGTGCCCCTGAAACACACAGAAAAACATTCCTTATCATCCTCAATTATATCATTTAAGAAGGGCTCTGTGTTCCATATTCAGCAGCGAACAAATATGATATGTAAGATATAATGGCTTCCTGAGCAGAGAATCAAGTCTATACTATACAACAGCATTTTAGATGACAGTGTTGAGCAGTTTGAATTTAAAAGACCAGACGTCTGTATTTTAGATTTTACAAGATGATCACCAGTCAACTGATTACCAGTTAGTGACAAATAGAAAGGCTAGCGTTAAATAAACAAACGTGACGGTGGCCAAAGATCACAGTACTACTTTATATTGTAAGTATTCATAAATTCAGCTGTTGGAGCTGTAGTTCTGATTCTCTCTCTCTATCTATCTATACACACACACTATATTTTTTTAATATTATTATTTCTTTCACATATCTGTTAAACAAATAATAATAATAATAATAATAATAATAAAGAAAACATACCCAACCACACCGCCCGGGAAGGGCGGACAGAGCCGCTCCACATCGTGTTCAGCAGCATTGAAGCCATTTTGTTCTACAGAGAAAGAAACTAATTGTTACTACAAAGTTATAACCAGTGTTGTGATAAAATAACACACACATAACATTAACTAATTAACTAATTTCTCAAGCAGAAAAAAACAAGACTACCATTTAAAGTGGACTGCAAACACATGTATATCAATGGGGATAGGCTAAATAACAAACACCTCTCTGTTTAATGCAGTACAATTCAGTAGCACCTCAAACTACATCCTTCAAAATAACCATACAATTGAATTAAGCCCTCTCTAAAAGTATAAAACTGAATGAAGAGAGGATTTATTGCAAGACTGTTGTAAGATGTATAAGATCACATTACAATCTGTCCAATGCACACTATATATAGCCTACCACCTGTGCATTTTATCATGTTATTGTATATATCATTTTTATTTGATTTCACAAATATAGAAATAAAAAATGTAGAAGAAACGTTAACATAAACAAACAAATATGTACAAATATAAATGCTTAACAATAAGAAAAGAAGGCTGTAAGGCTTAGTGCAGGATGAGCAAAGATGACAAAATCCACAACCTGGGGACTTGTAAAAGGAACCCACCCAAGATTGGAATTAAAGACAGCTGTACATGCTTGCCACAAATTTGCAAATTAACTTAATTATTTAAGGAAAGAAAGAAACATATTTAAAAGGAAAGAAAATAATAAAAATCCCATGCAAGGGGTACTTCAGAAAACAAGGACAGAAATGAAAGCAACATATTTACACAGCATTTTGCCTAAACACTATGTTATAAATACATTTACATAATGCGGTACTCTTATCAACAGAAGACTTAGATCATTTATTATTTATTTCCTTTTAATATATTTATCCATGCACCATCTATCTAGTCAAATTACTTAGAAGTGTTACTTACTTACTTTTCTGATACATGTTTTTACATTTTTTTTTAGTGTTTCCCAAAGTCTTAGCTTCACAATGTTGTTCTTATTTCATATATTTAACGTCACATTAACTCTTGGAGACTGTACCTTTTTACCATCATTTTTAAGTGACAGTGCAGCCTGGAGAGTGACATAACACCACACTACACAGCCTCTCAGGTTGGCTTAATACTCTAGATCTACCTCTGTAGGCAAAAGGTCAACTGTGACTTGAATGTCTGAATCACATTAACTAGACATAAAATTAAAGGCTTGCATTATTGTTTATATGAATAGATCATTTGACGTATAATTACCCCCAATATTCACACTCCATATAATATTGTAGAAATGCAATTTCCCTACCAGCTATACAACTAAAGACATAGCTAAAAGGGATTCAAGGCTCTACTCTGCTACGTATTATATATATGTACCGTATATATACACCACAATGTCTTATTTATGCATGTCTTATTTAAACTTTATTATGTAGGACAGTATGACGGTCACCCTGCCCAACACCCTACCCTGCCTTTGACCCTTCACCTAGATTCCTGTAGTGGAGTATGACAGAGACAGAAAGGCCGAATCACGGGACTTAAACAGGGTCATAACTGTCTACGCATCGATACATTACTTGGTTCTTTAAAGTAACGTTTACAACAATCAAAAACACATGACTGAAACATTGTAAACAGTAAAACAACGCTGGACGCTGGACGCAAGACGCAAGCTAACGTCAGCTAAGTAGCTACTAGTTAGCTGAAGTGTCCATTCAATTGGGAACTAGCTATTTCCATAAATAGATCGTGATACGATCTATTTCGCTATGCTTGGGGTGAAGAAACGCATTTAAAGAGTCCACACCATGCATTGTCTCTGTCTAGTTATATTATCAATAGTTATGGTTGCGATGTAACTTACCTATGTTTGAGTTCTGTCGTTGCCGAGACCTCTTCCCTGCTGCTCAAACTAACCTAACAGCCAGCCTCACCAGCGCCGCAGTGGACTACGTTTTGAAGGACCCACCAGTGTGTTAGCCGACTAAAATATGCCTGAACGAAACACGGACAAAAAAAGGAATGGTTACATATCTGCTCTCGTTTAATCATAAATTACAATACCGAAATCATATAATGTATTTATTTTCTAAAGAAAAACACAATAATAGTTAAAAAGGATAATGTTTTTAGTATAAGAACATTTTATGTGGCGGCAATATTTCAGCGTGCTTTGAGGTCCTTATCGTGTTATCGACACTTTTGCGCCCCCAACGGTCAGAATATTTATTTGAGCGCACAGTGTGCTGAACACCTGTTTCAAGAGTTTTAGGTGGAGATGCAGTTGTTAGTGCAGCCGGAGTTTTTTCCAAGTTTGTAACTAGAACATATCCTTATTGTCAGGTATGTGATACAACATGAATAATGTAATATCTATTTAATATTAAACAATTGTAATGGTGGCACAATTTTTGTTGGATAATGGCCCATGCTAGCAACATTCTTGTTTTCACAGATTTGTTGAATTTGTAATAGGCTTTAATTAGTAGCTTTAATTGTTTAATATTTAAACGGAAAAAAATCATTTGAAAAGGTGAGAATGGACAAGAGATTTTTTCTTTTGCACGCGGATTCAGGGGACATTAAAAATAACTAACTAGTTTAATTGTGCCAAATTATTGTTAAAACGTAGGCTATTACTTGTAAGCTACGTCATTCAATTGTTAACAGGTTACAAAATTAGCATATACGTGGAGGAAGACGTAGTCCTCTATTTACAAGTAAAAGTCCTGCATTCACAATCGTATTTACAAAAGTATAAGCATCAAAACATACTTAAAATACCAAAAGTAAAATGACTCATTATACACAATGGCCAATTTTTGAATATTAATGTTTATTATATTATTTTAATTATTATTATAATGATTTGATGCAGATGCACTATAATGTGTAGCCTACATCACTTTAATTTTGCAGCTGTTAAAGTTCGATCTTATTTGAATTACTTCATTTATTGTTAGATAATTTAACCTATGATAATTTATCATAATCTAAATCTGCAAAGTAACTATGACTAAAGCTAAAAAATACATGTAATGGAGTTCTGTAACTTACCCATCACACACAACCACACAGCACCAGCCATGAGAACTTTTATTGTCATTTTCTTTACACAAACATACACTTACTTGGCTCACACACACAAACTGCTGATAAACCAGCTTGATTTGTCTAAATGTCCTGTACATATGGCACAATGTAACACTAAATGTAGAAGAGTAAAAGTATAGTATCATAAAATGGAAATACTAAAGTACCAAAACAATTGTACTTAAGCACAGGAGTTGAGTTCATTCCACTGCTGGTAATGGTTGTTCTGGCTACCAACTGTGGAGACTGTTTGCTTAACCCTTGTGTTGTCTTCCTGTCAAAATTGATAATCAACACTTTTGTTGAGGCTTTTATCGATGTTTTCGATTTAAATATGTCATAAGCTTTCCCATTCATCGCTTTAACAGTTGTAGTGATATGTTTGAGCTATGCTTGAATGTGGTTGTCTTTGTCCCTGGAATAAGATGTATGTATTAATACTTATTTACTTAAGATGTATATTTGTACTTAGAGTAAAAGGTCATTAACTGTGGGCCTAGCTGTCTTTTGTAGTTGTGGCTGCAACTGCTAATGGCCTGTCTCACTGCCCATGTCTCTAACAGCTAACCGTGGTACTGTATCTGCAATAAACCTCAACCTCCTGTCTGCGTTGTTACAACTCCAGCTCCACACATCCACCCGGGGGGAAAACATTTTCAGAGGTCATTTAGTATTCTTTTATGTATTCCTTCGCTGCTCTTCTTACAACAGCTGACATGATTACAGAGAGTACATCAATATTACTGTATGTGGCTGCAGTAGACCAATTGTCTGTCTGTCTGGCTGAGAGCCTTTGACTTTGACATTTCAACTACATAGAATGACATTTTCACAGTTATATGGCTTACTTGGATGATCTTGCATCTTGAAGTAAGTCCTTGGCTATATAACATTCTGATCATCAGCAGTAGGCCTACCTGCATGAACACATTGTTTGTACCCCTATTAACACTGGATATACATGTACAGTTGTGGTCAAAAGTGTACATACACTTGTAGAAAATCACAATGTTATGGCTGTCTTGAGTCTTCAATAAGTTCTACAACTCTTATTTTTCTGTGATAGAGTGATCGGAACACATACATGTTTGTCACAAAAAACAGTCATAAAGTTTGGTTCTTTCATAAATTTATTATGGGTCTGCTGAAAATGTCACCAAATCTGCTGGGTCAAAAATATACATACAGCAACAAAATATGTCAATTTTGGTGATGTAGCGAGTTGTGTCAATCAAATTAGCTTCATGTCATGGCCTCTTCACTTCTTCTAAGTGATTCTGATTGACTACAGCTGTTGACTTCTCATGAGCCCATTTAAATAGGGCTCATTTGACCCAGTGATTAGACTCAGCTACAAAAGCTACAATGGGAAAGTCAAAGGAACTCAGTGTGGATCTGAAAAAGCGAATTATTGACTTGAACAAGTCAGGAAGTCACTTGGAGCCATTTCAAAGCAGCTACAGGTCCCAAGAGCAACTGTGCAGACACTTATACGCAAGTATAAAGTGCATGGAATAGTTGTGTCACTGCCACGATCAGGAAGAAAACGCAAGCTATCACATGCTGCCGAGAGGAGATTGGTCAGGATGGTCAAGAGTCAACCAAGAATCACCAAGAAGCAGGTCTGCAAGGATTTGGAAGCTGATGGAACACAGGTGTCAGTCTCCACAGTCAAGCGTGTTTTACATCGCCATGGACTGAGAGGCTGCCGTGCAAGAAAGAAGCCCTTGCTCCAGAAAAGGCACCTTAAGACTCGGCTGAAGTTTGCTGCTGATCACATGGACAAAGATAAAACCTTCTGGAGGAAAGTTCTCTGGTCAGACGAAACAAAAATTGAGCTGTTTGGCCACAGCACCCAGCAATATGTTTGGAGGAGAAAAGGTGAGGCCTTTAATCCCAGGAACACCATGCCTACTGTCAAGCATGGTGGTGGTAGTATTATGCTCTGGGGATGTTTTGCTGCCAGTGGAACTGGTTCTTTGCAGAAAGTAAATGGGATAATGAAGAAGGAGGATTACCTCCAAATTCTGCAGGAAAACTTAAAACCATCAGCCCGAAGGTTGGGTCTTGGGCGCAGTTGGGTGTTCCAACAAGACAATGACCCAAAACACACATCAAAAGTGGTAAAGGAATGGCTAAACCAGGCTAGAATTAAGGTTTTAGAATGGCCTTCCCAAAGTCCTGACTTAAACCCCATTGAGAACATGTGGACAGTGCTAAAGAAACAGGTTCATGCAAGAAAACCATCAAATTTAGCTGAACTGCACCAATTCTGTCAAGAAGAGTGGTCAAACATTCGACCTGAAGCTTGCCAGGACCTTGTGGATGGCTACCAAAAGCGCCTAGTTGCCGTGAAAATGGCCAAGGGACATGTAACCAAATACTAATG
This sequence comes from Percina caprodes, assembly GCA_013375575.1. Classification (NCBI taxonomy): domain Eukaryota; kingdom Metazoa; phylum Chordata; class Actinopteri; order Perciformes; family Percidae; genus Percina; species Percina caprodes. Next base: position 355,365 of record JABXJD010000225.1, read on the forward strand.
TTGCTGTATGTATATTTTTGACCCAGCAGATTTGGTGACATTTTCAGCAGACCCATAATAAATTTATGAAAGAACCAAACTTTATGACTGTTTTTTGTGACAAACATGTATGTGTTCCGATCACTCTATCACAGAAAAATAAGAGTTGTAGAACTTATTGAAGACTCAAGACAGCCATAACATTGTGATTTTCTACAAGTGTATGTACACTTTTGACCACAACTGTACGTGTAGTATTCATAGAGCAGGCCAATTTAATTTGGAGAGCTGGAGGGAAACTTCTATTCCTCTAATTGCGGATATCTGGATGGAACATAGGGTGTCCGAGAGAGGCAAACAACACATCGCGACTTTGATGACTCAAAGTTTAATTTCCAGGGGCACGAAAAGGTGATACATACGGCCTGGGACACAGGTGCACAGGTGTTGCCATGGTTTGTGTCTAAGTAAGTCAGTGACGTCAGTTATTTGTCAGTTGTGTTCAAATATCGCCTTAAATGTAAGCTTCTTTGGCTTAATGTCATCGCAAGGCTAACGAATTAGCTTGCCAATTCAAATAGTCTGACGAAATACAAACAATAGCATAATTGTGACACAAGCTAACGAGTTGGGAGCTTCTTGCATCGCGTTTTCCTATTGTGTTATCAAATTGGAGATTTCACTTCAGAAAGGGAACTTTAAAAGGCAGATGTTTCTTTTGAATTATTCATTTTTTATGATGTAATATCTGGACAATGACAACAGTTATATTAACATCTGATGCCACATTATAATCCTTCAACAAATTTATTGGCGTCATATCTAATGGGCCTTTGGACCTTTCCTCATATTTTCAGTCTTTTTTTATGCTTTACTGGACCTATTATTTTCTAGCAGCCATCGGTGTGTTTTATACAGTGTTGTGTAATTAAGAAGTAAACAATTTGAACACATTCAGTGTAATTTCATTTATTATTATGCATGGCTAAATCAAGCATATCTGAACAAGTGATCTGAGGTACAGCTTGAGAACTCTATTTCTGAGGCAATTAAAAATGTTATTATAGCATGGCAACACATCTGTGTATTTGAGTACAGACAGATGGACATCTCGTGTTACCCTTAAAGGGAATGTTAATACAAATGTCACTGTCCCAAAGCACAAAATGGCCTTGATACAGAATACTGTATATTAAGAGATGTTCAGTGAATCCTTGATCAGTACCAGAAACTCGATAATTACGTCATTGGGTGCTTTTGACTTTCTGCATTTCTCTTTTTTTCATTTAGCTTTAAACAACTAGCTCTTTCTTATCTCGTAAGAATTGTTATTCATGTCAAATACAGGCCACTGAAGCTCAAGGCACAGATGATGAACAACGGATGAAGAAGGCTGTGCAAGAGACTCAGGTAGGGAACAGATTCAGTGTTACATCAGCGTGGTTACATGTCCTACTGGTCCACAATAGAGGCTGTAAATCTCTTAAAGCCCCTTATATTGCAAAAACTCACCCCTATATTTTTAATGTTGAATAAATGCATGTTTTCGCCTCGTATCAGATATGATGTGGGATCACAGCATGAAGGCCACATAAATCCATATAGTGCTTAAAACCTTTAGCTGTTTAAAACATGTGGTTGACTATCTGCCCTAAAGACGGACTGAAACAGGGCACTTTCATAATGTAGCTCTCTGTCGTAGCTTTTTGTTAGTAAACTAGTCCCAGTCTATGATTCAGACTGTCAGTCAGTCAGAGACTCCTGGCATGAGAGCCAGTCAAGTCCAGTGTCAGTTTTATACTTTGACCACGGGGTGGCGTGGTTTCCTTCAGCAAAGTCTTAGCTTCAGTCAGTGGGGCTCAGCAGCCAGTTGGTCACAGTGAAAGGCACATTCAGGATGGCTCAGTAGCCAACAGGCACATTGCGTGCGTCCACATGTGTGTGCGCATTAGATCTTGGGCCTCCAGCCCTGTATGAACTGTGTGATCTTGGTGACATGGAGTCGACTCAGGTGGAAGTCATGGGACAGGATGTCCTCAGTCAGTTGCACCAGGAGACTGCCGTCAATCCGCTCCCTCTGGAACACAGCCACTGCTGCCTCTGATAGGCCGATGAACCGTAGGCAGGCCGACACCTCCTCCAATGACAGCACAGACAGGTCAGCGGGAGGCCGCCAGGTGGGGTCAGGGGCGGCCTAACCCTTCAGTGACCCCTGTGGACGTCCCGCCGCCCTCTGCACCTCTGGAGGAATCTGTGGTGGGATTGGCAGGGGGCTCAGGCGAGGGGCAAGGGGACTGACGGTTAAAGGGGTTCAATGCCCCGAAGGGGGCAAATCTACTCTGTGGAGGTGGCGGCCTCAGTCGAGGTCCGGAGGAAGTGAAGGAATCTACCCACGGCTCTGCCCAGGTGGCCTGTGCTGGCTGAGGATTGACTGTGTTTGCTGTGTTGTCTGCAGGGGTGGCAGAGGCTGGATCAGGATTGGCAGGGTTAGGGGCGGGGCAGTCGGCCCAGGAGCACGGGTAACAGTAGAGGGAAGCATCTGGAGAGGGCGAACAGCTGGGACAGAGCAGGACACATTAGCAAGTGACATTAGCTTCTAGAATCAGTCAGGATGACTCAATACACCAATAATATCCCGCTAAGCATTTATTTTGTGATTTGCATGTCAAAAGTAATCTAGACCTGTGATTGAAAACTGCCAAACTTATTAGTAATTAACCATTATTTTAACGTATGCGTAGATGGCATCTTGTATAGCAGCCTTGGCCACAGTGTGTGAATAGCTCCTATACTATGTAAAAGGTCTTTTAGTAGTCGTTAAGACTAGAAAAGCGCTATATAAGAACACCCATTTACATTTACCTGTCCTGAAGTCCAGAGGAGTAGAAGGAGAGGTTGGGTCTCGGGGAGTTGGATGTTTTGGGGAAGCGAGGTGGGACGGGAGGGCTTGGGACCGGACTGGAGATGGAGCCTCCTTTAGAGCAGCGAGGGGGAACTGGAGGGGCGATCAAGTAGCGACACTCCTCTCTCACCTACACACACACACACACACACACACACACACACACACACACACACACAGAAAATGAGAGCTACAAAACAGCAAAAAAGTTAACTCGAAAAACTTGACTTCTCAGAAGGCTGTGTGTGTGTGCGCATGTCTCTGCAGACTTTCAATGTTCTGCTTGGTAAATGTCAACATTGGTGACCTTTACACCTCAAACAAACTCCCTCACACACAGTAGCAAGCTTGCTCTCACACACACACACACACACACACACACACACACACACACACACACACACACACACACACACACACACACACACACACACACACACACACACACACACACACACACGTCTTTGCAGGCTAAATATCAGGGAATGAAGAATGCTGTGTGTGACAGGGTATAATCCAGCTGCATAGCAGACATTAACACCCACACACTCTCTGTACCGCTTCTAGCTGCCATCACTTTGAAAGAAAAAAGTTAATTAAGCAAAACAAAGCATGATCATGTCCCCCCTTACCAACACTAGGAGGTGACTACTAATGTTGAAGAACAACCTAACAACTCCAAAGTGAGAACAGATCAGGAAAGAAAACAACCTTGTTTTGCATTAGACACACCATTTCCTGGTTTAAAGGTCCAGTGTGTAGGAATTTCTCCCATCTAGCGTTGAGATCATATATCCCTATCAACTCTTTCGCGCCATGCAGTTCAAAGTACGTATTACAGCCACGGTAGCCTTCACGCTTCAAAAAGCTGGTCTTTTGCTCTTTTAAATCTCCTTTTTCTGGGCTAAGAAGAAGACTCCTGTTCCTGAAATGTGGACTTTGAATACGTGTGGTCCTCCATGTTTCCTTCTTCTACCTTGCCGGGGCCAGGAACAGACGATACCCATTAGCAGATTAGCAGCACCTGTGAGTTTATAATGTGGCAGCGAAAATGCGAAAGGCAGAGCAGTATATCCTGTATGTCCCTCACAGGCTAACGTATTTCAAGATGGCTCATGAATATGGAGCGTCTACCCCAGTTCATGCAAATGGAAATGTAAAATTTCAAAATTCCAATAGGAATACTTGATGGTGGTGGTAAATATTCATGAAAAAGGACAAGTTTGTGATCGGGCAACACCGTTTTTTGATAATGAACAGCTAAACACATTACACACTGGACCTTTAAAAAATAAATAGTTTTTTAAATGGTTTCATATATCTTATAGAGGAATATAAGAGCCTCCAGTTGAGCATGAGAAACATGAAACAATAAGTGAATAGAGTACAATGTACATGGACATACAATCCTGAACTCAAACAAGTAAAAAAAACAACAAAAAAAGAACTTGTAATGTAGCCACAACAATCTGACAAAGAAATTCAGTTACACGTCATATATTACATATTTTGCAACAAATAAAATTCCACAACTTTCACATACACAGTATGTCAAACAAAATAGATTTCCCTTTTCTGTCACAAGAGTTTTCTATCAAGTGACAGTAATGATACGACCACATGTTGTTTATGAAGGCCTGTAGTTCTACTGTTCTAAATACTCCCTATTTGGTTGCAACGTAATGCAGTGGAACACATTTTGTATAGGAACAGATGCATTTTACATTTCCAGGTAATTTCAACTTGAACTTTAAAGCTATTAATTCAAGTACTCTGGATTGGAATTGGACTCTGGAAGGCCAAAGTTGTGTCCCCTCATCTTTTTTAAATTATGAGGTGTTTAAATTTTCTATCCAAGTAACTTCAAATACAGACAGGAACCCCCCCCAGGAATAAGTTTTAGCTTTTCATCAAGAAACCCTGATAAATGAACTGATGACTGCTCCATAAGTCTGGGTAGGAGGAGGGTGTACCATTTTAGTCATAGTGTTGTCAACTAAACTAAAAATGTGGTTCGATATACTGCATTAATACATTCAGAATCACTCTATCAAATTAATTATGGACTACAATTTTTTGATTTGTCGTTAAGTAATTTTGTCAAAGTGAAATTACCAGCTATTCTTTCTTGCCAACTGAGCAGACAAAGTGTGTCACCTACAGAGACTAAAACTTAATTTCACTGAAACGCTAAGACAAATAAGAGCGGCCACCATTTTTGATTGACAAGTGATTTTAGGGAAGTGCAGTGCCGATACAATCATCAATAACCATCTTTGGTTTTCTGTTCCAATCATGAGAAATGGTTGTGGCCGTCTTCGATCGTGAGATCGATAATAATTTGGTCATTCTTTAGACCAAAGGCTCCATCAGTATTATACTCTACCATCAAGACTGAACTGGCTCTGTACTATTATTGTATTCAAGCACATATGTACCTACATCCTTGGTGATATGTATTCATGTGTATTGGTGTGTGGCTGTAAGTGTGTGTGTGTCCATCCATTGAGGTTTAAAAGCTGTAATGTATGAATAATTCAAACCAGGCATCCTGACTTCTCACAACCGGATGCTGCTGTGGACCGATAAGAGGAACGAGAGACAGAGGGGTGGAAATAAGGACAGGAGGTGAAGACTGAAACTCACAGCATCAGATTTGGGAGGTACGGGTGGCGGGGTAGACACTCTCGTCACCATGGTACCAAGAGATCCATCCAATGAGGCAGACGAATGAAAGGAGATGAGATTTGGCTCCTTTCCCAAGCCCTCTGCATTCTGATTGGTCCAGAGTTCCTCGTAAGGGATTTCCTCACTGGTCCTCATTTCAGCCTCAGTCCACTCAGGAGTCACATACTCCCGCTCCTCACCTGGTCCCTCCCCCAGCCGCTCTCCCAGAGAGTCCCTGCAGCGCTGTGATAAGCTGTCCGAAACCCCGCCCCCATACCCGCACATGGAGAGGCGCTGCAGCGCCGGTGCCAAGGAGTCCTGACCCGACACACACATGCGAGAGCGCCGCGGGCTCACACACTCCTCTGTCATACACTCCAGCTCTGGCCGGGTTTCTCTAACAGCTCGAGAGTAGGCATCCGGGTCGAATGCGTGTCGCAATAGGAGGCTTTCCAGCGCTGCCGTGTGGCCAGAGGCCTCGGCCACGTTGAACCGGGGCATGCAGCGCAGCAGCAGGAAGTGGGAGGGGGAGACTTCCTGTCGGCGGAGTACCATGCAGAGCACCACCGTCTTGCTGACAATGTTGAGCAGCTTGTAGCGGTGGCCCTCTCGGACTGCGTGGCGGTCGTAGGGGTTTCGTGGTGGTCGAGAAGGCACGGACACATTTACGGGGAGGCGAACCCTCTCGATGATACTGCGTACCGTGTGCTCACCTCCCAGCATGCCTTGCTCTAGAGGGGAGCGTGTGCAAAAGCGTCCACGGCAACCAAAGGGGAGGCTAACGCTCTGATTGGTGCGATGGTTCATACAGACCAGGCATGGAGTTTTACCTGAGGATGCAGAGACATTTGGATTAGGCAGGGGTTCAATGATGTTTCTCAGTAGTTGATTGTGTGATGTACTAAGCATGGTGATGAAAAGCACTAGAATGATTAACTCAATTTGCAGATACAGTGCATCACTGCTTCTATAGGCTGACAATGCACAGTTGCAAGTTGAACAAACAAGTCACTGGAACTAAAACATGCTTAGAAGTGAATGGGAGAGCATATTTGTGGTTGGTTGGACGCCTTTCGGGGAAGACCTAGGACTAGGTGGAGGGATTATATCTCCAACCTGGCCTGGGAATGCCTCGGGATCCCCCAGTCGGAGCTGGTTGATGTGACTTGGGAAAGGCAAGTTTGGGGTTTGGGCCGATACCAGATAAGTGGACGGACGGACGGATGGATGGATGGATGGACGGATGGATGGATGGATGGATGGATGGATGGATGGATTTGTGCAGATGGAAGTGTAATGTGACCACAATGTATAGAAAATCAAAGCAAAAACATCCATATCACGTCCAAAATAAACAAAAAATATGTTTCCCTTTTATTTTGATAGTGATCAACAGGGAAATGGGGAGAGAGAAAGAGAGGGGATGACACGCACCAAAGGACTAAGCTAGAGGGCGCCCCGGAATGACAGTATTACTAATGATGTCACTAATTCCACACCCAGGTCATTCTCATGTCATGAACAACCCCTAAAATAGGACTCATAGAACCCAAGAGTTTGGCCTTACGTACTTCGAGGAGTCTTTCCCAGGCGTCTTAAGAGCGCGCTCAGTCCAGTCTTGTCCTTAGATGGTGCGGCGCAGAGAAGCTCCGCCTTCCCCATGAGTGACAGCTCATCTCCAGCCTGCAGAGTAAAGCTGTAGGGCTCACTGTCCTCACTGAACTCGCCTGAAACCACCTGCAGCGGACACATGTATGGGTGTGTGGATAGGATATTGCATGACAGAAACGTTTAAGTATGATATTCTTATGTTACTCAAACCTTGACACTAAAAGTGATTGTCTCCATAACAAAGACCCGGTCAGGGAAGACTCCGGCAACTTCCTCCACACTGGAAAAGTACTGGACCGGATCCCTGACGTCTCGGTCTTCATCCAACAACTTGAACTTCCCTACAGAGACGATGGGAGCGGGATAGTGGAAAGAGAAGAGAAGGGTGAAGGAGGTGTACAAAGGGAGATACAAAGACGGAAGGAGGAAGAGGAAGTGAGTTGCAAAAGGAAGTGGAGAAAAGCATGAGAGAAGGATAAGGGGGAGGGAGCCCAGAGGAATGTGAAGGAAAGGGGGGAAAGGAGGAGGAAAGACAAGAAGGGAGAAGAGGAAAGAGAGAGAGCAAAAAGGAGAGATGAAACAGTTTTTGTTCTGTCTTTTCTGTTTTTGACTTTCTACAGTCTTACAAACTCTCTCTCTCTCACACAAACACATCCGTAGTAGACACTGTTTGGATGAGAAGAATACAAAGACACCTCCGTGACCTATGACCTGGCATCAGCTCTCAACCAATCGACAGCCGACGGGGCTGGCATGGCAACCAATAAAGGACCCCCATTCTCACGCAGAGCAGAGACACATCACCATGGAGACACTCACACACTTTCACCCTCTCTTTCCCTTCCTCATCCCCTCCTCTGTCTGTAAATCTTTCACCCGAGTGTTGCAGTCCAGTAACTGTTTGTGTTCTTTAAACTGTTCTTTTTTTATTTTGGTTTGTGCCACTTTTTGACGTGTAGAGACCATTTCAGGAATGCAAAATGGGCTCCAAATCAGCCTTTTTAAAATCACATTGTCCTTTCTTCTTATTTACCAGTTCATCGGATTGCATTTAACTACTATGACCCTCGAAGGATCCGCCTTTTTCTCACAGTCTAAATGTTTGTGTGTGAGGGAAAGAGACATGAGAAAGTTTTTTTTGTCTGGGAGGCAGAGCAGAATACCAAACTCATACATCCTCCTTGCCAGCACCCCCTTCCCTTTCTCTCCTCCTCTTTCTCCACCCCCCACCTTCCAATTCAACCAGAACCACAGGGTAAGGAGCAGCAAGTGCTACTTTTCCACACAACCCACCACCACCACCCCTCCTAAAGAAGTGAGACTCCGAACAGAACTGAGGTGTAACAAGCTATTACTATGTTTCAAGAAATACAAATGGAACCACTCAGGCTTTTAAATCCCGACACACAAGACTTTGGCCACCAGTTCCACATTACCAGGGTGGCTGTGGCGCCACTTGCTTTGCTGAACCCCATTCATTCAGCTTTTGTCCTGTACCCTTCAGTCATCCTTGGCTCTTTCACTGATGGACAGAGGAGGATACAGACAGAGAGAGGTTAAGAAGGACGGAGCATCCTGTTGTCTAACCCCATGGGGAAACCTATATTGCTCTCCTCCTAAGCTTATTTAGACTTCCTGTATGAAGTCATCACACAGACATTAGCTCATCACTGGCGGTGGCCTCTGATTCAACAACAACTCACCTGTCATGTTTAAAGAGACAGAAAGCATCCTAAGTATGCATACTCTTAAATTGGCTTTTTTGGCTGGCTTTTCCTTTGCTACTGGAATGCATCAGTAAAATTGGTTCGGGTTGATGGAATGCTGCAGAAATGCCCCCCCAATAACACAACTTTCCCAATGCCATATGGCAGCCCTTACAAGGCTGTTACTGAAACCTTTTTAAACTATGTTACAGTAACGCCTCTTTTCCACCGGTGCAACCATTTTAGTTTCCTGTCTACAGTTACCTCTTCTTAACAACAGGTGGATCCCCTGCTTTGTATCTTTTAAAGCGGGGCAGACACTCAAATTTCTGCCAAGCCAGAGGTCCATCTCATCATGCAATAGTCACATGATGGTTCAGACGAGTAACAGTGACCCCCCCTAAAACGAATGTCAAATGAGAACCAGTCTGGCAGGAAGAAAATTGGTTTGGGTTCAGGGTTAAAATCGGGCTTAATCTGTACAGCGTCTGCCCACCTTTTAAGAGAAGGAGTGTGAGACATTAAATAAGGCTACAGTACAAAGGATCACCTATTCCTAATGTGCTTATTCTTGGCAGCCCTTTATATGTGTCTCTTTATGGAAGTGCAATACTAAATCATTGAAACGCCCCTTTAAGACACTCTGTTTACACTACAGGCCATTGTTATGTTGAGACATCCCTTATTGGACTTGGACATAATGAAAGTCCTACTATAGTGAAACCAAGAGAGCTCCTGTTGAGTCAGTACATCTCTTACATATACAGTATATGTTGGCTTTTGAGCCGTTTACTTCTTGCTGCTAACTGCTTATATTGCCAGTAATTGCGGTCACGTGATTCCGCAAGCGGAAATGTCTAAAGTGACAATGACCTCAACACACACCCCCTCCCTCCCAAGTTTTCTTTCATTCTGCCGAAAAGGAGCCTGCAAGGCTGCAGCAGTGTGAGGTGACATCAGCACTCCATCGGTGGAGGAAATGAATGAAGAGGAGGCATTAGGATCCAGTTACACAGCGAATAATGTGACTGGTCGGACAGTCTGAATGGGATTGTGGGGATTGAGCTCCGGTGAGATCATACTGACTGGACTCATTCAGCAGGAAGACGACAGGTCAATAGACCAGGAGTAGCCAGGGAAGGTCACATCTACAGTAGCTGGTTGGATTTGGGTATTTGGCTGCGCATCAATAAATATTGTTAAATGTGACCCCTTACAGTACATGTTCAAAAATGATCATTTAATTCATGATTTTTCCAGTTTCACCCAAATCAGTTTTCACATTTTTTTAAAGATTTTTTTGCATGAGTTTGTAGTGCCTGGCTTGAGATAAAGGCTTGAACAAGGTGGCATGGTATCTCTAATACCTGGCACGCATGCCTTTTGGAAGAAGCAACCAGAGGACAGTCACACAAACTCAGAAAGACCATGCAAACTCTACGAAGAAAGATCCCAGTCAACCCTGGTGGGGTTTGAACCCTCGAACCCTGCAAAATGCAAATGTCCCATATCACCGGTCAAATGACAGTAAATCGTTGATTGGGACAATTATGCAAAACTCATCTTTCTTGAGTCTGGGAGTTGGTATTTTGCTTCAGTGTTATGTCACACTGTTATGTCATTAGTTTTTGAATGTTATCTGCCAAGGTAATGATGAATCACCAAGCAGGAGACTGTTCCTCTGTATTGTAAATATGTGTCTGTTGTATTTAAGCTGGACTGACACAAATTCTTATCTAGATTCACATGAGAATAAAGTATATAACTATAACTGTTTTAGTCAGAACGGATCTTTAGAGCATGGTGACCAACCCTATCATTCAAAGCAAGGACATTTTACCCATTGGCCGTTACTTGACGTACAGTGGTGTGAAAAAGTGTTTGCCCCCTTCCTCATTTCCTGTTCCTTTGCATGTTTGTCACACTTAAGTGTTTCGGAACATCAAACCAATTTAAACAATAGTCAAGGACAACACAAGTAAACACAAAATGCAATTTGTAAATGAAGGTGTTTATTATTAAAGGTGAAAAAAAATCCAAACCATCATGGCCCTGTGTGAAAAAGTGATTGCCCCCCTTGTTAAAACATACTATAACTGTGGTTGTCCACACCTGAGTTCAATTTCTCTAGCCACACCCAGGCCTGATTATTGCCACACCTGTTCACAATCAAGGCATCACTTAAATAGGAGCTGCTTGACACAGTAAGGTCCACCAGAAGATCCTTAAAAGCTACACATCATGCCGAGACCCAAAGAAATTCAGAAACAATTGAGAAAGAAAGTAATAGAGATCTATCAGTCTGGAAAGGGTTATAAAGCCATTTCCAAAGCTTTGGGAATCCAGCGAACCACAGTGAGAGCCATTATCCACAAATGGCGAAGACATGGAACAGTGGTGAACCTTCCCAGGAGTGGCCGGCCGCCCAAAATTACCCCAAGAGCGCAGCGACGACTCATCCAAGAGGTCACAAAAGACCCCACAACAACGTCCAAAGAACTGCAGGCCTCACTTGCCTCAGTTAAAGTCAGCGTTCATGCCTCCACCATCAGGAAAAGACTGGGCAAAAATGGCCTGCATGGCAGAGTTCCAAGGAGAAAACCACTGCTGAGCAAAAAGAACATCAAAGCTCGTCTCAATTTCTCCACAACACATCTTGATGATCCCCAAGACTTTTGGGACAACATTCTGTGGACCGATGAGACAAAAGTGGAACTCTTTGGAAGGTGTGTGTCCAAGTATATCTGGCGTAGAAGGAACACTGCATTTCATAAAAAGAACATTATACCAACAGTAAAATATGGTGGTGGTAGTGTGATGGTCTGGGGCTGTTTTGTTGCTTCAGGACCTGGAGGACTTGCCGTGATAAAAGGAACTATGAATTCTGCTGTCTACCAAGAGATCCTGAAGGAGAATGTCCGACCATCTGTTCGTGTACTCAAGCTGAAACGAACTTGGGTTCTGCAGCAGGACAATGATCCTAAACACACCAGCAAGTCCACCACCGAATGGCTGAAGAAAAACAAAATGAAGACTTTGGAGTGGCCTAGCCAAAGTCCTGACCTGAATCCTATTGAGATGTTGTGGTATGACCTTAAAAAGGCCGTTCATGCTCGAAAACCCTCTAATGTAACTGAATTAGGACAATTCTGGAAAGATGAGTGGGCCAAAATTCCTCCAGGACGCTGTAAAAGCCTCATTGCACATTATCGCAAACGCTTGGTTGCAGTTGTTGCTGCTAAGGGTGGCCCAACCAGTTATTAGGTTTAGGGGGCAATCACTTTTTCACACAGGGCCATGATGGTTTGGATTTTTTTTCACCTTTAATAATAAACACCTTCATTTACAAATTGCATTTTGTGTTTACTTGTGTTGTCCTTGACTATTGTTTAAATTGGTTTGATGTTCCGAAACACTTAAGTGTGACAAACATGCAAAGGAACAGGAAATGAGGAAGGGGGCAAACACTTTTTCACACCACTGTAGAGCATGTGGAAATTGTTGCCCTTGTGACAAAAAAATGTTTGGGACATTTATTCACCCCCAGAGATTCCAATATAGGGTGAAATTGCTGTTTTTAGGTTGAGGACTATTAAGGTGTGTGTGTGTGTGTGTGTGTGTGTGTGTGTGTGTGTGTGTGTGTGCGTGTGCGCGTGCTCACCCTGGTATTGCAGAGGGATGTCTATCTTGGGTCCAATAACGTAGTGTCCCTCTTCTAAGCTGTGAGCAGTCACAGTGGTCCACTGACGGCAGGAGTGTAACAGCACCACATCCTCCTCCGAAAGCCCCTCCACACATTCACCTGGAACAAACACATTAACAGAAAGACACGGATTAGGACTAACACAAAATTCAATTCAAAAACAGGTTTTTAATTTCTAAAGTCAGACCACTGTAGGTAGCTAAGCTATGAAAAACACAAACACCCACATGCATTCAGGATTCAGAGTCTGTAATTACCACTATCAGTGACAGTTCACCACCCCTAACCTACTCATCAGGATCCTGTTGTGCGACTGGCAACCCACTATTACACAGCCCACACACACACGTCTCCCTCTCACACTCACATGTTTTTGTTGCTGACTGATAGCTGTTACTACCTTTTGATCTAACAATCATGTTGATTGATGGCTGAATACAAACACAGGACAGACAATGAGATGACATGTCAAAGGTTTTTCTGCATTATAAAGGGTCAGTTCACCCAAATCACAAAAAAAAGACACATTTTCCCTCTTATGACTCAGGGTTATTGAGCCAAGCAGATCATTTTGATTTTTTTTTTTTTTACCACCGCTAAGACTACAGCTCCCGTCCAAGAGCGTTGAAGGGGACTTTTTGTTGTTCTTATGTTCAAAGCAAAAATTGTATAGAACAGTAATGCCTTTTTCCATAAACACATGGTTACTCTGGATGACTCACAGACATTGCTGTCAACAGTTGCCGCAAATTACCACAAGTCAGAAAGATACTGGATGTAAAAAGAGTCAGTGAAAAGAAGTCAACTGCACGGTTGTCTCCAAAAGTAAAAAACAAAGTGAAAAACCGTGAATCTGTTAGAATAAGTAGCAATACCACACAATAAAAATATAAGCGTAGTCCCACCTTCAACAGTACACGACTGTTATCAGCACCATGCACTCAGGCTATTAAGTATCAACAGTGAAAGTACTTCTTATGCAGAATGGCTCCTTTCCAAAGTGATTTAGTATACTGTATATAGTAACATAAATTAAGTAGTATCATTATAATATATTGTGTTATCATATTATGAACTGTACATACCATGGGGTGATTGAAGCTATCTTTTTGTTTTGTATGTAAAATCTTATTGTGTAAAATTAATGGTACCTGTCAAATGGAGTAAAAAAGTAGTAGTGGGGTAGAAGTAAAAATAACATTAATAGGAATAGGGTTCAAGTTTTGAGGTGTGTTTGAGGTAAACATGTTTACAGATTACAGAGAATTACTTTCCACCGCTGGTTACAACAGATAATTCCACATGGGTTATATATGACAGCATGTTTTCATGTGATTTGGGTTAACTGACACTAATGTATGACATCAATTGCCTTTGTGTAGTATAATGTACTTTTCCATCATAGTTATACAGTACGCAGTCTGGATCATTCATAAGTTTCATGAATTTATCACACTAAATTACACCCCCACACTCCCACTCCCACTGAACCACAGTCTCTCCATGCAGATAAAACACTGTTGGTGTGTTGTTGTTAATGTGAAATGGAGGTGGTAAAGGCTTAAACGAAATGCTGACATCAAGCCCTGTTGTAAATAACTAACCACCAACTGGGTTGGCTGGTTGGGCAAACAAGTGATACAGTGTGCAGGTATGCGCCTCTCTCTCTCTCTCTCTCTCTCTCTCTCGCTATACAATGCACGCGCGCGGCCAGAAGTAGGCTAAGGTGCGTAATTTTCAGGGACCACGGCTCGGGTGCGCGCTTTTGTCCAAGAAGGAAAGTCGGAGGTTTTCCCTCCTCGTCGCTGCTCGTTAGTATTCACCACATTCACCGACAGATTACAGCATTTACATATGAAAAGAATTGAGCAGCACTTCAGCAGCACAACAGATACTTTGTGGCTTTCCGGGCCCTCGCTGGACAGGAACAACTTTGGCCGTCGACGTTCCCAAAGTAAAGACACCAAATCTGGGGATGCAGAGAATCATTTTGGCGGCAAAACATGAACCATTGAACAGAAAAATTGAGCACAAATGTTACTCAGTGGTTGATGTGAACTAGAAAAGTCCGAGAGCAGCTGCATCAAAACAGCCAGATTCAATCAAAATAATACCGGAAATAAAGCGGCTTTGGTTTCAAAATAAGAGCCCCAAATGTGCCCGGGCAGCTGGACCAGTGTACAAAACGTTTTATTTTATTCCATACTTTTAGCCCCCCAACAGCGGCTTCTCCAATATTTTGTCAAATTACATCAATAATGTCCAAAATGTTGCCCGTGATGAAAAAACTTTAACGATTGATTTACTATGACAAATTTGCTTTGACAACACAGCTCATTTTTAAAGAAATGTAATCTGACTAATTCATGCACTGTAAAGCTGAACCCGTCGGCCAAAATAAGAAATAAAAATGGTAGGCCAGCTCAAGGGGACTGATATTGACCTCCAACGAATCCGAAAACTGTCTTGTATTGCCGTTAGGGTTTGTGCTGGCTAGGTTTAGGTTGCTAGTTGTTGGCAGTGGGGCAATATCAATAAAGTAGATCCCGATTGTATTACTGTGTTGCAAAGTGGAATGTAATTAATGAAAAAAGTATGCTGTGTGGCAGAAAAAGATGTATTACTGATTATAATTCTGTAACATTTTAATTTACAATACCTCTCTAACGTTAAGGATTTTGGGCAACTTGAGGGGTTAAAGTTATATGACAGGCATCCAAACAACACGCTCTGTGTCATTGATAAAAAAATTCACATTTTTCTGTGTTTAAACATAGTTGCAAACATTTGGGATAATGTATGGACACAAAAATAAAACATATAGTAGTTATATTTAGACATTTTACTGAGAAATATTACATATATCTTTAAAAGACACAAGCCTTATATGTACTCTTTAACTATATTCATTACAATTCCTGCTTTAAACTATTAGCCTACAACTCTCAAAATGTCTCCCCAAATTAGCTAGGATAATTTATTTTGTTTTGCCAATGGCTGTTCTGTCAACATTATTCCCAACTAGGTTATGATCTTAGCTACTGATTACTGATAATACTTATTTATTAATTTTATTATTCAAAATGTTGAATCTCCAAAAAGTGTTTTCCTTATTGACAACGGACAAGGTGAAAGATTTATTTTGAAAACATTGACCGGAAGCTGTAATTTCTCCTGTCAATCTTGACACTGTTGAGACACTCAGTAAATTGCTACACTTGTTCTTACATTCCGGTGTCGTTATATTAAAAGCCTAAGAAACACTTTCCTCGTTGAACGTTTGAGTTGACCTCTTTTACTGACTGGAAAATCATATTTACCGCCATTTATCGTCATTAGCCTACTTTAACCCTGGTGTATGAAACGACGGAGGAGCGAGTCTCTTACCGTGGGCCAGACGGACCAGAGTGGGCAGACGGAACTTGCTGACCACCGCGTCCAACGGCAGCGCCAACGGGCTCCAAGAGATCTCCGACAGGCTCGCCGACAACTTCTCCATCCTCCCGGGTCATCACGCTACCGGAGATAATGGTGATAATGATGGTGAAGATAATGATGGTGGGGGTGATGACGATGAACTGGAGGAAGGTGATGGTGGCGGCGGTATAATGGCAAAGAGTTTCGCCATGTTTGAATGGAGGAGAGGGAGCGCAGTCACAGTCGGTGCGCACGAGCGGTGGGAGGGAGCGCGAGTCCTCTCTCTTTCTTCCTCTCTGTCATTCAGTGTTTGTCGAGCACCACCACCCCCCACACATAAACCATTAGAGTGTAGCAAAGTCAGTCAAACTTTGATTTTGTAGAGTTTGTCATTATAATGGAGCTCATATATCAAGCACAGAAGCAAAGAAGCCTCCCTTTTTATCTTCCCACGCTTGCTTGATATTCATGTTTTCCACATTAATTATTGCACCGCTTTGTCCACAGAGGTTAATCCGAGCTGGTGTGTGGGTGGAAAGTGATCTAGATGCAGGGACTTTGTAGGCAGGATTTCTCAACATTTGGCCTGCTGAGCCCAGAAATTCTGGAGATGGTAAGCAAATAATGAGAATAGCCTATGTGTTTGGCAATTGGGTGGGATGTAACGGGAACATGTACTTAAAGGTCCCATGACATGGTGCTCTTTGGATGCTTTTATATATATCTTAGTGGTCCCCTAATACTGTATCTGAAGTCTCTTTTATATAGACCTTAGTGGTCCCCTAATACTGTATCTGAAGTCTCTTTTATATAGACCATAGTGGTCCCCTAATACTGTATGCAAAACTCATCTTTTACATCTATCATCATTTCTAGCCACTGGGGGACCATAGGCAGACTGGGGGAACTCATATTAATGTTAAAATAAATAAAGTGAAATTTTCATGCCGTGGGACCTTTAAGGCATGTATTGAAGTACAATGTTGAGGTACAGTGCTTTACTATATAGTTGCATTTATTTCACAGCTACAGCTAACACTCACTTTGCAGATTTAAACTTTGCATACAAAACCAATATTGAGCTCATAAAATGTAATACAAACCCCAATTCCAATGAAGTTGGGACTTTGTATAAAACGTAAAATAAAAGCAAAATACAATGATTTGCAAATCCTTTTCAGCCTATATTCAATTGAATACACTACAAAGACAAGATATTTAATGTTCAAACTGATAAACTTGATTAGTTTTTTTGCAAATATTCTCTCATGAAGAATTTGATGCCTGCAATGCGTTCCAAAAAAGCTGGGACAGGGGCATGTTTACCACTGTGTTACATCACTTTCCTTTTATAAACACTCAGTAAGCATTTGGGAACCGAGGACACTAATTGTTGAAGCTTTGTAGGTGGAATTATTTTCCATTCTTGCTTGATGTAGAACTTCAGTGGCTCAACAGTCTGGGGTCGTATTTTGCGTTACACATACAGAATGTGGCTTAGCATTGTCTTGCTGAATAAACAGGTACATCCCTGAAAAAGACGTCGCTTTGATGGCAGCATATGTTGCTCCAAAACCTGTATGTACCTTTCAGCGTTAATGGTGTCTTCACAAAAATGCAAGTTACCCATTCCATGGGCACTAACACACCACCATACCATCACAGATGGCCCCTTTCTTCTTTGGCCCACAGGACATGACGTTCAATGATTTCCAAAAATAATTTGAAATGTGGACTTTATTCTAAAGGTGGAATAAATGCAAGATGTTTCCAAAGTCAGTGAGTCTCAATCTAGTCTATTGACTTTTCCCTATCTGCATTGTTCTATTGGCTGAAAACATCCCATATCTGCAAGGCCATCATACTCACTGGACATGTCACCCATTGAGCATATTTGGGATGCTCTGGATTGGCAAATACGACAGCATGTTCCAGGTCTTGCCAATATCAAGCAACTTTGCACAGCCTTTAAAAAGTGGACCTACATTCCACAGGCCACAATCAGAAAGTTTCTCGGCAAAGAAGTGCTCACTAACACAGATTTAGACAGATTTGTGAACAATATTTGAGACAAATAAGCCTTTTGTGTACATAGAAAAAAGTCAGATTTTTCAGCTCATGAAAAATGGGGGCAAAAATAAGTGTTGTGGTTATAATTTTGGTCAGTGTTGAATTGAAAGGGTTATAAAAAATGGTCATATTGTAGGTTTTGGGGTGGACATTATGTTTAGTTTAAACAAAACTAATGAAATACTACAGAGATATGGCTTGTAACTAAACGTGTTGAAACAAGACAATTTTTCTACAAGTTCAGAATATAATATTGACATTGATTTTAAATCATTAGCTGTATTATCAGAAGTAGTACCTAGCCTGGCTAAAATTTTATTTTTCTGGTATAACTGGTATTAAATGTACCATTGTATATTAGAGCACTATTCAAATATCTAATGTAAAAGTAGGGTTGAGTGTGCAAATACAGGTTATCTTATCAAGCGGGCTCATCCCATCACAAATATTTGGTTAAATTAGTAATGTCTGCTTTCCAGTGGCCATCCACACCCACTCAGTTATGTGGTTTATTCTCCTGGTTCAATTAGTTAAAACCCAAACTGTGATTCATTGGATATTAATAGGTCACTCACCCAAACTGTGATTCTTTGGCTATTAATAGCTCACTCATTCTATCACAACTGGATATGGCAAACACAAATAACAAAAGCCAACAAAATAATATTTGGATAGCAACTTTATACCATATTAACAAAAATTCAAATATGAAGCTGGACTTCTGGACTAACGATTGGGCCTTATTTCACAACAGGTGAAGGGGTGGTCAGCATGGTGGAAAACTCAATGGGCAGGCTCTGTAGAAAGAGAGGAGCACAAACAATGTCAGGTTTAATGACCAATCAAACCCTGTCCAACCAAGCATGGGAATAGTGAGACTAGTGAATTTCTTCTAGCACCAAAATATCAGCTGTAATGACTGGCTTAACCATCTGTCAGTGACATCTAGAGGAAAACCTTTGCAGTTGCACATCTGACGCGTGATTTTCTAGCCTTTATTTCCTGCAGTATACCTAATGTTCACTGCTGCAATGTTTCTCCATAAAAAAAATTGATGTCTCAGGACATACAGGGTAATGACTGATGCTTACCTAACCACTCGTGATTAAAATGAACACACCTTTATTTTATCAAATGAGTACACAAGAGTGGTGTTACTGCTTATAGTTGGTCCCTCAACACATTCAAATCTGAAGGTACATTCTAATATTGTGCTTATAGATATCATACCTGAGTAGAAGGGTATGTTTAGCTACTGTAATACAGTTAAATACTTTAATGAAAAAAAACTCAAAACTGCATATATATATCAGTTCTGCTCATTGATTTCTGACAGTGGGCAAAACACCCAAAGATCAGAGGTCATTAGGGACAGCTACTAATGAGCAAAATCTGATGGTGGTATCGTCTCACAGTATATATAATCATTGCCCAACCGTATGTGTGTATATGTATGTATGTATGTATATATATATATATATATATATATATATATATATATATATATATATTATGGAAACAAAATATTTGGCTACTTACTGTCCTTCACAGCCTTCTTGCCTGGAACAGAAAGAAACACATTAACGCAAACCCCTGAGACACCATGCATTTCAAATATTTCTAAGTAACGACAGCTGCTTACATGTATTGAGCACTATGAAAGCCACATTTATTTCACACTTTTTTCCAACTTCAGCATTCTTATGTTAAATTTTCTGAATGGACACGGAGTACAGTTGCCTTTGATGTGCTATAGTTATTGGTGATTTTTTACAGACTCTGCTTTCAATATTTTCTACTACAATGCTGCCAAATTTAAAAGCATGTGTCATATTCTGCAATACAAGACCAGCTAAATCACTCCACATTCAGTTTGCATAAAAAGGAGTGCAGCTGCATTTTCAACATGCTGTACAAATTATTCTTGAACTCACCTCCATAGGAAACTTTGTAGTACAGGTATGTCATGATGCCAATGCCCACCCACATCTCCTGGTATGCCTTAGTGTAGTAAGGGCTCATCTTGCCCCACCAACTTGCAAACGCGCGTCCAGCCATCTGTGGGAGAAAGCAACAGCATAGTCTCATGTACTCGGTCAGTGTAACACTTCAAATAGCAAGGAGTTTAGTTCTGGATTCTTTTTGACTGGAACAAAAGCCAAACCTAGCCAAAGTGTCATGCATTAATCTCTACACTTGTGATTCTCAAAGTGGGGTCCGTGGCACTCTGCCAGGGGGATATGGGAACACTTTACAAATTCAGTCATTTAAATAGATTTTCTCTCTTCCAAACAGCGCCATAATGAATAAATATTTAAATTTGTAATTATTAATAGTTCAAATTTAGAATTTAACAAATCTATAGCTCTGCAAATACTTTATTACATGTTAAATATCTTTAATACATTTCTCTTATGTTGTTCTTTCACATAACTAAGACTATAGAAGTGTAAAAAAAAAAAGGCTACTTAAAATTGTTTCAAGGGACATAAGAGGGGGTCCACAGTATATTCTCTCTTGTAAGGTGTCCTTGGCTAAAAAGAAAGATTGAGAACGACAACACTGCAGTTCATAAAACGTACCGTTTTCTATTCTTATTCTTTAATGAATGTTTAATTGCTCTTAATTTTTTTATATTGTGAAGCACTTTGAAATGTGCTATATAAATAAAGTTGCCTTGTCTTGAATGCTAACCCTCAGCGGTGCCAGGCCTAGCTAATGACTTTGGCCAACTAGGAAATACTCATCAGAAGAGAAGGCACCGTTTCACTTTTCTTTACGGTCAGAATGTTCAGAGACATTGGGATTTTCCATTGACGTGTCTAACTACTTATCTTTACAGAAGATAACGTCAAGTATTTGGCTAATGTTAACCTAACAACCTCGACTCTAACGTTAATCAAGTTAGCCGAGCGTTAGCCTAAATGTATACACGTCGGTTAAACCAAGGAAGATAAGGTTTACAAGCCACATTTACATGTCCTAACATTACGGATTTATATTGCGTTCATTTAACTTGACTTTCTAGCTAACTACTTTAATCAATGAATGGCTAGCATCTGCTGTAGAAGCAGAAGTATAACTAGCCTTAGCGAGAGGTTAACGTTAGCTTGCAAAAGTAGCACACACAACTACAGTAAGTAGAGATGATAGCTTCATTTTAATTTGCTGACGTAAGCCAACTACTGTTTTTTTGTTATGAATGAAGCAACTTAACTAAATATACGCAAACCTTTCTCTTACCTTTCAGTTTGTCACGCTGCAGCGAGAAGGTCAGGACAGACGCTGCTGCTTAACGTCAAAGTCGTGTGGGAAAGCTGCTGCTGCTGCTACTTCTTCTACGCTCAACTGTGTAGTATTTCATTCATGTTTCGGTATGTAGCGCCACCAAATGGAGGCACACAAGTAACGCATTTGACGTTACATCCAGCTATCTCTTGGCTCCACCTTGAGGACTTGACCATACGTTAAACCGAGTACATCTTTTTCCATTGACTTATTTTGGTTTAAATCAGAATGAGATGCATTGCCAAAGTAAGTTTTCACTTGCATAGAATTTGCCTTGGCGTGTTTGGTGCTTACAATAAACCTATGAAAAGGGAATACTGTACACAGGTCAAGTAAGACACTTCATATTATAACACAACACATCATTTTTCAAAAATGTACCATATAACTGTTTTAGAAAGGAAAAAAGGCTGTACGGTTTTGTGCAGGGTGTGCACAAAAATTAATTAGGGAATATACAAAAGTTCACAATAAATAATGTATTAGTGATTAAATCTGAAATCTGGGGATTAGCTCACAAAATCAGATTAATGGGCAATTTAATTGTTTCACCCAGGCATACACACATGCAAACAGGACCTATACATATTCATTAGATGGAGAGATGTTACTCAGAGCCAGGGTGCTTCCCATGAACAGGCGGTTTGGTGCCTTGCTCAAGGGCGCCTCTGCATTATCCAGGAGTTGAACTGGCAACTCACTAGCTACCAGTACACACTCAGACCCTCCAAGCCACCCCTATTACATATTATACCCCGCCAACAGTATGTTATTTAAAAACAAAACATCTGCTATTGTCCTAACTACCAAAAAATGTTATAATTACTCTGGTGGCACACTCTAGCCTTTATGATTTAAAATAGAGACATGCAAAAACTCTTATTACCCCTGACTTGCCAATTTTGCATGTCCCTATTTTAAATCATAAATAGCGACATGCAAAATTGACATGTCAGGCGTACTAAGAGTTTGCTGACCAGTTTCCTTTAATTATGCTTTCTACATCTACATCTTTCTACATCACAGTGCACTACAATAACCTTTTAAAATGAAAAAAAATGTTATGTTACACAGTTTTGGACTTTCCAGAGGGACATTTCAATCTTATATCCTGTTCTGTTTTTTGGTGCCTGTGCCACTGTCATAACAGAGGTGTGAATTGAGGTGAGGGTGCAGCTGCTTCGTGGCCACTAGCTTGGCTCACCATAGTGAAACAACAAATAAAACACTGGCACTGCTCTCAAGGGCAAATGTGACATTGTGGAACATGCTCTACTGTTGGTGCAACCTGTTTCTCTTCAAGTGAATGGGCATTTCTTAAAAGATTGCAATAAATCAATATGAAACAGACAGAGAAAGTAAAAGCAGAAGTGAATTTTTATTAAATACCGTATATTGCAGAGTCATGATTTGGCATAACCCCTAAAAGGAACCTGAAACAGTTTCATATTAATGCATCAAACTAAAGGTCTTTCCCAGTGTCCTTGTTTCTCAACTGTTACATTATTGCACTAGCTCACAAGAAAGTAAAAGGAAAGTGCGATATAAGTAGAGACAATTATTGTGTTTGTGTTTCCTGAAATGTCAGTAACAAGGATCTGCTTGTGCAAACAAAGCTGTAAACAAAATGAATCAACTCTGGGATACCTGAGCATATGATTACTCTTTAGCAAAGGGATGCTAAGTTTGTACGAGAGCCTGCAGGAGGGATTTGGGCCTGCATTGAGCGTGGGCGGGACTTTCCACCCTTGTTTGTCCTCACACTCCAATAGGCAAGAGGCACCTTGTTTCATTTATGAGCACCTAAGGCCAAGTACTATTTGAAGGGACTCAACACAGTGAATCATTGCAGAGTTGTGCCAATATGAAAGGACACAGCTGAGGACATTTATTGGACACGGTACACACTCTACTGGGTTCTTCATTGTAATACAGTATGCACTAGCTGTCTTCAGTCACTACAGCCCTGCTACAGGTATGTTAAAGCCATTTATTTTTTCTACGTTATGGCAGTGTGGTAGCCTACTGGCTTCTTCCATACAGCACTGTTCTTCCTCCTCTTTGAGCTCTTTGTCTGAGTGTTTGCATGTGTGTGCTTGTATCTGTGTGTGTGTGTGTGTGTGTGTGTGTGTGTGTGTGTGTGTGTTGTGTGTGTGTGTGTGGGTGGGTGGTAATGTAAGGGTGTGGGTGGGTGTGTTTCTAACATGACTTATCATGCGGTGGCGGCTAACTCAAATGTTGAAGAAACTATGACACTTCACTTTTTGGCATTGTGGATTTCTCTTGAGTTGATGATTTACTAATCCATGTCTCCTGGTCCTTTCCGAGGTTGATTTTGTGCGGTGGTTGGAGACTACATGGCTTCAGGTGGAGCAGAGGAAGACGATGGAGGCATTCCATTGGACATTGACAACGTGCACATGCTCCTCCAGGGTCAGTCTATTCCTGTGCTTTTATACATGTTGTGATGTCATGTGCTGTAGTGGGGAATCACAGTGGTGGCCAAACTTTGAAATTGGTTGAAGAGATAATGTTTTAATGTGTCTTGCATCACTCTGATGGGATCTCTGATATGTATTATTAATTGAAAAAGTTGGAAAAAAGACGTGCTCTGGTTTATTGGCATTTCTTTAAACCAATCACAATTGTCTTTAGCAGAGCTAAGCTCCACATGGAGCTGCTGCAAAATAGCCTCGGGAAGGAACTGGTTTTTGTGGAACGTGTACGTTCAAAAGTTTTTTTAAATGCAGCTGCAGTTTCATCCGTGTCCATAATCAGTAACGTACTTACACATTTTCTGAAAGTAAGGTTTGTACTATGACTCAAGCAATACTGCTGTTTGTACTGGGCATGTCAGGTGAACAGGGTGGAGTTGAGTGATTAAGTTGCTCAAGAGTTAACTGCCTTGGCATGCTCTTAAACAAAGAGCGCACTCGCTTATTATGATTCATAGCCGAACCTGATATCTGCAAGTGTGAGTTCTATATCTGAAAGTGACTGTGTGGTTTTCTGATTGCCTCAGACAAAACATTAATTTTCCTTATTTATTGCAGACTGAGATTCAACAGCTTGTTTGTGGCTCTGCAGGAACAGTGACAATTTTATTTATAATAGGTAAAGTACTAAGTACTAAAGTACTTTGAGTTGATAATTGACACCAGTTATTTCTTGTGATGGAAATACCAAAGTATCCATGTGTTCTCTGGTGATCATCTACTCCACTTAGCCTGCCAATATAACCTTCAGCTTTCTGTTCTATAATGCTGTAACAAAGAAATCGTTTTCAGGGTTACATATAGTAAAAGCTTCATGTTATATATGTATATATATACATGTTATATCCTCAACGTTCCATTTCCAGGATCTCTGCAGGGTAAATCCAGACAGCTAGCTAGACTAGCTGTCTGTTTTCTGTTGCATGACTTTACCAACTTTTGAACGTACACATGTTCCACCAAAACAAGTTCCTTCCGAGGCTATCATGCAGTGGCTCCGTGTGGAGCTTAGCACCGCCCGTGATGATGGTGATTGGTTTAAAGAAATGCCAATTAACCAGAGTATGTTTTTCTCCCATCCCAGAATGCTGTGTGGACTTGCCAGAGCCTCCTTCACAGCTCCGCAACGTGTAGGGGATGGTCTGGCAAATTGAGACTAATGTTTTGGCAACAGAAACTTAGGTTCTGGTCTAGAACTTCTCAAGAACCATGTATGACCAAAATCCCTTCACTGTGTGTGTGCATATGTCTGCCTGGGATTTCATCATCGCTGTGAGTGTGTCTCTATGTATATTTGCTGTGTGTGTCAGCCTCAGTATCTATGTCTGTCACTGTCTTGGAAGCCATCCCGTCTTGTAGCCAGATCCAGGCCGGTAGCCGGTTACTTCAGCTTAAAGAGGAAGCCTGCCACTCGGGGTCATCTAGTGTTTGATAAGGCAGTTGTACGTTGGCTAAAATAGAGTCTTCAGTCATTATAAATGGATTTATTGACTGTTAGTTCCAAGCATGGAGGGTCAAAAAGTCCTTCAGTCCTCTGATGCTGGTGAGTAGCTTACGACCAAACTGTTGCTCAGATCAGGGTTCCCATTGGTCGAGTGAAATTTCTGGATTATTATTGACTTGACTGCAGAATGAGGACACAGAAAGTCAGGTTGCTTTTGAGAACTATACTGTATGAACTTGTATGTTTTTTTGCATTGTTTGCATTTTGCATTTGTTTGCATTAGTTGGTGTTTTCAGTGCAGCTGGAGTTGAAACAATATGGTTTACAGAAGAGAAAAAAACAAGCATTTTAGATTTAATGCTTTATTTATGAATGAGTGTGTTTGAATGAGTTTGTATAATTCATTCTGATGAACTTATTTGCTGTTTGCAAAACATGATTGCATGCATGTCACTTGTCACAGTGTGGGCCAAAATAAGACGTGACACATAAACTGCCATGTTCAGGGGACTGAAACAGACAAGGGATGCAATTTAATTTACTAATTCATTTCTGTGTACACCTTGTTGCTACTGCCAGCAAACACAAGCTTCCAAAACCTTTAAAGAAATCATAATTTACAGAATACTACAGCAATCAACTATCATCTGAGAAAGAGAATTTTAGTATCCAGTACTCATCATAACTGTATCAAGGCCAGATATCAGAAACCAGCTCTTTTAAATACATCTTGTTCTGAATGTGACTATTAGTTTTTTCTGTTTCCTCAACAGTGGAGCATGAACAGATTCAGAAGAGAACATTCACCAACTGGATAAATGCTCAACTCGCTAAGGTATGTTGAGAAATTATGTTTATGTATGATGATAGATGCTTATAAGATTAACTTTTGTTGCATTTGTAAAGGTCCTGGATGGTTATAATCTCTTTTTCCCTTGTCAAAGCAGTATTTCTACTGTAGGTAATGTCGAAGAGCATATTTTTATTAAATTAAGATCCTGGTGCGTTATCAAAGACACCCCCACACAAAGGTTTTCATTCAGCTGTCAAATAGGATACATCTTTTGGAGACTATCTTTATGACAGTTGGAGTAAATTAGTGAGTTTATTAGAGAGAGGCTGGAGTAGTGATGCAGAAAGTGACCAATGAGAAAAAGTTACACAAAGCTGGAGGTGTATGTGCTTTGCAAGTATTGCACGGCCTTATTTTTCTTAATAGTTTAAATACGTTACCTGTTGGCCTTTTATTTTCACTTATGCTTCAGTAAAGGTTTGAGATATTTTGTCTTCCATTTTTTCCAACACCTCCCTTAAATTTGGAAGATTTCGCAAGCAAAACCTGTTCACAAGTGTGCATGTATTATGCTCATAGTTTAACTGCTTGCCAATATACTCTATTTGGAAAAGAAAATGCCAAAGAAATATATTTGGAGAACTCTACATACATCATGCTGTGGTAGGGCTGTAAATGGTATAAAGCAAGCTGTAGACATGCTGACTCATTGTTGACACAGTGAGGTACAGTGAAGAAGCTCTTATAAAAGTAACTGTGTGCACATCCCACGTTCTGCCAGGTGCAGGACAAATGAGAAATACTGAAGTGACATAAAATTTAATGTCTGCAACACTGCTTTAAGCTCCCATAATTTAATACAAATGTAACGTTTTGACCCTACTGGGTCTTCTTCAGGCAAATAGGGTTGTATTAAATAGGGTTTTATTAAATTCTGGGCACTTAAAGCAGTGTTGCGGACATTACATTTTTTTCCGCTGCAGTGAAGAAGCTCACCGTGGCTCTTGTTGTAAAGAGACCTTGAGCTGATTGTGACACTCGGCTGGAGTATAAATAGTGGTTGAGTGAAGCAGAACAGCACGTAATTCGAATCCAGCCAACTCTTCATAACCTCATGTCCATATGACTGCGCTCTAAAAATCACTGGATCCTAACCTGCCATCTGTCACACCAACCACTGACAACCCCCAACAGGAGATACTTCCTTTATGTCTGCTGTTATGACTTGGCCTAAAGCTTTGACCCAGAAACATTTGAACGAATCCACTAGAGCAATGGTCTGCAACAGGTTTTTAAGCTAAGGACCCCTTAACTGAAAGAGAGACAGAGCAGAGACCCCTTACTACATTTATAAAATGAAGTTGCATATAAAACTGTGCCTAAAAAAACATGTAGGGTGGCCTAAAACCTTTATACATACACACACTTTTTGCATAGAATATTAAGCTATTAAATTACCCTAAAAATTGTTGCCATGATTTATAAAACCTGTATGATGACAACCCTTACCTATAGGCCAGTAAACCTATCATCAGTGGGGATTCATATTTGCTAATAATATGTTAGATTCACGTTAAGACTTAAGACTACAAAAATTACTCTTCATCAGGGGGTCCCGGACCCCCTGATGAAGATCCTAGTTTCACAGCTGCAAGTTTTGGATGAAGGACAGTTTGTGGGCTCTGACCTTTTGTAAAGGAGCTATATTGTAGCATTTTAAAAATCATGTCACTGCAAAATAAATGTTGATACATATTACTGTGTTTACCACATTGTAGATCACATTTCCCATAAACCACTTGCTTCCTGTTGCACGAAAGGAAACCTTTTCTTTCCATCAGCCTTTTACTTTTTTTTACCACAACATCAGGAAACCCTGAACAACTTCCTGTTTTGTATAAAATGATGCGACACATTTCTCACCAAATATGACCCAGGGTTATTTATACACAGCTGTGTAATATGCCATCTATTTGATATTGTACAAGGCACCAAATGAATGTGGTGTAATGATACATTGGTTTTGAGGCAGTTCTTGAACACAGCACAATTGACAATATGTGTATGGTGGATGCTTCATGGCTAGAAGTCTATAGCACAGCTTAGATGCTTTTTTAAGATACTTCCTACTGTATAAGAGTAGTTTTCACCTGAACTCGCCTAGTCCTTTGTCTGTATTATTAAAACTTAATTTTGTGCGTTGTTACAGAGATGCCCTCCCTCTTTTGTGTCGGACCTCTTCTCTGACCTCAGAGATGGGTCACAGCTGCTTGACCTGTTGGAGGCGATGAGTGGCCAACCTATGGTGAGTTACTACAATGTTCTTATGATATATTAGTGAGTTAAAAAGATTCCAAATTCCTCTCAGAGTTATATATTTAATCAGTAGACAAGTATTGGCCAAAATGAACATTGTTATTACAATAAATCTGATGTTGTGATTTGACTCCACAGAAAAGACAAAGGGGCCGAGGGGTTTTCCAGCAGAGGGCCAACGTTGAGACAGCACTGAACTTTCTCAGGAAAAAATCTGTAAGTTTCTACAAAAAAAAAAGGCATTTGAATCTGCAGTGTGTTTTTATTAACATTTGTTATGGATCGGTTGGTGTAGATCAAAATGGTGAACATAAACATCCCAGATATCATAGATGGACGGCCCTCCATCATCCTCGGACTCATATGGACCATCATCCTCCACTGTCACGTGAGTGTCATTGGTAAACTCCTGCCAAAGCATTATTAATCTGTGAAAAAATAGTAGATAGAGAAACAGAAGAAAATAAGAAACAGAAGCAGCAGCATCTTGTGAAATATTATTTTTTACTTCAAATAAAATACTTGGGCACGGCAGTGGTTTCAGATCTGTAGGAACCATTTTAAAGATACTGCTAATTTTGATATTTTGTTTCACTGTCTGTGTTTTAGATCGAGGAGCTGGCCAGCACTCTCTCCTACAGTTCTTGTCATTCCTCACTCGACTCTCTGACCAGCCTGGACTCCTGGTCTGGCAGCCCAGTTCCAGCTAGTCCAGTCCCTGCAGGTCGGACGTCGCCTCTCCACAAACGCTTCCGAATATCAGCCAAGAAGGCCCTGCTCATGTGGGTCAGGGACCAATGCCAAAAGTAAGTCATCCACTATATATGTGAATGCTTTATACAAAGGCATGTCACAGGTCTGTAATTTATTTAAATAAAACAAAAAACATTGTTTGGGGTGCCGTGGTAGCTCACCTTGTGGAGCGTGCGCCCCATGTACCGAGTCTTTTCCGCAATGGTCCAAGGTTCGAATCCTGCTGCAGGTTTCCTCCTCTCTCTGAGCCCTTTCCTGTCTACAGTCTGTCTTGTTAACTAAAGGCTGAAATTCCCAAAACATAATCTTGAAAAAAAAACATTGTTCAACACTGGCAACCTGAAAATTGTAATAGGCATCATGCTGCTTCCTTACAGGAGGAATGACAGCCAGTTTGGAGGGTTTGCATGTTTTCCCTGTGTTTGCATGACTTAATCGTCTTCTGTCATCCCACAGTTTGAAGACATGCAAAACCTTCTTATAAACTATATTGCTCATTGGCGTGAGTGTTACAGTCAAAGCAATTACTGAGGTTTTGCTGTTTCTACATGATGGACTGGCTCAGACCCTCTTTGGTTGTTCATACATTCTGCTGGTCTTAATAAAAGTGTCACTTTTTATTTATTTTTTTCATCTTTCTCGCTCTAGGGTTGGTTGCTCCGTCAGTGTAAAGAACTTTAAGTCGAGCTGGAGGAGTGGAGAGGCCTTCTTGGCCATCCTGTGCTCTCTCAGACCCCGGCTGGCGGATCTCTCACTGGTCCAGTGCAGAAGCAACCAGGAGAACCTGGAGGAGGCGTTTCACCTGGCCGAGAGGGAGCTCCACATCCCCCGCCTGCTGGATCCCCAGGGTGAGGCTAACTAAGTAGTATTGTTGAGTAGTTCTAAATAGTGTTTCAAACTCTTTCCAAATAACAAGTAGCATAACAAATAACTTAAACCAATCAGAAAAAAGTGTTAACAAGGATTCTTGATTTTTAAAATAAAATCCTTTGGCTATGGTAGTCATGTCAGAACATAATAACTGAATATAACTTTTTTTAGCCATTTTAGTACAGACAAAGTCATATTATCTTGTTTTTTGTATGTAAGAGAAGGTGCAATAATTCTTGTGAATAAGCAAATTGACAAATTACTGCTCTTAGAAAGCACTGAGAACAAGCAGTGGTTTTATTTTTCATTATTTTCTAATATACTGTATTACATTAGACACACCTAAAATTGAAAATGACAATTGAGTTGCTGCCACACTGAAATAAAGCCTTTCTGTGTATTTACCTGCTCCTCAGATGTGGATGTTAGAGACCCTGATGAGAAGTCCATTATGACTTATGTGGCCCAGTTTCTTCAGTACTCCAACGACATGCCGGCACCTGACGACCATCTGCAGGTAGACAATCATACCACTCTTTGTAATCAGTGTCACATTGACTTTCACAATTTTCTCTTAAACTTGAGTAACTGCAGAGTAATAGGTAGGCCTGCACAATTCGGGGGAAAATATGAATCCTGATTTTTTCTTAGAATTGATATCACGAATCTCTGCCATGACTTTTTGGACCGTGACAAAACAAATTGGCAGTACCAAACATAGATTTTTTTGGCACCTGTACCACATTGCTCATAACCACAAGCCTGTAAACATAGAGGCTTCAATGAAGAGAAGGCCGAGCAGTGCAGCCATTGGGATTGCTTTAAAACCTATTTTATGCAGTCTATGTTTAAATCTCACAGAAGAAAAAATCAACTTTGTTTAAAAATTAAATTATGAACAGGGTGAATCGAGATTGCAATTTTATAATGATAAATTGTGCAGGCCTAGTAATAGTGCTACTGTTTCATGTTGCTTCCCTTCCCTGTTTAGAGCTCGACCCAACAATCTCCTGCATTAAACTTATTCATTTTCTCTGTTCTCCTCTGGTGGCGGTGGTGTAGCTGTTTCCTCTGGTGCAGCCCTTTTCTCTCTCACCTGTGAACTCGCCCGCTCACTACACTCCAGCAATTGCTGTCTCACCGTTACTTAAGGTAGCTGATGCACCAGGCAAAGATATCCTCCTTCAGTTCATATTTGTTCAGTTCACTCTGTGGTTTGCAATAATACTGCAAATTGAATTGACAAACAATTCAGCTGTTAATAAGATGCATGGCTATTCCTGCAAAAGACTTTTTTAAATTTGAAAAATGGTTTTCCGCAGCTGTTTCTAGGGGTCGACAACGGCCTTGCCTGGGTCAAGTTACAGGGGCAGCAGCTCAAGCAAGCAAAAATCTTTGTTCTCATATAGCTGAAACCTAGTTAAAGGTTATCTCAAAGGTCGGAATGAGTATAACACAAACCTCTCACATTTTTTACCTTATAACATGCAGTGGGCCGAATGCATTTTTGTCTCAAATCGTAGGCATCTCTCCTTGATCTGCTAGCTGCCTGCCCCCTGAACACACTGGGAAGAAGCCCTGTCTCAGGAGACAACACAGGGGTCGTAAACGTCAAACAAACACTAGGGGCATAGCCTGTGCACCAAAACACAACAAACCACTCCAGCCAATCACCGACAAGATGGTTGGGGGAGCGGGTGGGGGTTAGTGACTGTTAATTAGTCATGACAGTTACGGAAACATGGGGGGGAGGGGCGAGCTTGCTCTGTTTTGTTTGACATTTACTTGGAACGTCAACAGAAGTGACCATGCAGCAACTCATAGTGCACGTTTAAAACAGAAGTGTCAATCCTAACATTTCAAATTTTGAAAACATAGGTTTCTCCAAGTGAGCGAGCGCTAGAAGTGACTTGCTGGCTGCAGCAAGCCTACGAGGAACTGTCAGAGGCACGGACGGCTACAGAGATATCAAGCTTTGCAAAAAAGTACCATGTAAGCACAAAGCACAAGAGCTCAAAGGGTGGAAAAAAACATTCATTGGTGTGTATTTTTTGTATTGTACAGTGATTAGAAATTGCTTCTGTATTTCAGGTGTTTCAGAACCTCGCTGGCTCCTTCACTGAGCAAAGGAGACCAGTGATGACCCTCCTTGCTTCCATGAGACGCTGCCCGGAGCTGACCCAAGAGCAGTGCGCTCTCAGGACAGCGTGGGATTGTCTGGAAAAGGAGGTGAGGAATAACGCTAAGAATGTGTGCTCCCAAGTTTGCTTTCAGTGTGGAAAATGGCTTCTGCTGATTCACATCCTTTGTCTCTCTCCAGAGGACTGAGACATGCTTATAGAGCATTCATTAAACTACATTACAATTACAAGGTTTCGTGTGTATGTGTGTGTCAATCCCCAGCTGCAGATATGGAAAGCAGACCTGGACTCGAGCCTTCCTCCTCCTCTGAACTCAGTTGTCGTGTGGCTGCAGCGTGCGGAGGCAGCGCTAACAGAAGATGGAGGAGGAGTGAAAGATCACGCACATGCTGCTAAAGAAGCGAGAGCTCAACGAGACACTCAAAAGGTGTTTTTTTTGTTTTTTCTAGCTGCAAAACAAATGTGATCTTTCTTGTTCTCAAAAATCTAAAATGTTATCTAGTGCTTTAAAACGCTGAAACAACTCTGGAACAAGAATGGAGCTAACGTATACATAAACAGACAACATAACAATATTTTGAGGTGTTTCATGAATCTTCTAATAATCTTGTTTGCGGTTTTGGCAGACTTTATTTAAGGAGATGAGCCACCATGTCAATATCCTTGATACCTACCACAACATGGATGACTCCGGGAATGTAGTAGTGCCCCTTGAAAAGTTTGATGAAATAAAAAGACGGTGCGTGATATAATTATAACTTCTAGAATCACTGAATTTGGTCAAAATCAATATTCCCACATGGATGTTGAAAGACAGAATTCTTTTAGTCCCTTGTATTAAAATTGTCTGCAATTTGGTTCCAATAAAATTATGAAATAATGCATTAACTCCTTCTTCATTTTGAAAACAGCCTAACCAATATCCGAGTCACAGCCAAATATCAAGGGATCAAGTTGGAACACCAGGAATCCCATCACACTGTTCTGAATCAATGCTAAGGTTCAGACTTGGAAAGCTCCCTACAGTTCCCAAGAGGCAGTGCTTCTGCTTCTGCAGGACTGGCATGTACGTATCTGAAAGATGTGTTATGGAAATTCTCTGCCCTCTCAGTGATGTCAAACACCAAAACACAAAGAAAAACAGAGAAACACAGAGTTGATTAAAGCGATGTATTGCAAAGGTTTTAATGTAATTAATTAGAGAGAATTAATTACAGGGAATTTAAGGGGCAAATGTTTTCTCATCACTTCAGTTTTACTCTATAGCTTCCAAAGAACATAGGGATACATAGTGAGAATATATATATACAGTACATGTCACAAAACAAGAAGTCTATGCTTATTGGAAAGCAGCCAAATGAATATTTTTACAAACCAATGATAAAGTTTGTCAACAATTGCCAGTAGCCAATGACATGCTTTTAAATGTATTTAGCTTTTTTTTCCCTTAATGGGTACTCAGACATATTGTCTCCTTCTGCCATGACAGGCTGTCATATATTTTACTCAGTTGACATACAGATTTCCATAAATAGTCTCAGGCCTCCTGCAGCTGTTAAAATAAGCAAAAAACCTCTACATATGTCACAAAACACCTCTACATATGTCACAAAAAACAACAACCAGCAAACATAACCACTTCTGTTGGATTGTTGTCTAGGAAACAGTGGAGCGCCAAGGCCTGCTTTTAATTCTGATGGATGCTCTTCAAACCCTGAAGGAGAAAGCGGCTGCTTACACCAGCAAGGCAGCGCTAGGTATGAGCTACATGTGTGTCAGTTATAAGAGGTCCGTAAGCATAAAATCCAAGCTTGATCAAATACTGTGAACTATGTAGATAATAGATTCTTATTTTTAAGCAAGACTTGACCTCCAAACACTCTTCTCTCCCCAGGTGAAGATTCCCATCTTGTTACACGTCAGGTGAAGGAAGCAGAGAGTGAAGCTGAACTGGTCACACAGGCTGTGGCAGCTGTGAAAGGGACGATGGAGAGAGTGTTTTCTGCGTGGGAGACTTACAGCCAGTGCCTAACTTCTTTACAGACATGGCTGGCACAGAAGATACATTTGCACGCTATGTCTCCTAATGTAGAGACTGAGGTAAACCTCTTATCTGGAATTCTGTCAATTAATTACTTGTCACTCTAGATTCCATCATGACTCTCACTCCAGTATGAAGTTCAGTGTTTGAAAGTTGCATTGTCTAATTTTTTTTTTTTTTTGGTCTTTGGGTTTGGTCACGGCAGGACATGAATGAGTGGACATCATGTCAGGCTAAGTTAAACGAGGCGGGGAACTTGCTCATTGAAGTGACAGAATCTTCAACCAGCTCTGCTCTGGCCGAGCAACTCAGCAAGGTCAACATGCAGTGGGCCGAATGCATGAAGAAGACAATGTTTGTAAGTATGCACGTTCTCACTGTTTCCACAACTGCATGGACTTAACATGACTGTACAGATAAGATTATATGAATACAAAAGATTTCACATTTTCTTAATTTACAGAATTAATCTCTAAATAAGATCAAGCCCTATTATTTTATTTTGAATGTGATATCAAAGGTAACTTTAGACATAGGGATAATACAGACATCAATAAATAATAAATCAAAGGTTGCTAGTCACAAAGCCTTTCTTTCTTAGGAAGTGTCACCGGAGCCTAGTGTTGGTCCTCTGCATCTTCAAATGGTGCATTCGCTGACCCAAGAGGCCAGCTGGCTACTACAGCAGCCACTGGAGGTGGCCTCAGTCCCACTGAAGGCTTACAGGCAGAAACTGCTGGTTGGCTAAGTTACAAATGAATAAATGGATGAGCAGATAATAATCAGCTGGAAAATATAGGCACTGTTTTGAATTTTTTTACATGCCTAACGTAGTCTCTCTTTAACTTCTTTTTATCAGCTACTGAGTAAAAAGATGGCCGAGGTGGACCTTTCCTCTCTCAGTCCCTCACCGGACTTTCAAAGAAGCCACACAGAGAACCTGCAGCAAACTCTCCCACAGGTACTCTGCTGCAAAAGCTCTCTGACTTTCCGCGGTGCATTTCAACAGGCCTCTTTCTTTCTTCTAATTTTTGACACAACACATTCTGAAGCTTCATTAAAGCTTCAGTGAACACACATCCACTTTTCTTTTTACAAGACTAGAAAGAGGAAACACTGCGGTCGTAGGGATTGTTACAGTTACTGGACAACAGTTGAGATATTGATGTTTGAGAAGATTTGTTGACATGTCATCCTGTGGACATAGAGCTGCTCTCCTAGGTTGTAGTATGACCAGCTAAGGATAGGGTTCAGTGCTAACTGTTTGTATCTGTGTGACAGAGGCTTGCTGAAGCAGAGCGGACCTGTGGAGAGCTGCAGCGGGCTGTGTCCAGGCTGGAGGGCCGTCTGGCTGAGCTGGACCACTGGAGCACAGAGGCTCTGGACTGTTACCAGCACCTGAAGGAGAAAAAGCACAGAGGGCGCTCTGCATTGGAGCCTACAGCCAAAGTCAGCAAACCAAAACTTTGTGCAATTGCAGATACATTTCAGAGTCCTATAGGTCTCTTCCATGGCTATTAATTGATCTTATATTGATCTAGGTATAGTGTTAGTTTTGATTAGTGAAACAAAATTAGCTTGAGCAAATGGTGTCAATTTGGTGAAACAGTTCCCAGATTTTAAATAATAATAATTATGATTCTCATGGTTTTTCACTCTCTTTTGTTCTTGTTTTATTTTTGTTGTGTTTTTACCCTGTGTTTCCCAGTGATTATTTGTAAATTGCGTGGGTACTATACAGCAGCAACACTTTTCTCCATGAATTTTCAGTTGGCTAGGTTGCCAGTTATGCACATTAACTTTTTTTTTTTGGGTCAGGGGAAATAATAAAAAGGGGCCTCCGCAATTCCACTGAAGCGTGCCTTTGGTGTGACTATAAAGCATCGTTGTCTCCGTAAACTTAGATTTAGTTCCTTCAAATTAAACAATACAGTACAGATAACACAATGTAGAATATATAATCGTCTCTAGGTGCTGATCACTCGAGGGTTGCAGCTGGAGAATCAGGTTCTAACTGAGGGACAGGATCTGCCGGACCTTGTGACACAAGTACATAAAACTTCTCCTGTGCAGAACCTCAGTACCTCTGCCATCCAGGACAGGACCTCAGACGCAGTCTCCCACTGCCAGGTGAGTAAGATCAGTGTATGGTAACCTTTTTCAGTTGTTCAACAGTTCTTATAAAACTATGCAATTTGTATTTGTTTCCTTTCTTTTTTTAGGAGATTCTTGGAATGTTCAGTTCCCTTGGGTATCTGCGACATGTTGAAACCGCCCGTCAGACACAGAGACAGCCAGAGGCAGGCTTGTTTGTTATGGCCAAAACCAAACATGTAGACCAGATTGGGAATGTTATGCTGCAAAGCCAGGACCCAAACCAGGCATCACGTCAGATTCTATCTCAGATGCCTCAACAAAGGACAAGAGATCTCCAGGGTTGGCCTAAAACCAAGCACGCCAGCACACAGGATGAACCAACCCTTGTTATACCACATGTTAAAATCCAAATGCTGCCTCAGTCTCAGTCATTTTCCATATCCCACGATCAAGCTTTAAGTCTGAGTCAAAATGTCCAACTTCCACCTGCTTTGACCCAAACTCCCGCTGGACCAAAGTGTCCAGAAAGTCCAATTCTGTCTAAACATGTAAGAAGTCCAGTCACAGAGGAAAAGGAAAGCTCACCCCCCTCACAACCTCAAACATTGAAATCCAGAATAAAAGGGCAGCCAAGCACTGTACAGAGTGTTAAAACATCTCCCCAGCCACCGGTTATGGTCCGCAGTGAAGTTCATTCAAAAGCCCATTCAATGGCGAGGAGCAGACTTGAGAAGGCCAGGTTTCATCTGCAAGGACGCATTCAGCAAGCCATCAAGTTATTTGGCGGCAAAGCTATTTCAGAGTCACAAGCCAAGAGGAAACAGGTACAGTTTTAAATGATACATGATGAAGGACATTCCTAACCCTTTTTTATTATCTCTGAATTAATTTATTCTTTATCCATCTTGTTAAAAGTCTTTCAACAAAAATATCAACAAAAGTGAATGTATGATTTACAGTGATTTACTTTTCATTTTTTTATTTTAACTTTAATCAAACATCTGAAAGGAAACAGTCTAAAGTAAGAATGGATCGTAGATAGCATTTTAACTTTTACTTAACTCATTCATTCATCATTTGCCAAAAATCCTTTTGCGCCTGCTAGTGACATTTGAACGTGACTGTAAAACCAGCTGTCTACCCACGTGATGCTTATCGAATGCTTAAACCAGATCAAATATGTTTCCTGCTACAACATCCAGGCCTTTGGAAGCTCAAAATGAAATCTCAGAATTAGGACACAATCTTTAAAGGTCTGTGGTGTTCTGCTTTGCACAGCTGCCCGTTTTGTTTGCGCATGTTTGTCCAGCTTTATGTCTTTCTGTGCAGAGGGCTTTAAAGATTCTGCAGCCTGCCATTCTCGATGAGTTCCTGGGTGCTGTGGAGTGTTTGGGGACCTTTTGCACTGGGCCCCAACTCCAGGACTTGATGCTCCTCTCGGACTCTGTCAGAAAGCAGTGGGAGGTATGACAGGGACTGTACACAGAAGACTGTTACACGTGCTAGAAAGGAGAGTGGTATAAATCCTCTCATCTAACTCTCAGCAAGAAAGCGAATAGCTTAACTTAGCCAAATGTCAAAGTATTTCTGTAAAATAATGAAATAATCAACAATATCCATTTAAGTTGGGTTTCATTTAACTGTTTAACTTACAATATCTT
Organism: Percina caprodes; assembly: GCA_013375575.1. Classification (NCBI taxonomy): domain Eukaryota; kingdom Metazoa; phylum Chordata; class Actinopteri; order Perciformes; family Percidae; genus Percina; species Percina caprodes. The sequence continues at coordinate 393,319 of JABXJD010000225.1, forward strand.
ACTTTTTGGGTTATCCCAGCTCTAACACTCTAGCACATACTCATAACCAAAGAGCCCAATTAGTTCAGTATTTTACTGGTTCCCTTAACGGCTATGATACACCGTGATTAACCTGGCACCACTTACATTTTGTCTGTGTCACACTCAGGATGTACGCAGTGAAATGGCGGCCTTTGTTCCTATCTTGTGGTTTATGATCAGAGAGAGGAAGCAGTCATTTTCTGTTGTGCAGTGTGAAACGCAAACTAACGCTCTGCACGAAGCCACTGACCAGACTGACCATGATTCTTTGCTGCCGCAACAGGTATCGTCATCACTATGTAACATGGCATTAACATCTGATTGTGCTCTTTGGCAAACTGTAGGACTTGGGCGAAAGATCAAAAAGATACTTGAGTTACGTTCGCATTATTCTTAGGTTGTCATGGACGGAACTGCATCTGTTGATGTCGAATCACTCCAAGAGCTGTGTGATACACTCGCAGCAGGGAAATCCTCCTGCCAAGCAACAGACCAACTAAGGGAGTCAGATGAAGAACAGGAATCCAGTGACACGGTGCTCCCATCTGACTTGTAAGATAATGCTAAGTAGATACATCATGATGTGTAATATATTAGACATGACCACATTTACAAGATTTTCGTCTCTTACATGTATTTCGACACACGGATGTGTATCCTCTGATAAGCAAGGAAATTTGACTGAGTCTGTGGCTTTGAGAAAAATACCATGAAAAGCACCGAAATTTGTCAATGTACCGCAACTCCAGCAAATCAAAAGATTAACTTTACACACCCTAAAAAACACGTCATGACAGATGTTTGTGTTGATGATGCGATGGTTTTAAAATCATTTTACAAACCTTTCTTCATTTAAGAAGATCATGGGTAAAGTCGCCTCTCTCATGTTAGGACATACAGTATGTCAAGTGGTATCTAAAGTTGAGTGCTTGATTTTCACCAAACAGGGCCTCGAATGAGCTCTCATAAAGTCCACTCTTAATGCTGTAAGTACAGTATTTGGTACAAACATTTCAGCTCATTTCAAATGTAATTCCAATTCAAGTTGAAAGATATTTTTATAAGGAAACTTCAAATTTAAATTTTGTTTTGGCTATGCTAAAGCTACTTATTGTTTGGTAACTAAAGTCTGACATTCTTCCTAATTAGGAAGAACGTCAGATTTTAGTTACTGAAAATTTCATTTTAATTAGCTATCGTAGAACAGAATGTTTTTTGGCATTAAAGTTTTTCCCTTAAATTACCATTTAGTTTACAGCGTCTGTAAACTATAAATTTAATTTAAGTTTAACTGCAGCTTTTATTTGAAGCATATAATTTACTTGGTAACATTTACTTGAAGGTACCTAAATAACATACCTTCAAGTAATGACACATAAACCCTAACCCTAACTTGTCATGACAAAACTGAATGACCCTTACTAAAAGAAGCGTTATGTCATAAACGTTTAAGACTCATGTCACTCTTATGTAGATACCTTCAAGTAAAGTGTAACTGTTTATTTATTAACAATTGTCACTCTGTAATTCTTCAAGTCTGTTAATCTTAAAGAGATTCCTGTAGGACTGAGTGGTTCTAGCTGACTGTCCCCGACCTCCCCCTGGTAAACCTTTTTTAACTCAGCAGGGGACAGCAGCCCCGGGGAACCACCCCGCTGAGAACGACTGGCGCGTCGGCCGACAATCTCCCACAGAAACAAAGCGTGGATAGCCCACAACAAGACCTCTCACCTGTGTGCGGTGCTGTGTCAGTGCAGCCTTGTGATGATTTCCTCCAAATCCGGGTCCAGGTCCCAACGCAGAGTGCGGATGACCCCACACAACGTGTAGGCTGTGGGCCGGGGGGGAAACTAAAACCCTCACTTCGAGTCAAAGAGCAGCCGCGGAAAGCTCGCCTGCTGCACATCACAGAGAGCATCCAGCAAACCCAAACTCATATACAGGTAGGAGGATAGCCCATAGATGCTTTTATATCGATGTACTTATTGTTTTTCTTGATTTTCTCAGCTCCACTATGTATTTTATTACTTTGTGAGCTCCTAGAAACATCTATTTGCATTTTAAGTAGTTTTTTTTGTAGTGTGTGGGTCGAGGGGGTTTCAGTCCACTTTTCTTTAGATGTGGCACACACTCACTGTGATTTAGAAGATGTTTAGAGTCCGTGTTTCAGTTTAAATGGCCACCAACATTGCATTTAATTTTTTTATTGTATTTTATAGCTTGTGATTTAGACCTAGACAGACTTTATTGTCATTCAACTGACCATTCGCATATATAATTGAGCGAGATTTCATTGCAAGGCTCCGAAAAAAGGAAAACTAACAGAAGACAAGTAAAAAGAGAAACAGTATAAATATAAGTATGTGCAATGTAAAGTATGTGCAATATAAAAATAAAAGATGATTATGACTAGTGGTTGTGGTTTCTTATGTGAATAGGATTATCCACCAGTGTCTGAACTCCTCAGTAGATCATAGTTTAAGCCAATCAGGAAGTTGTGATTTTGCCTCTTTATTTGATTTCTTCCTGCGTACCAGAATATTACTTCTTTCAGTTATCTCAACATTTTACCTGTGCAGCTTTGAAGTTAACATAAGACAGGCTTTGGCTGCAACCACTCCAGCGAAATGGTGACACTATGTAAAATTCCATGATGTGGCTTGTAGTATGAAGCTAATTATATTAGACTGTGTATGTTGCATATGCTAATTAATCTAAATCAATCTGATTTACTTTACACATTGCATTTAAAGTGGCTTTTCCTTAAGTCTTTCTGGTCCGAGAAAAACTCAGCGTTGTCATTGGGTGTGGCTGACCTGTATAAGACACAGTACCAGCTGCACTAATCCTCAGTAATTGGATAGGCTTGCTGCTCCTTCTTCTCCTCTTTTCTTTACTGGACGGTTACTATGCCACTCTCTCATCTCCCAGGCGGTTGTCAGGGGCGACACTGTGGAGACCAAACAGGAGGCAGAGTGGACTGTCATCCCAGAGGCAGCCGCCCCACCACAGGAAGAGCAGTCCCCTCAACAGGAAGTACTGGAAAGGTATGGTTTATTATCCCAGTTCTTATTATTCTGTTGATTGAAGAACTGTCAGAATGTGAGCTAAAGTTAGAACTGACAGATTAGTGCAGAAGTACATAATCCAAAATTGAAATGTATTATTTCTTTGGCTTTAAGGAAGTCATTTGGATCAGTAGTCTCATTTGAGAGCGGCAGTTTTAGGCATATTTTTAAAAGATATTTACTATATAGTTGTTAATGTACTGCATGTTATTGCCTGTCTCACTGGTTTTATCTCATTTAAACCTCAGGAATACCCTAATGATATAACAGTCTGCTGTATATCTTGTTTTTAGTAGAGTAAAATAGTAGTAATAATATTTAGTAGAGTAATAGACACTAGTGAGATGATCTTGCTGCCACGAATGTTGCAGCAGGCTCTGTTCCCTTGTAGCCTTTCAGTGTCAGAGAATGTGATATTGAAACAATGTGTAAATCTTTCACTGTAGGTACAGGAAGTCCTGCTTGATGTTTCAGTCTCAACTGAAGAAGAACAAGCAACATTCGGAGGAGTTTCTCCCAGACCCTGTCACCATATCCACCCTGCAGAACCAAAAGAAGCAACTACAGGCAAGTTAAAGCATCACTTCACCACTTAACAGCTCATTTAACAATTGTTGGATACCATTAGAATGTCACCTTTTTAAATCCTTCTTTAACGCTGTGTATCACTTGTGCTTCTCTGCATTACGGTGCATTCCTACAACCAAAAACCAAACCGTAGTTAATCATTTGCTCACAAGGTCTCACTTCACACTATCAAATTACCGCTGTGATTGCTTTGTGAACATTTCTCTCCTCAACAGACTTCAAAACAGGAGACAGAGGCACAGTGGTTTGAGTTTGAGCTCCAGTATGCCCAGCTATCCCAGGTCTCCCATCTGATCACCAGGGAGGATAAGTGTGAAGCGGAAAGAGACTGGGAGCAGCTGACTCAGGAGTGGAGAGCGCAGCAAATGTGCCTACAGAGCAGGTACAGTTTGTGTGTTTTATTTGGATCCCCATCAGCTTCAGCATAAGCTAGAAGCTATTCTTCCTGGTCTATTTTGTGACAATACAAGTTATAACGTAACATTACACACAATACACAAACATTAGACATTACACATTACACAAACACTTCACAAACTACAACTCATATATTTACCAAATTACAGCTGACACAAGTAAAGAAAAACAAAGAAAAACAGACATTACACAACTCCAAATTAATCTATATTTAAAGAATACACAGCACACACTGCACCTTTTAGATCAATTAAAAGTATTGACTAATCTGTGAAGACATAAGCACATTTGTAACATGATTTTTCAGTAAATTTACCAGTAGAAGCCACACATTTTTGATAGACACATAATAATGGGTTTATTGGTTTTATAAATTAAACCCAACCACTATATTGTGGAATTGTATTGAGTGAATTGAGTTTTATTTTGGAAAAACATCATTGCAGAATTGAATTTCACAAGGACTGTAACTGTGCTATAAAATTAAATTAGTTTTGAACTTTATTCTTGACTTTAAAACATCTCATCTTAAGGTCCATTTAGTAGCTGTTCCAGGACTTTTGATCATATCACATCATCTTTCGCCCAGTTTTCATGGAAACACAGCTGTTAAAATTTCCATTTTGTTTGTGCACTTTAAGCACTTCTCGTCCATGTTGACTCAGTTTTATTTTTAACTTTAATTCTTGACCTTGGAAAAAAGAATTTCAAGTATCTCACTTCAATAGGTGTTCTGGAGCTTTCAATTATATGATCTTTTTCAGCTGATGGAGTAACTAGTAACTATATTTTAGTACTATACATAATAAAAACGTATTATTTGCTTTTTTTTGTCAGGATGACTTCTCTAGAGAAAGCTGCTGTCCTAATGGAGTCTCCAGATGATCATATGGCACTGATCACAGAAAAACTGGAGCGGATCATCAGAGAGTCTGTGGACATCTCCTCCTTTACCTTGGCTGATCCTAGACTGGTATCTGATTTAAAGGTACTGTACATCTATTGTAACAACTTCAATTTAGAGAGTAAAATATGCAAATATTATTATTCATCCCTCTTGTGTTGTGCAGGAGGTGGATGATAGACTTCGGTCCGAAATGAGAAAGCTATCAGAAAGCGGAGCTGAAGAGGAAAGACAAGGGCCCCATGCCACATCCCCTTCATCCCTCTGCCAGGCTGCCCACAACAGTGTCCATGATCTTGAGCAGCTCAGACAGCGGCTGGAGAAGGTTCAGCCAGCTGCCCATGCTCTGCATCACTTCCTGGCCACAGTGAGGGAAGTCAAGGCCGAGATCACAACCTTGCTGGCCAACCAGGACCCCAGCAGACAGCAAAATAAGGCCGACTGGGAGCAAGAGAGAAAGTCTTGGCAGGCAGCAATGCAACAAAGGTTGCAGATTGCTGCAGAGCAATCACATAGTGTTGACAGCACTTTAAAGGCATCAGGGATGACTCTGACCATGGATGGTGCAACAGTGACATGCCAGGATGTGGTGATATCATTGTCCCAGCAAGCTGTGGATGTGGAGAAAGAGCTGATGAGAGCCGGGGAGAAGGGCAGAAAACATGAGTTATTTCCAGTGGGAAGGGAGGAAATCCAGGAGTTGAATCCTATGGAGATATGTCAGATAAAGACTGGGGATGATTCAACACAGGAGAGGGGAGCACAGGAGCAGGAGCATCCCACTCCAAGTAAGACGGAAGAGGAGGCAAGGTTGAAGGCCAAAAGGAGTAGGCTGGAAGGAGATAATGATACAAAGACTCAAAGGGCGGAGCAGCACAAGGCTCAAACATGGAAGTCTGAAGGGGATGTTGTAAAAGCCAAGGACCAGAGAAGAGGAAGAAGCAGCCAGGTTAAGAAAGAGGGAGAAGAGAAGGAGAGTTTGGTCCAGAGGAGAGATGTCTTGTTATGCGCTCTGAAGGAGATAAGGGAAGCAGCTGAGCAGCTGAGATTACAGGAGCCCACCCTGCCTGCTCTGCAACACAGGTACAACACTGGGGCCATTAACAAATACTTCTTAGGGTTTGTTAGAGTTCAGTCCATCATATTAACAATATGAAATATGAGTTCTCTCTTAGATTTCTCCCCTACACAGCTTTAAAGTAAAATATATATATTTCTATTCATTACATTTCATACATTCAATAAACACATTTCTGTATCTGCTTTTTGCAACAGTTCCTTGATGCTTAAATATGCCATCTTTTTCTTATACTCATATTATACGTTGTTTTATTGTGTAAGAATTTCCTGAGTGCTATAATAAAACAATAATGACTTTTAACAAATGGTGCAGAATGTCAGTACCTTTCATTCACACCTCTCTTCTCTTTCCCTCTGTCCATGGGGGACTGTACACTAACGGTTGTTTCATCTCCTGCAGGACACGTGCATTGACAGAGCTGGAAAGTCGCCTTGCTGGCTGCCTCGCTGAGCTGCAGCACATACAAGATGCATCTTCCCAGTCAGAAATACCTGATGTGAGTCAAACCAGAGAGGTGGAGGGTGTCTGGGAGGAGGCCACAAAAGCTGTAACTGAACGGTAAAGGGAGCAGTTTCAGTCATTTGTGATGTACTGCTATGCCAAATTATATAGTGCTTTGCTGAGTTTGGCGAATGTGTGTGTCGTGTTATGGGTCACATACATTACAGGCTGGAGAAGTGCTACACCCTAACAGAGCTGCTAAAGAGGTTTCAGAGCATCCGTGGGGAGCTGAGTGGGACACTGCAGAGGGCAGAAAGCACCATCAGTGAACAAGCCTCCTACATGGGAAAAGACAACCTGCAGAGACTACACACTAAGGTACACTGAACTCTGTTTAATTCAGGTTCATTAAAGAAGACTTGTGTTTTGTAACTTTGAGTTGTTGGTCAACCAAACCCTTTGTGGTGTGTCCCTGGTAAATTATTCATTATGATAGTTACAGTTTGGTTGAGTGTGTTTCACATGTCGTGTGTGTGTGTGTGTGTGTGTGTGTGTGCGTGCGTGTGTGTGTGTGTGCGTGTGTGCGTGCGTGCTTGCATGCTCAGGTCCAAGAAATAAAAGCCGAGCTGACTGGTCTCGGAGGCGGAATAGAGGAGGTCCGTATTGTGTGCAGGCAGCTTCACACTCATCTACGCCAGATGCCAGAATGCACCATTATTCCATTTGATGATGAAGCGGATGCTATTATGGACCGCTGGCTGGATGTGAGTTTAGTCACTTTCAACTTGCCATTTTTTACAAAACTTTATATATTTGCTTTTATTGTTTCCATGACTGTGGTATTTTATATTTCAATTTATCAAGATCTGGTTGTGTTTGTTTTCACAATGTGCCACTACAATAATTGTCTTTTCCTGTCACAGAATATTTTAGTTTTTGAGTAATCATTTTGCCTTTTTAATGTTAATCTTTTTTGATTATGTTTGCAAGTACAAAGTCATGTACAAAATATGTTATGGTAATGTCTTTCAGGTTGTCTTATTGTATTGCTGTATTAAAAGTGTATTTCTTCAGCATTTTACCTGCTGTTTGTTCATCAAAAATACCTCTCCTCAAATTCAGATATCAGAAAGAACAGATTCCCACTTTGAAAACCTACGCATTGGCCTGACTTTGTGGGATGGGGTCCTCCAGCTGGGAGCAGAGGTGGAGAGCTGGGCGGCCAATAAACTTGCAGTATTTGCTCAGTCTCCATCCTTTCAGATGGAGGACAATATCAGGGCCTTTGAGGTAAAACTGTCTCAGTGTTTCATTCTGTAATACTTAGGTTTGGACCTGTCTGGCTCAAATGGGAGGTTAAGTGTTCTCTATATTTCTACAGTTGCGTTAAACAATGATCGTCCCCCTCTAACTGTCTCCAGAATGAGATTGCAAACCAGGAGGAGAATATGGAGCGGTTCCACCGAAGAGTCACTGAGATTCAGGCGCATCTTCAAAGCACTGAGCCCCCTCTGGAGCTACAGGTACAACATGTAGCTTTTGTTTTAGTGTGTTTAGGGTGTGGCTATTTCAGGCTGAAACAATGCTGACAGATACAGTTGATCAGATGGTGTTACAGCAGATCTCATTATTGACTTTGTTTTCAAGGTTGTGGAGACCCAGATGAGGAAGAAGATAGAGCAGCTGAAGGAGCTTGTTTCTGAAGCTGAGGATGTTAATAGGCAGATGGTGGCTGCTAAGGGACAAATTACTGTCAGGATGGCTGAATGCTTTAACTCCCTCCGGAAGATTCAGGACTCCCTTCTCACTCTCAGTGGTTCAGATGTTGCATCAGTCCTTGCAAAACTCAAGGTAAATAAAATTTTAATTTAGTTTTTGTGTGTTACAAAGTGTACTACGTACATGTACAGTGTATTGAGAAACGTGTGATTTTAAATAAGCATACTTACACTACCATCAGAATAATTTGAGAGAAGCTATAATCACGTAAACATTCTGCAAATAGTGGATTTAAAGTTTGACAGCAAAGCTCTGGTTTTAGTAGACAGTGATAACTGATGCTTTAAAATGTAATCACTGTAATCACAGTAACTTGTTTTCCTCTACAGGATCTACTTTTTGAACTCCAGACGCAGGATGGGCAGGCAGAGAGTCTGCTGGAGGATCTGCATGTTATGGCCTCCATAGCGAGTCCAGCCAGCCTAAGGGATCTGTCTATGGACGGGGTTTTGCTGCAGGATAAAGTCAGAAACACCCACCAGCTCTTCTCGGAAGTGGAAGAACAGACTGGGAGGAATATACAGGCTCTGGACAGGTAAGTTCAAGTTCATTTTTCAATTCAACTGTAATGTACAGAAATGTTGATTCTTGTCTTTTCACAACCAATTAACATGCATACACACATCACACAACACACATTTTAGGAAATGTTACTCAAGCAGAAGTAAATGGTACATTTGTTGAGCTTCATTTCAACTGCAGATTTGGTGGGTTACTGAATATTTAAAGCGGCGGGAAGATGCCCATGTTCTTTTTAATTAAGGAACATGTCGCTCAGTGTGGCTCATTCATACAGGCAATACTTAGTTTCTAAGATCATTTCATAGTTAGTTTTTGTCTTTTTTTATGGGTAAGGTCGAGAAAAATACAGAATCACCAGATTTATCCTTGAAACTCTATACTGTAATATATATAAGTTTTGAGTACAAAAAGTAGAGATTCATACAGTTCAAACTCTAGAGATAAAAATAACACAGAAGGACAAGTTCAACTAGTTTTCTAAAGTCTGATTTTTATTCTGCAGCCGACCTATTTTCTTACTGTGTCACTTCAACAGTGTATTGTGCATACTGTACGTATGGATCTGTGTAATGTGCATGCCTGCATTGATACTGTGTGTGTTGTAGGCTGCAAAGGGAAGGTGTGCATTTGGAACAATGGTTGCAAGGTGTTGAGGAAAAAGCAGCAAAGGAGGAGGATCTTAGTCTTCTGCAAGAGGAAGCACTTCAACAAAGGTAAACTGTTTTCTGATTTCAGATGTATGCCCTGTGTGGAAATAAGCAAATCTTGTGCAGGTCTGCAGGTCAAGGCTTTATGTTTATGTATGTTGTCAGGCACTGTGCGCTCTTATATTCTGCATATTTAGTTTGTAGTGCCTACAGGTGATATTTTCACTAACTGATAGTAACATCTTTCAAAAGATAGAAAATTTAAATTGTAATGTATATGCCCGTGTTCAATTAGACCCAGAAGGCATTCGTAAGTAACAACTAAAATCTGTAGAATTAAAATAAAAAAAAGATCTGCAGTAGAAAGACCTAACCACACATGCTCAAACAGCCTGCAGGAGTTCAGTGTTGTGATTTTGATGAGTCAGGTATGACAGAGTTTGTACAGCCTGTTATTTCCTAAAACTGACTCATCCTTAACTACATGACTGTTGGTTGTCACACAAAAGGCTGGAAAGTAGATCGAGGTATATCATTTAGGGATAGACCAATTATTTGCCCTGGCAGATTATCGGCCACGATTTTTGGCAGTATGCAGATTATTTGTATCGCTGTTTTACATGTCTGATAACCGATAAAGTTAATTAATTAAAAAGTGTGCCGCTTTGGCTCGGCTATAGCTCTGTGTCAGTCCCTTTGCTCCCTCTGCTAATGTATAAAATAATAAAAACATGCTAGTACATCCTTGATATTCTGGCCCTGAAAAAGACAAACCTCAGTTTCAGTCCCCCTCACTAACATTTGAACGTGTAAATAACTGAGCATCAACACTGCCCATGTTTTTCCCCTGCAGGGTGAGGACGGAGGCCCTCAATCAGCTTGTGTCATCCTTACAAGGCAGCACACTTCAGCGGTGTTCTGTGGTGGAGGAGAGCAGCAAACTGCTGGAACGATACCACAACTTTCAAACCAACGTACTGCGTGGCTCCTCTGAGGAGCAGAGCTCTCTGAGCAAGGACGTTGAGGTGTTTCAAACTCTTTTAAAGTCCACTCAATCCTGGGTTGGAGGCCTGAGACGAGCTGTTGACTCTCCACTTGGTGAAAACCTTGGGATCCAGAGTCCCATAGAGCAGAGACTTCACAGTGCTCGAGTAAGAAAACATTAACCACTGAATGAGCTGCTCAATTTCTCTCCATATCTTAACTTCTTTAGTCTCAATCATGTTAGCCAAGTACATATTTGGTCATTCTACAATGAGGCAAAATTTTGGAGTGTTTTTTACTTTGCACATACTGTATGTAATTTTAAAAGACAGTTGTTACAGTGGTGTGTAATGTCATACAAGGGTGTGGCCACACAGATCTCGTGTTTCTTTTCATCTACATTTGTTTCAACTTGTTCTTCAATAAGGAGTGTCCATTTGTTGTTGTTGAAAACCTTTTGGAATGGCGGATTTGAATGCACAGATAAAAAAGACAATCAGAAACACGCTCGTCAGTTCCTGCAGTGACAGATTGGTGTCATTGCGCTGTAACTAATTGTATAACAAAAACATATATAATATGTATTTCAGGCTGTGGTAAGTGTGACGGAAGAGGGGGAGGCTCGCCTTGAAGAGCTCAGAGTTACTGGAAATTGTCTGAGCCACAGACTGCGTAATGGAGACGACCTGAAACAGGACATTCAGGAAAGCATTCAGAAAACACAGGAGCAGTGGAGGGACCTTCTCCAGTCAGTTCAGTCTTATCATAGGTGAGTGGAGCCAGATAAAACCTTTGAGACTGTCTTTTTTGAGTCCTCACCTATCCATTTACCAAGCTTTTAAGGAAATGGAAGCACATTATGCATCCATGCACCACACTTTCCTCCACCTAAGTTTTTTTTTTTCTACGCGTTCCCAACTCATCCACTGGTCCTGCTTTGCCTGAGAGACTTATCTAGCACTTTTAGCAGCCTCTTATCTCTGAAATTTCTACTACCAGTTTCCTCCTGCCAACTGCTGATGCTTTGTATAATGTACAGTAGGCTGTGGAAGGCTTAGTCCAAACCCCCCACTCCCCCACTCCCATGCTCTGCCTACCTTACAAAATCCTTATGTCTGAGTGTTGCCAGAGTCTGTAAAACTTAGTACTTTTATCTCCTAGACTCTAGACTCCTAGACAGCGTCCTATTCAGTCTTGCTTTTGAACATGTAAACTCTGTTAAAATGGTTATAGGGAGCTCCAAAAATGTCTTTCCCATACAGGACCACACTGCTGAGGCAGGATGCAGCTGCCAGCCACTTTTTAATAGCTTCTGAAACTTTAAAAAAGGCACATCATACACACTGTCAGGGGCCACACAGTTTGTCTGGAAGACCGTACGTCTACCCCTGGATCTGCTCTTTATCACTAAGAGCTGCATCATACCACCTATCTGAACCTTTAACTTGCTTCTCTACCACTGCTGTAATTTACTCCTTATCTATAAACCATTTTTTACTTAAAAGCACAATCTTTACAAACAAAATACTCCTCTTATCAGCTGCCATGGTAAGGTGTTGCATGTATTCTGAATGGCCTGTTATGCTCTTTTTGTTTCTCTTGGTGCTTCAGTTTTCTACAAGCTGATCCAGACCTCACCTCTTCCTACCTGGCCCAAAGACAGCAGGCCTTCCGCGGAGTGGAGGAGCTGCAGCACAGAACTGCTCAGCTCCCTACTTTATTCCCCTGGCCTGGCTCCTCTGAGCGCAGGCAAATCTTCCTTCTAGCCCGTAAATTGCAGGAAGAGGCTGTATCCTTGCAAGTAACTCTTACCAATCTAGCTGAACAGAGGAGGGTGCTGGGTGCACAAACCTGCGACGCCATCTGGAAAGATCCCTCCTCGGCTGAGCTGGAGACCCGCTGGTCATCACTGATGGATGAGCTGAAGGTAAATTTGATCCTGTTCAAGTGATAATCATGTTTTAGTACAGTGATGCCCAACCAGGGGTATTTGTACCCCAAGAGGCTATACTTCAGTGGCCAGGAAGTACATGGAAAGATTGTAGAGTAGATTACCTAATTTGGCAAAATATAAATTATGATTTGATTTAAAAACAAAAACACATCCACCAGAGAAAATAAACATAGAAATGTGAGTACAAATTGGTGTGATGCTGATCTTTAGTAAATGTTTTGTCACAGTAACCAGCCAACCTACTGCTAATAGGCTTACTGCACGACACGCGCCTTCCACTAATCTGAGACAGCTGTAACACCAATGTGTTGCTATTTAGATCGCATGAAAACTAGTTACTAGTTACTTGACATAATTAGCTAAAATAAATGGATAAACAAGTCAAATAATTACCTAAAAGTAATGTAATGTAAACAGTAAACAGCTACATTGATTAGATGAAAGTATTTTAACTGAAAGAATTAGCTAACAGTAAACAACAAGTTAAAGTAATGGATACAAATGTTAATTAATGAGGTAAAAGTAAATTGAACTTGATGTAAACTAACCTAAACATTAACAATTCAGTTGTAACAAAACAATATTCATATTCATATTCATTTTATGTAGCCTAATGTTAACATTCACTTTAAATTCAGTTGAAATGAACACATTCAGGACATGACAGGTTGGGCTGATAAATGCATACATGGGCTCATCTGATGGGATGTAGGAACCACCGGTTTAGTATAATCAAACTAATAAATAAATAAAATTATAAATAAGCCATCTGACTGTTGCTTGGTGTGGCTGAAATGTCCACAGGGTGTGTGTTCCCGCCTTGATGAAGGTGTGTGTACTGAGGAACATTTTGGCCAGTCACTGCAGGATTGCCGCTATAAATTGACATCCCTGCAGGAAAGAATGTCCGCCTATCAAACCCAGAAAGAAAGCTCAGCACGGATCACTGATGTACCAGCTCTGAAGGTGAGGTCCATTAAGGAAACTGACCTGATGAATCATGAACAAGCTCTGTCACATTTTTTTTTTAATTTTCCTTCTGCATTTAATCCATGATATTTATTTTATGAAGGGGGAGGATTGAATTTGTGAATTTCCCAACATTAAGCCACCCATATTGTATTTTTGTTGATCTGTCGCTCTCTCCACTTCTCAGGTTTTGCTACAAGAAGTAACCGACATAGAAAAAGACCTTTCACAAATTGTGACGCTCCAGGACTCCATCAAAGCCAGTACCACAGCTGAGGCCCAGGCCAGCCTCTCCCAGCAAGTCAGCAACCTCCAAAACCACAAGAGGGCACTAGACAGTAGCATCAAAGAACATCTGGCACTGCTCACAGAAAACAGCAACCAGAGAGTTCAACGAGTGAAGGAAGAGGTCACTAGTGTACAAACAGCTCTGAAAGACCTGGCGGAAAATCTGTGTGGGATCCGTGAAGTGTTGCCTGATATCAGCCAGCTCAAACAGCAGTGGTATACAATACAGGTATCGCTAAAAGATTATATAAAATGTCGCTATGTCCCCAAATAATAAGTTTATAACAAGTTAACGGGGGAATATGGAAGCATAGAAGCATCAAATAAATATCCACTCTCTCTCTCAGGATTGTGATACCAGGCTGACAGAGTTGGCTGCAAGAGTTTACAAACTGCAAAGAACTGGAGATTCGAGCATTGCACAAGAAATACTTCCTCTCAATGTCATTTTAGCTGTTGATGCAGTTGCTAAAGACCTCGACAGGTACTTTACCTCATTATTTACTATCAGGAAAAATCTGATTCATTACATAGAATTTTAGAGTTTTAGAATTTTAAGATTACCTTGAATGGAGGTACAGTATATGGACGTACATGCAGCTCAAAATGTAATTGTTTAATTCCACAAATCAGGAAGGCGGCCTCTTCATCCAAAAAAAGCCTGAGGTGTCTGGGCCTATGTTGGCATTGTTGAGAAGTTGATAGAAAAGTAATTTCCAGTGTAATTATTCAAAGTGAAAACTATGTTTTTTAACTCATTCCGTTCTCCCAATCTCATTGCATGTTCTCTCTCTCTCTCTCTCTCTCTCTCTCTCACTCTTCTGTTCTCGCTGTAGCCTCATGACCACTTTTCTACAAAGTAAGCAGGAGTTTGCTGAAAACACTGCCAACAGGGTGAGACAGGTCATCAACCAGCTGCAGAATTGGAGCCTAACACTACAAGCTGAACCCACATCCCCCAGCCAGGTGAAACACACCAATGTGGCCACACATTAGTCTATTAAACTATTTATTAAGACCAACAATGTTGACAATTAGTTCACATTTATAAAACAAGCTTAAAAAACTTTCTTCTTTGTTTTTATTTTTTTATAAATCTGATATTAGATGTATTTGCAGTTGCATAATTTAAAAGACAAATTGAAACAAAGAAGTTAATGTTATCAAAAATGTAATCCTTTTTATTAAAGTGCCCATATAATGAAAATAATCACTTTTTCTGGGATTTGGGGCGTTATTTTGAGTCTCTGGTGCTTCCACACACATACAAACTTGGATAAAAAACATCCATGCTGTTCTGAGTGAGATATGGTTTCTGAATGTCCTCTGCCTTCAGTCTCCGGGTGAGTTGTTCAAAATCTGCACGGCTTTCTACGTTGTTAGCCGAGACGAGGTGGCTAACCGTATCATGCTAGCTCATTCTCAATGGCAAAACACGGCTACAAGACACACTAGTTCAACATAAGAATTTTCTCCAAAAGAACTACTTCCATGTCCCTGTTCTGCAGGTATTCCACAAGTGCCCCTCGTCTAGAAGAAGTCTCCCAGCCTTGGACTGACCAAAGTTGGAGAAAGAGTTATCTAGCTACTGCGCATGTGCGTCTCCCAACAAAGATAGTATAGAAGTGAGATGTCTCACTCTGGAGCTAAAACAAGGGAGATGTCTCACTCTGGAGCTAAAACAGAGACCTAAACACACAGGGTGAAAACAGGATCTGCAGCAATGTGCAGTACAACAAAAATATGGTGTTCTTTTTGTAAACCTATTCTGGTAAAACCTCAAAATACAATTATGAACCTGAAAATGAGCATAATATAGGCGCTTTAAGCTCAATTTAAAGGATAAGGCTGACTTAGTCTTTATTATCTTTACTAGTCTTAAGGCCATGCAAAGTTCAAACCCAACAGACTTTCAACCCCAAGTACATTGATTCCTAAAGACGATGCAAAAAAAAATAAGGGTCACTTATATAGTTTCAGTTTTTAAAAAGATGTAGTGGTTTCTAGCTGAGCACAGTAGTTTTTAAGCAAACATTACTCAAACAGGAGTATATAGTACATTGGTTGAGGGCTATTTGGTCTTTTCATGGGATTTTTTTGTCAATAAGAAAAATGTAGAATATCCTTATCCTTTATTCTCATCCACCGTATGGACCACATTAGTATATTCATATTCTATAGCCATCCAGTCCCATCTCCGCCTTCACTTTGTGTTAAGCCCAAGACTATTACTTTTTGCTATATCTGGCTTAGGACAAAAACCTATGATTTATTTTACCCCGCAGGACTTTAACATCTTATGTAGAGCTGCTCTTAAAATGCCACGGGTCCGTCCTCTACTCTTAAATAAAACTACTTCTCTTCTGTCTGGTACATGGTGAACATAACAGATAGTCCTCACAGGGAGGATGTGGCAACTTTTGTCAAAGGTTTGGTCTTTGGCATTACTAAAGCTCATGAACATGTTGTGACTCATTTTCCATTAGCTTTACCAGCTGCTGCTGCCAAAAACTCCTAAAACCTTACTCCAACTTTGCTAATTGGTCTTCCCAGTCCTGTATACCAATGTCTATTAAATAATATTGCAACCATTTATTAACGGCAAAATGCAAACTTATGTAAATGTTCAACTTGTATGTGTAACAACTATATAATATCAACTATATATGATTCGGGGTTCGTTGTTGAAGTCAATATCTTAACAACTATTGGATTGATTGTCAGAACATTTTGTACAGACATTCATGGTGCCCAGAGGATGTATTCTAATGAGTTTGGTGATGCCTCGGCTCATTTGTGGTTTTGAGAGAAATAAAGAATAAATTGCTATTACCTTGAATACTTTAATTCTAAAATATACAGTATATTTCACTTATATTAAAGTCTTTTTTTAACTTGATATATCTGTCTGTGCTCTCATAGACAGCTCTGGATGAGGGTTTGTGGCTTCAACAAGGTCTTCGTGACATGCTCACAGAGCGAGATTTTCTTCTAAACTGCCTGGGAGCAAACGTGACAAAGAAACTGGAGAAAAGTGCTTCAGATGCTCTCAGTGAAAGTACACCTGCACTCGAAAACGTATCTAAATGCCTGGTGAGTTTCTCCTCGGCCACAGGATTGTCCCATCCAACCTAACTATAATGATAAACATGCAAGGATTATGTGGTAAAAACTGTATTTGTGTTCAATTTAACAGGTTTCACAGATCAGTGAAGTTCATTCTGAAGTGGAGTTGGACAAATATTTGTCGGGCAGAGTTGCTGAAGAAACTTTTAGAAATGAAAGTGACACACCTTATTTAGCTTCACCTGAGGGAACTGCGGCCATGTTTCCTCCTGCTTCTCCGTCAGCAGTACTTAGCAAGGAAAACTCTGAAAGTGATCAGAATGACAACACAATTAAAACCAAAGATACGTTGGAAACAGCCCAAGAAGAGGTCCAGAATCAGTTCTCATGTGCAGAAATTACAGATGTTTTCAAATCACAACATTTAACATTAACTCCACCAAAAATAAACTCAAAGACTTACTTTGTGTCAAAAGGTGATACTGGCACATTGAACACTGATAGCAGTCCTTTAAGCAGTGGACACAAGATAGTTTCTGGAAATAACACTTCATTCACTCATAACAAGAGTTTAATAGATCGGCAAGACACCACTGAAGCATTGCAGGAAGACATTACCTCAACCCAGGACTCTGAATTATCCATAATAAGGACAGACAATGTCACACCTCTGGTTGGATCCCCAGCGACGAAGCCTGACAACGTCCCTATTTCTACCCTTGAAAATTTGCCTGAACATCTAGCAGCACAATCAGAGGCATTTCAGGCAGTTAGTAAAACTCTGGAACAAGAGAAACGCTGCGAGGACCTCAGTGCAACTCCAAAGAAAGTGTTTTCAATAATGTTGGACATGGAGCCACAGGCCATGCAGGAAAATGAAAACATTTCTGCCGATCCACTCAACCGTTCTCAGGGAGCAGAGCTTTGTGATGCAAAGGTTAGAGCCATTTCAAGTAAAGGATTTCCTGAGAAGAAGTCCGGACACTTAATCAGTCCAGAATTAGACAAAACAGACTTGAAAAGCCTTCATCCAGCAGCACAATCAAAGACATGTAAGGCAGTTACTGATGCTCAAGAAACCAAGAAATACCGTGAGGATATCAGCGCAAGCCCAGATAAAGTGTTGGACCTGGAGCTACCTGAGTTCCAGCCACAGGACAGTGATGGAGCCAGATGTTCACAGAGGACAGAGCTTTGTGATTCACAGCTCACAGAAGCTTCAAGTATTCCTGAGAAGAAATGTGAACTCTTTACAACATTATCGAGTTCTGAATCAGATGAGACAGACTTGAAAATGCATTATTTAAAGAGTTGTGTCTTAAACGATTCTCAAGTGGTGGACTCACTGCCAAAACACCCCTTGGCGTTTGTTAGTACAGAATTGGAGGAAGTTAAGTCTACGAGTGCCAAATTATCAGCCAAAGAAAAGTCAGAAAGCCATGATTTAATGCACAGTGAGCTGTTGAATTCCTCCGAATCATGTGGCACTGTTGCTGAATGTCAACTCACCGGCGCAGCAGGAACAACATTTCTGTACGTCAAACGAGAGGAGACGACGTATTTCTGTCACGCTAAAGAGCAAACCGTGAGCTCCGTCTTGTGCACTGTTGAGAGAAATACCTTAACTGAAACACAGATACCTGCTAATCAGCTGCCTGTTGTTGACACTGCACAGAGCACAGGTTCAGGGCAGTTGGAGATGGCAGAGGGCGACACAACAGAAGAAGCAAGTGACCATGAACGCCACAAGTCCAAACTTTTAAAAGTGCCAGAAAGACGAAACAAAGCTACGCTGCTATTTGAAGAAAGTAAATGGAAGGTACCAGCATCGCTGGAGGACACAGAGGTGACACAGAGACAGGTAGATGTCATAAAAATAATGGATTTTTGACTTCCCTCCCCTGAGTTTTACTTCTTTTTTTTCTCAGAATTAGTCTTTTGTTCCAAACTATTTTGGATTATGACCCCTCACAACATACAATGGCTGCTTGCCCTTCGTCACCTGTTGCCTATGTCTTCCACTAGTGAGCACTTGCACCAAAAAGATTTTTTTTTGCTTCTTCCTATATAGTACAAATTATGCAGTAAATAACAAAACGACCAAAGAGGAAAATGTGACAATTCATCCTGTAAATAACTTTGACCCCTCAAATGTACCTAGAATTAAGTTGATGCTGATAAATCTTTAAATGTTTAGGGCGCCATCTTAGCTTCCTGCATTAGTAGTACACAGTGGAGAGGTAACAGGAAATGAGAAGGCAGAGACAGAGAGAGACAGGGAGGTAATGCAACTAATGTCACAGCTGGACTCAAACATGCAACAGTGTGATTTCATGATCAATGGCCAGTAGACCTTTAAGCCACCAGGATGCCCTATAAAAGATCCTGACTAATAACATATAATTTCCTAAATTTATATCATTGATGACTGCTGTCCAGCTTTTAAAATCATTGGAGCAGCAACGGTTATTGAACTTTTTGAATGAATTTGAACAGTAGACAAAGGTTTGTCACCTATGTTGGCTGAAGGGCCATGATGCCCCGGCTAAATCCACAATTCTTTCTTTCCTAAATTACACTTATCAAACAGGGTCTTCTGTGACATTTACAAGCCCTTCTTCTTTCCTGACCTTACCTTCAATCAGAGGGTGTGTTCAGTGATATGTTGGTTTTCCTTTTGCAAGTGTTATTTTATCCTAAAATATCCTAAACCTAGTTGCTTTTAGTACATTTATTCCTCCCACCATTTGGCATTTCAATGTCGGACTTTTTCCAAAGTCCATTCAAACAGTTTTGGGTTTCATCTTTTTGAGAAACATTATTCATTCAGTGGGAAGAAACATTTTTGTCATGACAGATAGATGGAATTCATATTGCATATTGCCTTGATTATTGCACAGAATTAATTATTAACTGCACAAAACAAAATGATGCAATACAGTATGCAACAAAACACAAAATTGCATTTTGAACAGTGAACACCCTCCAACATTAGACCCTTAGTTGTGATAACGAAAATCTACCAAAAAGAAAACATGGAAAATATAGAAAGGATCCTTTATCACTTTGCAAGACACATAAAACATGGCAAGGCAAAAATAAAGATGATGAGGCAGAAATGTGACAGCTGGGCCTGCACTGCAAGTACCTATATTCACTACCAGGGGAAAAAAAATCAAAGCATTCCAGCATTTTAGCTCTTTTCTTTGGCATTTCTACCATCAGGGGACCACTTAGAAACAGATTGCCACGTAACAAAGTGGGTTTAGAGCCTTTCAGTCATTATATCTTTTTAAAAGTACAAGCCACCATGCTCAAAAGGAATTGAGGAATTTGTTGCTAAGACAACCTGTGATTATTGTGATAGTAATAACAGTGCACCTTATCTCTGTAAAAGCTGACATTTGTTTCCCCCTATGAATGCTGAGTATCCAAAAATGTTCTTTCAAATACTGAACTTCTTATAAATGTCCTGACTGAATATGACTTCTGGTTAAAGAATGCTGCATTGGGGGAGTGAAGAAGTTCGATGCCGCACATTTAGAGTGATCATAGTTAAAGGGACAGTTCCAATAGAATATGAAATAGAAAAAAAATACATTTAATAACTTACATTGCTTGAGATTTAACCGGAAATACAGGTACACGATTATAGTGTCCAGAATCTATAAAAACATATTCATAGATTATATATGAGAGGTATTCACATTAATACCCCATTTTGGAATGCTTCTTTCGGACAGTAGTTGAATGGCTTTTAAAAATAAATAATCATTAACACCTAAAATTATTACATTGTTCATATGCACCTAAATGTTGATGGCATTTTTGAGCATTTTTGACTTAAACAGTAGAAGATATTGTTCTTTGCGCGGTTTTTCCACAAAGCCAATCAGAAACCTGCCGTACTTTTTCAAATCCTCTCCCCGCTCTACCTGCACTGCTCCAAGGTACACCTTGGTCTTGCTCAAAATATTTTAAAAGTCCAGATAGTGTTTAGAACAGTGTTGGACCTGGAGCTTCCTGAGTTCCAGCCACAGGACAGTGTTGGAGCCAGACGTCCAGATGTGCTCACATGTTCACAGAGGACAGAGCTTTGTGATTCACAGCTCACATAAGCTTCAAATATTCCTGAGAAGAAATGTGAACTCTTTACAACATTATCGAGTCCTGAATCAGATGAGACAGACTTGAAAATCCATTATGTAAAGAGCTGTGTCTTAAACGATTCTCAAGTGGTGGACTCACTGCCAGAACACCCTTTGGCATTTGTTAGTACAGAATTGGAGGAGGTTAAGTCTACAAGTGCCAAATTATCAGCCAAAGAGAAGTCAGAAAGCCATGAATTAATGCACAGTGAGCTGTTGAATTCCTCCGAATCATGTGGCACTGTTGCTAAATGTGAGAAGCCAATCAGAAACCTGCTGTACTTTTTCAAATCCTCTCCCTGCTCTACCTGCACTGCTTCAAGGCACACCTTGTTCTTGCTCAAAATATTTCAAAAGTCACCTTCCCATGTTTGTAATCCAGTAACCTAGCAGTTCATGTCATGTTTTGGTGTTTGCCCTGTCTGACCAAGTTATAACAGATCACTTATTCCTTAAAAGAAGCAAGGGAGGAATTAGAGTCTTTCTCCCTTGGGGCAGACTGCTCCCTGCTTAGGCACATTCTTGTCTTAACTGTACTGACTCGCCGAGCCACCGGCAACATAGCAATATTTACCTCTGTAGAGCAGGACGAGAACAGGATGGTCTTATTATCTGTGGACAAACACGGGGAAGAAGGAAGCTAGAATGTGACACCACCCTGTCTTCTGTGTATGTAGCGTCAGATCCATGAAAGCATGGAGCCTGAGAGGACAGCGCCGGGTTTGACAGCTGGTCTGCGGGCCGGGGAGGCAACAGGTGGATCACCAGAGTCCAACAAACACAAGTCCACCATGCAGGATGTTCTGTCTGGGATCCAGAGCTTGGTGGAAAGAAGTAACATTATAAATGTGAGTATCAACTTGTTAAGAAGAAAGAAGAAGAACTTGCTTGCCGCACTTTTCTTAAAGTTAGATCTACTGTTTCAAAACATGTCGTGGTGGGTTAAAAACTGATTTGTCACAGTCTGAACTTTAGAGTGTGTGTGTTTACAAAAGGTTACATTCTGAACTGATTGGAGGAATTAAAGTAAACAAAAAACAATGATTATTAATTCCCAGTTCATGGCACCGATGTGTTTTCTGTAGTTGCACAATGTTTTTAATGGGCATAGAAATGAGTTGAGTTTTCTGGTTTACATTTATGATTTCTGCTTACAGTAGCTTCAAGTATCCAAAAAGGGAAAGAGGTCAATTATAATTGCATTAAACAGAGACCAGATAAGAGCTGCAGTGTTTTGATTGATGTTTGTGTATATTCCCATGATGCTGCTGACAGGAAGCTCCACAGGATGGACCTATGAGATACAATGACTTCCTGCAGGGTCCCTAATGGGTCTAATTACTCACGACATTAAGTCTGTCACTTGCACAATTTGACTGTTTTTTGATGCCAAGTGCGACATTGTTAAATTTTGGAAAGGCCATTCACCATGAGGACATGTATAACCTTGAAAAAGCAGATGACTAAAAGTAAACCAAGCAAACTAAGCATAAACTATCTCAACATACTAAACTAACTAAACATAAATTAATGCAACTTTAGTACTCACTAAATGAAATCACTTTTCTGGCAGTTATACCAAATTATACCTAGTTACAGCTTTTCAAATTTAAGGATTTTACTGTTTTTCTTTGTCTTATGTAATGGTAAATTGATATGTTGTGGGTGTTGGATGGTTGCTCAGACAAAACAAGCTACTAGAAGACATCAGTTTGTGCTTGAGGAAATTGAATCAGGCATTTATTTTGTATTTTCCATTTGACGTTTTCCAGACCAAACTATTTTTCAATTAATCATGAAAATACTCAGCAGGTGCATACAGTATTTTAACGGCTTTTTGTTTTATGAATAGTTTATCACCCATTGTTATTGTCTTTGCAATCATAGCGGACCCCACACATTGATTTGAATTGGTACCTGAAGTCCTCTCTGTGTGAACCAGAGATTCGATTGGTACGAACTGTCCAAAAAGTTCTGGCATGTCGTTATCAACCAGCACAACTCGATGTTGCCGCGGTGGCCAAACAACTGAAGGAGGCAGAGGTATGAACATCCATTTAGCTCTTTTCCCTTCTTTCTAAAATTGTACTTCATTTTGGTGTAACTGACCTTTTTTTCTAAATGAAGTAAAATATACAATAATGTACAGAAATGTCTGTCTGCTGTAGGACTACAGGCGATGTGTGCAGGAGCAAGTGGCTACTATGAAAAGCGCGACTGGTGCCAGCATTTGTGACCCTGATGCCTTGAAAAGACTTGAAGGACAGTGGAGTGCTGCACAGCTGGATGCCTCTGCCACTGTGCAGGTGAAAGCAGCACAGCTGGATCAGGTCAAGCAGTATCACAAACAGATGAAGATCACCAGAGCTTTCATGGAGGTTGTAGCAGCTGAGAAGGACAAGATGAGCTTGTGAGTAATCCTTTGATGTAAAAGTGAGCTTTTAATTCAGGTCACCTAGCTCTCTATTTTCTTTATGCGCTGAAGAAAAATCTGGTGTTTATACCATAGACTGTTAATACACATGTGTAAATTGCTTGGGGCGGGGTGATGGAGGGGGAGGGTGTATTTGTTTGGCATTTGAGTTCAAACATGAACAATTCTTGCACAGCATTGCATATGTGTACCTGAAAAACGATATATTTATATTCTTCTGCTATGGTTATTTTCAGAAGTACTTTGGGAAGCAGTGCTCTTCAGGCTAACAAACTCCACGCCCTGCTGCAAACCATGGTAAAGAAAAAAGACATGATGGAAGAGCTCCTCCAGTTAAGTAGTCAATTATCAGTCCACTTGAGCGACGCTGAGAGTTCAGGTGCTCTTCTCGCCCAGCTTGGAGATGTCCAGGAGGAATGGAGGCTTTTAGAAGGAAGCATCAAAAGAGCTCTGCAGCACGCCTCAAGCTCCACCACTCAATCCTCTCTTCTAATAAAAGAGGCCGAACTGCTTAAAGCCAAGGTCGAAGCTCTTCGGAAGTCCACCTTCCAAAGCCATGACAGCAAAAGTGCTTTAGAATTTGTTTGTCTGACCACAGACCTAAAACTGTACAACCAGCTTTATTTGCACTTACAGTCCCAGTCAGATAGTCTTGTCCATTTTTCTCTGGGTCAGAAAGAGAAGGATGAGATCAAACATAGTCTTCAAGACTTGGGGTCCCTGCTAAAAATCACCAAGAGCAAGCTTGACACTTCTACATACAGCTGTGGCGGCATTTCTTCTGCTAAGATCAACAAGCAACTACATGACTTGGTCATATGGGCCAAACAGGCAGAGATACACATCTCTACTGGGAAAAACTTAGCTCTTTTCCCCGAGGAGGCTCGTTTTCAGATTGTCGAGATGAAGAAATTTCAGACTGATATTTGGTTTAGAAGATCCAAGATGCAAGTGGACGTTGAGCAGATGAAAGATGTAGCCTCTGATGTGGAGAAGAAGGAAAGTGACCAAGCACTGAAGACAATTGAAGACCTGTATAAAGCCAATTCCGACAGCTTGGATCATATTCTTGACACCATGAAGAAAGGTTTGCAAGAGAGGGAGAAACTGTTAGGCCAGCTTGCTAGCATAGATGCCTGGCTAGCAGAAACACATGCCAAAAGAGACCCCTGCACTCATGTTGACAACGTTTCAAAAGCTGACATCAGAAAGCTGGAGAGCGAGCTGAAAAGTCACAAATTAGCCACAGTTGAGATACAGAGCCAACTACAACTGGTAGAAGCAATGGCAGACAGTTGCAAGGAAATAGCTGAATGCTTGAGTCCAGGAGAGAGCCGCTACCTTGTCAACAGACTTTCAGGCCTTTGGACAGAATTAGATGGATTGCTAGCTCATGAGAAAGCAACCAGCTGGGAATTAGAAGAGCTGATTCATGAACGAACTACTTCAGATGAGGAGTTATCGACGATCCAGGCTAGCTTAAAGCAAATCTCCACAGATTTGGATCAGCAAAGATTTCCTTTAACACAGGAAATCCTTTCAAAAATTGTACATTGGAAGCACATGCTAATGGAACACCAGTGTCAAGTGCAAGAGCTTCAGCACTGCCATGAGGCCAGACGAAGCTCCCTGCTGTGCACAATTGGGGAACTGCAGGACCAGTGCAAAGCCCTGAGCATTAATGCCATTGAGCAAGACAAATATCTGCACCTGAGGAGACAAATGGAGGAATCTAGGGACATTGCCAAGGAGCAAATCCAGCAAGCCAAAGATAAAATAATCAGTGTGGGTGAGAGGTTCAGGCTATGCCAAACACTCTTGGTCGAACTTCCTTTGGTGAAGACACAGTGCCAAGAAGCAGCGGACCAGTTAGAGGCCATAGCTCATGAGTTACACCCCTCTGAGCTTAATTCCGAGAGGCAGAGAATTCACCGCACTGTGGAAACTTTAGTCTCCTGGGAGTATTCTGTCACAGATGATGTCAAAAACCTAGAGACCAAGCTTCTGCTAGGTCTGCATTTTTCCTCAGAGCTTCCTGCCTTAATAGATCTTTTCCTAACAACAAGGGGGGAGTTGGAGGGAGCTGAACCAGTAAATCCAGATGAAAAATCCATAGATATTGCACTAAGAAGGAACTGGATTTATTGGCGAAATATGGAGTCTGGGATGAGGATGTTGGAAGGTCTGGGACGGAATGAAAAAATTAACTTAAAGAACTACAAGGAACTTTACTCTCTTAGGAATGCAACCATGCAGGAGTGTCATTTACAGATGGTAAGCTTTAATATTCAGGATTAATCTATCCTACTATTGAGAATTTTTAACTCTTTTAACTTTTGTGTGTTGTTTCTCTAAACAGTGCTTGATCATGTAACATGTGTCCAACAGGAGATGTTATGCCAGGCGAGAGAATCCTTGAAAGATTACCAGTGGGCTGCTCAGGGAGCAATAGGCTTCCTTCATAATGCCGAAGCCACCTTCTTATCAGCCCCTGGAGGGTTTATGGACTGTACTGAGGAACAAAGACAGACTCAGCAGGCTCTAGAAGCTCTTGAAGATGGATTTCAGGCTCATATCTGCCACCTTGTGGATCGAGTGCCCCAACAACCCTGCCTGTCTCGCCCACAGACTGAGCAGCTCCACATCAGTATCCTTAGTCAGCTGTTGGTGGGAAGAGCCATGCTGGAGGCCCAAGCACAGCTCAGGCTGGAGTCCTTGCAGGGGTACTGGCTGTTCTTATCTCATTGAAGTGTTTCCGTATGGCATTTGTTATGAAGATTTCTGTTTTTCTTGTTCATAATTTTATCAAAGTCAAAACACCTACATGTCAAATTTTTTTACAGGTGTGAAATAAGACAACAAAGCCACAGGAAGTGCCATGAAGACATACGTCAATGTCTTTCAGGGTTTGAAGCCAAACTTTCAGAATGTGCTGCAGAACAAGTGACCTCGTATGACAAATGTGTTGCCCAACAAAAAGGAGCTACGGTAGGTTTGACACAGTACTATTTGGTAGGTGAATAGCTATGTCTCAACATGCATTTGTCTTCATATATTGCATCTACTTAAACCTTGCATGTTATAGATTTTGACAATTTACACTTCTTATCATTTAAGCCATGCTGACATAATTTTTCTATGGATGCCTCTTTGGTCCAGACTGAAAAATCTCAAAAAGTTTAGACAGATTTCCATTTTTTTTTTGACAAATATTCATGGGCACCAAAAGATGAATCCTGCTAACTGTGGTGATCCCCTGAATTTTTCTCTAGCACCATCCATTGGCCAGTGGATGGATGGATGGATGGTTGGATGGATGGATGGCATGCTGATGTTAGCATTTAGCTATTAAAGCACCTCTTTGCCTAATTACAGTATCACAGAGTTGCTATCATTTTGCTTATTTGGTGTAACCTGTCACAGGAATGCACTGAAAAAGTTTGACCAAAATGTGGTACATGTAAAAGAAATATTCCCTGAATCAAACTTAATTTGAGCTTCATTTCATGTTCCCATAAAGCTTCTGATGGAAGGTCTCCGCAGCCTCGCAGGTAAGATAGATGAACTGAGAGCTGGATGTCCGATGCAGGGCTGTGGCGTTGGGAAGGACGGCGAGCTGGGTGCCCTCTGGAGGCGCTGGGGATCATTACGTCGTGGTGTCGGCCTCCTGATGGCACACACAGAACAGAGAGGAGAGGAATGGAAGGACATCACTACAAGTGTGAGTTTTACCAACAACAAATCATTTTACAGCTTTTGCATCTAAACATTATCTAATGTAACATAAATCAATTCAAATTTCCCGACTGTTAAATGTGTGCGAGGTTACAAAACTGATGGATTAGTGCTTCATCAAGCAACAGTGTGTCATTTTTTGTTAGAGCTGCTCTCAGAGTTCCCACTTTGCCTATTTTCTTAGAAATGTTTCACTATGTTAGGTGACTTCTTTTGCTTTCTGAGACAGAACTAGGTCATTGCAGCATAACATGCAAGACATAAAGCACAGAGAAAAGTAAAATATAGATATACTGCAGATTGTTGAAATAGTGCTTATTACGTTCTACCCTAGCTGTAGATAGGTGGGCCAACGCATAATTTGTCTCAGTGCGTGCACTGTTGTATTTTGGTGCAACACAGAAGTGCTACGGCTGTGCTTCCACCCAATATAACCCCAAATCAGTATCTGCCTAGGAAATCGTCTAGTCTTAATATGCATTGCTATTTGCACTCGTTGTGAATATGCAAGCCACAAAAAGTAATTAGGTTGTTGTTTTTTTGTTTGCTCACTTTTACTCACAACATGCTAACCGGCAACATAGGATTCCATTCGCTACACTAAGCTAACTAGCGGTGACGCTGCTGGTGTTGCACAGAACTAAAACAGTGCATGCACTGAGAGGAAAAATGTGTTGGCCCACCTATCTAAAGCTAGGGCACACCGTGATAAGCCCTATTTCAACAAATGGTGGTGTGTTCCTTTAAATTCAATTTTCTTTAGATTGAGCAGTGTTGCAGCTGTTTAGCAAGTCTCCAGGCTGAGGTTCCCAACTCCTCCACCATGATCTTCACTCAAGAGGAACCCCTGGAGCTTCTGGCTCAGGCTGAGATGCAAAAGGCTGGGCTGGAGCAAGAGCAGCAGGCCTTAGCGTCCCTGGCGCATCGACTGGAGCATGCCCTGAGCTTATCTAATTCCCAGGAGCCCATCAGCCCCGGACCTGTTGGCAAAACATTAGTGAAGATCCAAGAGAATGTCAGAAGGTAGGATTTATTCAATTTAAATGTGGAAAGTGATTACTCATTAATGTCAGAGATGCTGATATGATACTGTACTCCACAGCTTGAAAGAGAAAAACCTGCTGGTGGTAGCTGCAGCACAGGCAGAGGAGAAAGAGAGAGAGCAAGTTCAAGAGGAGATAGGAGAGTTGGAGAAACGCATATTTGCCATTCTTTCCTTACTGGAAGCTTGTTCGAATCCATGCAAACAACAGGTCAGGCTCCTTTTTTATGTTTTATAGTCCAAGCTTGAAAACTGGACCTTGACATTTACAAGAAGACAAACAAACAAACAAACAAACTTGTGTCTTTCTATTTTACTTGTATACAGTATGTTTGGTCATTTATCAGTCTAACTGCACACTGAGAAGTTGTTAATGTTCAAATTTTTTGGCTAAACCCTGGATCTTTGCAATCCTACCTACAGCACCTTTAAAGACCGTAAGTGGTCTTTTCAGTCTAAACTGTCTCATTTGTGAGAAATCAGCATTAAAGTGTTTACTGTCAGTCATCCTCCTCATAAAGAGCATACTATATTTGTGAGGGGCTACTGTAAGCTTACCTTCAACTTTTAACTGGAAAAATTAGACAAACTAATTTAGATAGGAGGTTAGAGCTAAACCCCGCCTGTTGTAGTCTCTCAGTCTTTCATAATTCTTGTCCTTCTGATTTTATTCTTATACATTTCCACACTGACAGGAGCACATAAAGGATTTGTCCTCCCAGAAGGCCAAACTCCAGTGTATTGTGGACAGTGTGCAGAGTCGGTACGCTGAGATACCAGCTGATATCAGCAGAAGGTTACAAGAAGTCCAGCTGTCTGTCCAAAGAGAAGAGGAGAAGGTAACTGGACAGGAATACATCCGTAGTGTCACATCTATCTCCCACCAAAACCTGTTACATTTCTTTAAATGTGTGTTTGTGTGGTCATTCTGCAGCTCATGGAGAAGAGCAACCCAGTGCGGAAGCTGGCTAGTCAAGTGGTGGAGTTGGGTTCTGGCCTGGAGAATGTGAAAGCGTTACTGGAGCAAAGAAGTCCAACAGTCAATGATGCTCAAAATCTGCTCAAGGTGTGTGTGTGTGTTTGTGTGTCTTGGTTTATGTTTGTGTCTGTGTTTGTGACACAAAGATGGAGAGTTTGTACATGTCTCTATATTCTTCAACCCTGGAAATCCAGAGTTCTAGCGAAAGCACAATTTGAATTTTCTCAGCGAGTTACTCTGGCATCGAGTAATGCTGGTCATTAACTATACCTTTGTAGCCGAGCTGCACAAATCCCATCATTGTATCTGATTTAGGCGGGCCAGAGGCCTTTTGGATATGGGTCTGGATTTCCAGGCTAATATTCTTCATGAAAATCTTGTAAATGTGTTTTTAACTTATTTATCTTTTGAATCAGTCACTCTTTACCAATATAATAAAAAATAAAATTTTTCATTCACCACTTTTTAATTTCACATTTACTTTGAACAGTACATTAATTTTAGGTAAAAATCTGATGTTTGCACACACAGCTGCCAGCCACTTAGAGTATATTAACCTCAACTAGATATGTTAGCTATTGTGCAAACGTATGCAGGCTATAATCAAAATTACAGTAAAGATAGGTTGCAAAACTAACACATAAAACATAAAATGGCTGATTAACAGTGTCCAAATGATCACTTCCCAGTAAAAAAGTAATAACAAATCCACTGAAATAGCCTCTGCTTCCCAAGAGCCGGTGACCAGGATTACTTGTCACTTTAAAGCTACTACATACTGTACATTGTTTGTTCTCCAGCATGTGTGGGATGAACTGGATGCTTGGCACAGCCGTCTGATGCTCCTGGAGAGCGAGGTGCACGATATTGCGGAGGAGCACCCTGATCAAACCCACCTACTCATGGACCAACTCACCCAACCGCTGCAGCTCTACCAAAATGCATCGCAGATGGCCGAGCAACGCACTGCCTTCCTCAGCAAGGTCAGGAATACTATGTTATATTCACACTGTTTTGAAAGCAGGGAAAGTGGTGATGTGAGGTCATGGAACAGGAACCGTTGGTTTGACTTTATGTATCTTGGAAATGCACTACATGGAAGGGGGGGATTTGTTCATGTTGCAAGTTTTATGTTTTGTATTATGTTAAAAAATTTAAAATAGGGTTTATCATTGTGGAAGTGGCTTCTATAACTGTGTTTGTAAAACTTACAACGTGCTTTTGCGTATTTTTCTCTACTCCATTGTCAGATCCCAGCCTGTCTTCAGGAATTTGAAGACATTTTATACAGCGCCACCTGCTGGTTGGAGGAGGCCCAGTCATGGCTCAGTGCTCCCTGCTCCTTCACAACAGCCAGAGGCCTCCAAAATCATGCAAACTCCCTTCAGGTCAGTGAAACCAAGTACCAAGCAAACAAACTTTTTATTCTGATATTTCGTTTAGTATTTCATCCTGAATATGTCTGTTTGTTTTGTGCATTTGTTTTACTAGAACATATATTTTCTGTGATGTGTTTTCATTGATACTTTTGTCATTGTGGCATTTTTGCACACCCTGCGTACATGCTGTATTTTTGATTTATTTATTTATTTTAACAGTTTATTCATTAATAACATTATGTTTGCCACCCACCTTATATTATAGTTGTCTTTAATTTAACTCATCACTATTTCCTGCTTTCCACATATCAGGCTTTATCAGTCACCCTAATACATGATTCAAAATGAACCACAGGGTTTCCCACAGAAGAGTTATTTAGCCTGGTGGCAAGGGTCTTTTTTCAACAAGGGCCCAATTGGGCTCAGTCAAAGAGCATTGATGTAGAGCCCAATAGTTTCTGTGATAACAGAATCACGGAAGGGATCACGAAACTGTGAATTAAAAAAAAGCTATAAGTTGGAAAATAGGACTACGTCTAAGTTTCCCACAGAGGCGCCCACTGTAATTAGTTTTAAAAAGCATCTTAAAATTCATTAAAAAATAACTCCCAGTGGCTTAGGCCTGGTGGGGGGCAACTTAGACCTGGTGGGCTTGCAATACACTGGGAGAAACCCTGGATCTCAGTATCTACAAGCACTTTCACATACTGTATAACCTTGTAATGATGACTTTAATTTTAAATTCTGAACTACAGCTGGTCCTGGATGACTCTGAGAGGATCAGACACACCCTGCAAGACTTCAGGCCAGTCCTGGATGAGATCTCTGCTGTGTGTGACATAAGCACCCATGAGGAGAGGGTGAACCAGAATGACCAACAAGTCCACAAAATGCAATGCAAGATTCTAGAGCCACTGCAGCAGCTCCTGCAGACAGCTGCGGTAAGAATTTAGAGAAAGAGAAGAATTTCAAGTTGTTAGTGACCCTAAATGGCAGTGAGAGGACACCGAGGTCAAAAGTCCCCTGACAGAATGAAACCAGGGATATTGTGACTACACAGCTTGCACAACGGAGGCTCCAATTCTATATGGTTTTTACATAATATTAAATCAAGAGAAATGCAAAATGAAAACACATTGATCCACAAGACAGTTTTAAGAGCAGTTATATTATCGTACTCTAGGTTTAGCATGTGAAACAGTCTTGATTTTAGAGTTACTGTACAAGTCGCTGAACAACTTGCTGGCAATCTTCATTTCAGGTGGTGGAGTCAATAGAAGCAGAGCTGAAGATCATGGAGAAGAATGTACCGAAGATCAGAGCAATTTTATCCTCCGCCGACAACCCTAGCATTACTCTGATGGAGCATCTTCACAATCGACAGGTGATACAATGCATTTATAATAATAATATCTTCTCATTTCTTTTAAAAGCAATGCACACATAGAACATTAAAACAGCAGTGCAAATACTTAAGACTGATTGTATGTATATTGCAGGGAGCCTTTGCACGTACTGCATGTTGGACTGTCTCTTTTGTCCTGAAGCACAATAGGACACTTCTAGACGGCACTGATTTAACAGTGTTCAAAAATGAAAATATGACCACTGGGACACTACTTTTTAAATATTTACATCAATTTACTATTCCTGCAGAGTCCTAATCATCCCGTGAAAACAATTTAAAATAAAGGGAACACCATTTTTGTTGTTTGACCAAGCTAGCAACTAAGATGGAATGAATGAATACTTTTTTAGTTCCGGTGCATGTAAAATAAGTTAATCAATGATGATTTATAAGGATGTAAAATAAAAATATATAATATCCTTATCCTTATAATAATATCCTTTTATGAGCAAAGTAATGCACCCTGACTTTCAAATGTGTCAGTTAACCATATAACATATATTGGTTACTTTTTCTATGCTTCCAAATTTAAATCCTGGCAGTACAGCGTACTATAACACTTAACATTTGTTCTGTTTTCCAAAGTATAAGGGTAACTAATTGCAGTTTTTCCAACTTCCTTTCAACAACAACATGACTGTCATAAAAGGTTTTGTATTGCAGCTTGTCTTACATTGCCAGAGGGTCTGGCTAGTTCACACAGTATTCCAAGATGGGAGAAAAACGTGCTCTGGTTTATTGACATGTCTTTAAACCAATCACAATCGTCATGGGCGGTCCGGTGCTGCTGCAAAATAGCCTCGGGAAGGAACTTGTTTTGGTGAAACGTGTGTACATTCAAAGGTTGTTTTAGTCGTGCAACAGAAAACTCAGATTGGACACATAGTCTAGCTAGGTGTCTCAATTTACCATGCAGAGATCTGAGGAGCAGTTAACCATACTCCTCATAAATCCACCCGAGTTCAAAATTACAACACAGAAGAAAGAAAGCGGACATCCAGCCAAAAAGAAGAACATTTGGCGAAATTTCCGGTAGCAACTGAACAATCCCAAAAGTGGAATATCGTGGATGTAGACTATAGCACAGCCAACTGCTACATAGGTCTAACCTCAGTATGTTAGTCATATGATAAAAAGTCTGTTTTAACCAGTTCTGTTCAACCTTAAGGTGATACTTGCCAACGTGCAGTCAATGCGGAGGACATTGGAGGAGATGGAAAGATGCAAAGGAGAGCTTCACCTCCCACAGCCAGCAGAGGAGAGCCTGCTGGTTTTCTCAAAAGCCAGACAGCTTCTGCAGCCGCTTGAGGAGCTGGAACAACTCACCCAGCAACAAGCCACACTGCTGGAGGTACTGCATGAAGTCTGAATGCCACTGCACAAATTATTTGATCTGTTACCATACAAGAAAGGGGGAAGGGTTAGATTAAATGTATTTCATGAATGCATACAATGACATATTATATGACATAAATAAAGCAATCAAGGATCTTTCTTGTTAGCAACAGGGATCTTTTGCTAAAGTGTGTGACGTTATGCAATGTTTCTTTCCAAAACACACTCAATGTGTTCTGTACCTTTGTGTTATTGGGACCATTGTGTTGATCTTGTATGTTTTTCATCCGTTATTGTCACTTATCACATTCTCTCTCTGTTTCTCTTGTTTCTTTCACCAACAAAGAACAAGATTAGGGAGAAGGGAGAAACCTGTAAGGATCTTGACATGACCGCAGTCTTTGATACTCCTGAAGAAATGCAGCTGCTAGATAGATGCCTAATCCAGGTAATAATAATCCCGATCATAATAAGGTTGAATTCATCATCACACACCAGCTAAAACAATAACAGCGTGATGTTTGAATGTTGGAATTATCTTCTAATTAAACCAATTAAGCCTTTCCTCTTTAATCCTTTTCTCCTGATTCTGACAACTGTTCTGGGAAATTAAAGTGACTGTCACCAAGTCCAGGATTCCTACTGGTTGCCGAATTTTTAAAGGTGTATTTTGAATAAGAGACATCAAAAATTGGTGAATTCTTAATGCTCGGCTTTGTGACTATAATTTATTCCCTCTGTAATCTGAAACCGGTAGGACTTGCCTGGTTCATTTCTGTCTCCCTAAAGCATGCAACGTCCACTTTACTGAGTAGCAAGGCAGATTCAACTAAAATCCTTTATTGTTTGTTTTTTGGGGCAATTGTTCTATTATTGTCCCACTGTGCAAACCCATTGAGTGGCAAACTGTATATTGTATGTTTGCATGTCCTACAGAACAATCATCTGCACCCTTTTTCTTTAAAACTGCACATAGCAATTGAAGAAAAAAATTGGTTTCTGGTTAAGTCATTGAATTTTTTGGTATAAATCTTCCCCAAAATTGTAAGAATCCTTTCAATAAAGTTCATTTTTTTGTAACTTAACATACATTTCTCCATTAGACTCCATTAGTCAAGCCTTTTTTGTTATACAGTATAGTTTCAAGCAGGGAAATTGCTTCATAAGAAGTACTTAAAATCAGCTTCCACATAAAATGTGGAAAAGATGAAATAGTGCACAAATGAGTGGATGAGTGCTAATGGAGTCGTGGTATTGTGCATCCTGAAAAGCAACACTTCTCCTCACCAATATTTCTTAAACATTACAATAAGGAAAGGTATTTAAGATCATTGAGGACGTGTAGTCATAGAATTTTTGTTTAATTTCCTTTTAAATCACAGTTTTGATTGTATCATTCACCAACTTTCACTAAAAGCAGGAAGCTTTTGAGGTCTCTCATTCAGAGGAAGAGGAGGATGAGGAAAACGAGAGTTGTCACTCTTCGTCCTCTGACACACTAACAAGCAGTATGCCAGAGGTAAATCTGAAATATAATTACAGCTCAGGAAAGCATGTTTCTGGGTACCTCTTTTATTGTAGCTTTCATTCCAAAATCTCACAATTAACAGTGTAAAAACTAACTTTATTATTAAAAAAAATCACAGAATTTGACCTATCAAAATCCTCACAAATAGATACATTTAACACATGGTAAAGGATTTTGAAAATATGCAACATACTAATCCAAGGTGTTTTGGAATGAAACTCAAAATGTCTTGGGTTCTTTCCTCATTTTTGATTCACTTCATAATTTTCAACTCAATTGTTGCTTCTCTTTCCTGTGGTGTGGAGGATTTAAGCAGATTTTTGCATGTTTACATGAAGCTGTGTCAGGCTGCCACAGTCCTGTAACTGGATGAATCCACTCTGTCAGAAGCAGCTGCTTGAAATATGTTCCTCCTCAGAAACCTGTCCTTTCACACACACACACACACACACACACACACACACACACACACACACACACACACACACACACACACACACACACACACACACACACACACACACACATGCGCACACACAGGGTTGCCGTTTGCATTTATATATTAATGCGATTCATGTGTTAGGACCCAGAGGAAACATTCAACGCTTCAGATGTGCAACGTGAGGAGGTTTCAGAAATTAAGCCACTATCAGAAATGAAGGTAAATAAAAAAAATTCACTTAGATTTTTTTAAATTGGACAGCACATTCATCACATTTGTTTTGAATCCTTAAATTTAAATGTTTGTGTTTTTTTATTTATTTATTTCCTCATGGTTAAAGTACACAATTATTCAGATAAATTATTTTGTCAGTAACGATGATAATAACATATTAGTCTGCCCTTGTCTTTTTTCCCTGACTATTACAGAGACTGGTCATTTTCCGTCAATTTGTAATTAAAGCTACAGTGCTTAGTTTCTATCGCCCTCATGAAGAATTCTAAGTAATGACAAAGAAACTGTCTCCGCTTCCACATGATACAAAACTGGACGCCACAATCTCCTGAACATAGCCACACTGAGAAATACAGAGAGAGTTGCGTGGAGCTGATAGTCTTAATTAGTTTTGTAGCAACTTATTTGGCAATGGCTTGAATGTAACCAACGTTTATTAATATCAAAAAGTTACGCACTAAAGCTTTAATCTTGATTGTCTTTCAGGCACTGAAGAGTATGCTTGGTCAGTTTTCCTCTGAAATGGAGACGAGCTCAAAAGGTGCTGATCCTGGGTTTTTATCTGTGAAGCCTGGACCTGTTAGAAAAGAGTCTGGATCCATAAATGTTGAAACTGGATTAATAACAATGGATTCCAAAGTTGACAAAGCATTTAGTCCTCAAAGTGTGACAGCTGAGCCACTCATTGTTGCAGCCATTCCAGCAGCTAAAGATGAGTTTACTGCTGCTGTCACACTCTGTCAACGTGGATCACCAAAACATGAAACCCTTTTAACCGACCCTCCTGCAAAGTCCCTTCTTGCAGCAACTGCAGTGGAAGACACAAGACTGATTCCTGCAAGACCTAGAACTCCATTCACTGCCACAAGAGGATCTGATGATTATATAGAAGAAGGGGACGAACAACTGTCTTTGTCCTTAGCTCCCAATCAAAATCTGGTAAGTGTCTGAGAAAGAAAAGAGACGCTCTTTGAAATAAATTTCCAACTTTTTTTACTTTTCAACTTAAAAAAAAGTAGAATATTAACCAGCCAGTGACATCTTTCTTTGGATAAAGAGAATGGTAAAAGCTTGATTGTTGACTTGTTAAAACCCTGAATTTAATTTGTCTAATGTGATGTTTCCTATAAGAGACATTCAAATAGTACACAACAGAAATTACAATAAATATATTTGTTTGTTTGCATTTTCTCTTGTTTCTCTTCATTTTCCAGGATACTCTTAATGTGTTAAAGGAGCAAAGGAAAGTCGGCACCAGTCATAGTGGTTTGGTGGAAGAATCCCAACAAGCCCAGGAGTCGTCTGAGGAGTTGATGAGGTAAAAAAAAACAAAAAACTGAGTGCCAGTCACAGGAATTGATGACTGTAAGTTTTACAACTCACACATAGCAGACGATAGACTCAGGCATACTCTGTGTTGCTTTTGGTCCCTAGCGTGGCTGGTCATGAGGAAGATGACAAGGAGCAGCTGAGGTGGAGTCGACTTTATACCCAGATCTCTCAAAAACTGACCACTTTGAAAAAAGTTAAGGAGGAGCATCAAGTCAGCTCAGAGGATGGAGTAACTCATAAAAAGGTAGGGAAAGTCTCACTCATGGTCCTCTGAGAATTGGGGTTACGCAAGTAACCTAAAGTTAAGACAAGTTGATTTAAATTTTTCTTTTTAAAAGTTGAGCATTGGAGGATACATGACGCAGATGTTGGGTGAGATGGGACCATAATAGCAAATTCTAAGAAGTTGATGCCAGGCTACCAACTTATTATAAAATTAATATAATTCCTAGTTGTACATAGTAAAACAAGAGCAATAAATACAAAACCTTGAACATTTTGCAATAGTATTGGTTGGAACTGAAGGAAAATTATGGTCTTCATGCCAAAGAAATCACAAGGGAAAATGTATTTGTCCTGACAGGAAAAGAATGAGTGCAGCAGTAGTTTTGACTCCTTGCTCTCTGTCCAATTGTTCCCTCCATGCATCCCTTTTTCCCTTTAACTACTAATTGCTGTTTTTGTTTAGGACCCAGAAAGGGAGCCGATATCAACTGGATCTGCTTCCGATGTTCTCCAGCGGACACATGAGTCCATCACCATGCTGAGAAAAATAGTGTGTACCACAGGTTCAATCTCAGTACACATGTGTGTTCTTAATCAAAAGGACTTGTTGGCAGATGCTCAGGTTGTTGACTATTTTAAATGAAACACTTTTTTATTATAAATTTGTCCCACAATTTACTAAGTGCAAACATGCAAAGCTATATGGATGTATTTTCTTATACTTGATCTAAACAGCAACATATATCTAGAAGATCGAATTTGTTAACTCATATCGGTTTTATATCTCATCATTTAAGTAAAGTTTAAGTTTAAGTGATAGTGATCACGTGCGTTTGGTTATTTCCCAGGTGAACTCTCCAGGAGTAAATGAGGAGTTGTACAAGGCTGTGCGGAAGGTCCTCCTCTGTCTGGACACTTTGACTGACCTTTTATTGACTCCTGGTGAAGATGACCCACAACTGAGGCTGCTGCAGCAGGAGGTGACAGCCCATAATGCTAAAGCACTAATAACTGCACATTTTGGTTGCTCTGTATTATGAAAATCTATCTTCTGACTAAATTCCCGCGTAGTGTGTTTCGACTGAGCTGGTGACTCTGGCTGAGCTGTTGAGTAAAGTGGAGTCAGAGAACAAAGCTGCACTTCTGAGAGAAAAACCAGAAGCTCTCCACTGTTTGACCTCACTTCTGGATTGTCTACACACGGTCCAGCTGGTCTTTACCTCTTCCCACAACCAGCTGATTGAACATCTGGGACACACATACCAACATCAGGTTTGAAATACAAATCAGTAACAAAGTTTGATATATTGAATGTTTATTATATCATAGCGATAATTACCATTAAACATGTTCGTGGGCTTAAATTTAACTTTTATGACTTTGGATGTGATTTATTATTTTTACGCTAAATAGCTGTATAAGTTTTATAAATCTACAACTGTTTTTCTAAATGGCAATGCAATGATTTAGAAGCCAATAGCTTTAATTCATTATAAGGCGCACATTGTCTGATTAAACAACCTAACGGCATAGAACGTCATTCAAATTAGCATTACCTCAACCAGCCACAGCATTAAAAATGTTTCTTACACCTCAGTGCATCAGTAATAATTATTTGATAATAAAGCAATTCTGCTGCACACATGACTACTTTTATTAACACATAGTACTTTTTTGTCACATAGGAGCTGTCCTCCAACCAGCTGTGTATTTTGGACGAGTTTGAACTGGGACAAAATGAGATGTTCCCCAGCATAAAGGATGCTCCTAGTTTGGAGGTAACCAGTGCTTTGTAGCTTTTTTGTGTTTTTGTGCACATTTGCATTTGTATGAACACTACATGCCCGGTAAATACAGTGCATTTCTAAATAATTCTAATTAACTCTCTTGACAACAATATCACATTGCTCACAAACATTGAATGTGTTTGTTGTCTCACCTACATTTCTCTGCATGCATTATCACAAGAAAGGCTGATCTGCTATCTAAGAGCAGAAATAAAAAATGAAAGGCAACAACTGCTACATTATGATTTCTGCTTTAATGACAAATGGAGAAAGAGGAATTTAAATTAAAAATGTATCTAACTAATGTGGGTGTCATAATTAATGGCCAATATTTCAGTCTTCTAAGAAAATAGAAAACAAGCTTACCTTATAAGAGCCGGTAAAATATGGCTAAATCAGTCCTAATTACAGACTAATATCAAAGTAAGAGTGGTGCAGGATCTATATTTCAAAAAAATAGTATTTTCCTTAAACTTTTCCTGTATCTCTCAGCAGTGTGTGCTGGACCGACATCTGAGGGAGAGTCCAGGGGAAAAGGCCGAGCTACAGCAAGCTTCCCGGTCCTTGCTTCAGGGGATAACTCACCTCCTAGAACTGGGTGAAGAATGCATAACAGAGGGGCAGATGAGCCAAGTTCACAACCACAGTCAACTTCAAGCAGTTCTCTGCAGACACAAGGTATTTCACTGTGCTTTCAGCAAGTTTTTCTACAGGCAGTCAACGACTTGATTTAAACAAGCCCCTTTTTCCGAGTGTGTAGAAGGCTCTTGATGGTTTTCAAAGAGACGCCCAGTGCTAAAATAACTAATGATTTTAATTCACATAATGTTATTTAGACCTCAGTTAGTGTCTGTTTTCACTTCCCTTACTTGATTCATAAAAGGCTAATGGTGCAATTATTTAACATTGCTTCTGTCATAAATCTGGTCTCTTGGTGATCCAGAAGCTCCTGCGGGTCCTCAGGTCTCAGTTAGCTTTCGTGCAGCATCTGTTCCAACGTGAGCCAAAAGCACTCAAGTCCCAGGAGGATGAGCTTGTACAGCTGGAAGTCAGAGCCAAAACTTTGCATCAACAGGCTCTGGAACAGGAAGTGGCTTCTCGAAGGAGGATCCAGGTTTGTAGTGCACATTTGCTGAGGGACATATGAATTCATACATAAACACATGTGAATGTTCTTGTGGGAAATGTGTTGTATTTTGGTGTTTGTTAAAATGGATGTGTGGGTTTACGGTTGGACCCGCTGCAGGAGTGGACCCGGTGGGAGGATAATTGCGGTCGAGTTGGGAGGCTGCTGGATGATCTCGAAGCTTTCATCAGCAGTGGAGAACCAGAGGGAGACGACGAGGGATTAGCACAGCACCGACAAGATGCCTGCCAGGTAAAAACCCTGTCACGTTGCTCACAAACATTGAATGTGTTTGTTTTCTCATCTACATCTCCCTGCATGCTTCAAACAGCCTCTAGAGAAAATGCATGAACTGTTGTGTATATATACTGTAAATAAATGTAACTTTATGGGAAGGTGAATGGAGCATAGTGAGGATGAGAGAGGAAACTTCTTCCAGCTGAGAAAAATCAATTGTCACACCTATTTAAAAGTCAATATGTTGCTTTTGCCTCTTTTTGTGTTGATGTCTCTCCGTCAGCTATGATGAGCTTATTTTGAACATTTGTGTGAAACATACTAAAAATGCCTTTCCACTTTATTTAGATTTTAAGGCACACATTTACTAATGTTAACAAATTAATGTTAATGTACCTAAACAAACTAAATTGTACTCATAATAGACTCAAAAGTCATGCTGTCTCTTCAAATGTTAGTGTGGAATTGGCTTGTCAAAAGAATCTCCCGGAGTTTGAAGTAAACTCAGCATAATACACACAGTTGGTTCTCCTTTTCTCTTAGCAAACTTTGGTCCAGCTGGATGAGAGCAGAGTTGCTGTAGGACTGCTCCTGGATCAGGGGAAGAGGCTGCAGACAGAGCCAGAGTTTGCTGCCACAGTCGGTCATGCAGGAGGCGCTCTGGAGCTGCGATGGCAGAGCGCCTACAGGTGGACTGAGCAGGAGATTCAACGCTGCAGAGATCTCCAGGACAGCCGGGCCAGGTGGGACCGGCTCAAAAATACCAATTTCCAATTTGTGTTGTAAATAAAGACTTATTGGCATCTTAGCAGTAGAAGACTTTATTGTCTATCAATGCAGACCAGGCAGTTTTAATTATTGCCTAAGCAGGGGAACCACCACATCAGTGATTTTATTCATACATACTTGTATTTATTTGCATGCATGTTAAAATATACAACAGTCAGTCTTTTTAAAGGTTTAGTATGAGATTAAAATTTTAATCTGATAGTCATTGTTTTTTGTTTTTATTTCATGTCCTAAAATTAGATTTAGCCAAAAAGTGAGATATGGTGAGAATTTAAATCTCAACAATCTGGATTTATATTTTCTTTCACATTTTCTTGGCTTTTGAATTTCTTTCTCCTTAGAAAACGATGGAAGCTGCAGTGAAAAGTATTAATGAGAAGCATTTTGAGTAAAAATGTGTTGCAGTGAGGTCCATTTGGAGAAGGAGCAAGCTTAAGCTCAAATCCATCACAGTTTGACATCTCTATGTGCACACATCTACAGGCTTAATGCAACTGATTTGATACTATTTCATCAGATGTATTAGAAGGATATTTCCTGGGATTTTTTTTCTAAACATTTATTATTATTATTATTTTTGGGCATTTTTACGCCTTTATTGATAGGACAGCTGAAGTAATGCAAAGGGAGAGAGAGGGGGAATGATATGCAGCAAAGGTCGGAATCAAACCTGGGCCTGCTGCATCAAGGAGTAAACCTCTATATACGGGCGCCCGCTCTACCAACTGATCTATCTGGGCGCCCTTGTCAGTAAATTTGAGTTTCCTCATTAAAAATGCCGCCTAAAAAACAAACATGGGGAATGAATTATTTGTATCTAGCATTTGTCCATAACATCACAACAAAAGAAAACCCATCTACAGTCTTGTTTAGCAGTATTGGACCCATGCCTGAGTCCTCTATTCACTCTTTTTAAGGAGCAGTCATGTTCTGCCCCACTGGATGAGATATCTCTTTTTCTCATCCTCCCCACAGATTCCAGACTGACTTTGCCTCGGTCAGTGAATGGCTGGTTGATGCCAACAAACACCAGAAGACTTGGTCCAACCTGGCTGACACCACTGACCTGAACGAGGAGTCTATTCACAACAATCTCATCAAGCTGCTGGTAAGCCTTTCAGCACATTTATATATCAAAAGAATGACAGAACAAAAAAAAAACCTTTTTCATGTTTCCTCAGACCTTTTGGGGATTTGTTTACAATACTGTACACGCTATCAGCACTCATATTAGTTACAGTTCAGAATGTTAATGTTTAAAACAGAGATATGTTAACACATTTATTATGGACTTTACCAGCTGCTGGATGCTAAGGATGGACGGGGTTGATGCTGAAATGAAAACCCAGTCAGCAATTTAGAATGCATCAATCACACATGTTAGATATGTTTTCTGCAACCCCTGGTTCTGTTCTCATCCCCCAGGACTTCTCCATGGAGATTGAAGCCATGTCAATTCAGAGGACGTCTGTTTCCAGGGAAGCCTCTCGGCTGCTTCACCTGAGGGAAGCTGATTGTCCCGGGCTGAGAGCTCAGCTCGCCCAGCTGGACGGCAACTGGAGTCAGCTGACCTCTGACTTGTCTAAGATACAAGACCTGCTGCAACAGGTACAGTATAGACAAAGAGCTTTCACCTTTGCTGAGAAAAAACAATGCAGTACAGTGGTTGCACCCTAACTGTGAGATGAATAGTTCCACTGTGGAATAATTACCTTAAATAAATGATGCAATGGTCAGCATGATCTCCAGCCTTTATTACATCAAATGTTCTTTTATCGTTACTGTTTTTCATTAAATTATACTGCTCTAAATTCCGTTAAGCTTCTGTTGGTTTTCAAAAATAATGAGGCGTTGATAAATCACTTGAAGTAAAGGGGAGTGGAAACCCTGTTTAAATCTGTTTTGGGCTGATTGAGGACAGAACATTTGGGAGGACAAAGAAAGGAGGTGAAGGCCATTTTTATTTCTTCCTCACCGGAATGTCTGGTTTCTCACTGGAACCAGACATTCTACATCATAATAATTATAATGCTAGTCCTCCCAGGCTTGCCTTTAGAAAGGTTCAACTTTTAGCAGTCACCCCAGGAGAGGATTCATTCAACCTTTATTTATCCTCAAGAGATCATTAAGCGACTACCCTAATTTTCAATGTCATCGAGTCAGATTACAAAGACAAAAACAGAACAACAACACAGAAAGTATAATCATAAGAAATAGAGAAAGACAACAAAACATTCTGAATTGGAAAATGATTTGATAAACAAATTAGGATAACAGGTATGCAAAAGAAAATACAATTATGTAAAGCAGTTACGTAGTTAAGTAGAAGTTTGCAGGTTTGAAAACAGATTTATAAATAGTCCATGAGGCACATTTGAGTTGATTTTGAGAAAGTGCTGTAATTTGTTCCATGAGTTGGGTGAACTAAAACTTTTTCAATTTAGAGAGTTTAATTTAATTAAAATTTTTCCAAGTTCAGACCGAGTGCATGAAATATGACATAAAAGCTAGTCAGCATGAAAGGAATAAAAGATCTTAACTACCAAAGAAAGATTAAATGAGTTAGGCACAAAATGTCACATTAAAATGACTGTATGACTACTTAGCTGGATGAAAGAAATAATAAAAAATGTTTTCATATAAAATTAAAATCCATCTTCCTTTCTGTTGTGTGGTGTCTGTTAGCGGCTGCTGGCAGCATGGCCACCGGTAAAGCTGCTGTCTGACCTGGAGGACTGGCTGAAGAAGCTGGAGGCTCGGCTGAACCAGGAAAAAGAAACAGTCCTCAAGGCCAAAGATGCTGCTCAGATCGCTGACAACCTGCAGCACTACCAGGTAGTCCTACGTCCTCAGCCCGCTTTGAATTTTTCCTATAAATCCTTTTCCTGAGTGGTTTTAATTAATGGTTGTGTCAATGTCAGGGGGCTTTTTAAATGTTGCCCATCTACTAAATTTAGAGAAATTTGCTTAACATTCACTGAACAGGTATCTAAAAATTTTACAAATTGTTCATCCATAAAAGAGAATTCCCGTCCATTCCAACACGTAGCTCTGTGGTTTGTAAATTCGGAGTGCTGTCAAAATAGAGAAAAACAAAACCAATCGGTGCTGCCTGCACAGAGTTATCCTCCTGCTAGAGTAAGCTCCCAACAGGCTTAAACAGGGCAAGTTTTAAATGGGTTTTTAGCCTCTTAACATGTTCAAAATTTCATTAAAAGTGCCTACCCATGTGAAGGGATTCCCTCCGAGTGAACACAGTGAATCTGACTGCTGGAGATGTAAAAGAAATGCATGAAAGTTGTGCTAATTCAGCTGTGTTTAGTTCCTGTGTTTAAACGGCAGTTAGAGAGCTTAGGGACCGTCTACAAACTACAACAAATAT
The DNA here is from genome assembly GCA_013375575.1 of Percina caprodes. Classification (NCBI taxonomy): domain Eukaryota; kingdom Metazoa; phylum Chordata; class Actinopteri; order Perciformes; family Percidae; genus Percina; species Percina caprodes. Next base: position 437,590 of record JABXJD010000225.1, read on the forward strand.
ACGTAGACTATCAATTTAATGATTAAATAAGGTAGTGTCTCCAAACTTACCTCAATTATAACTTGTCTTCTGCTAGTTGTACTACAGCACTTACTTAAAATAAATATATGTTTATTTTTGAAAATATGTTTGTATGTCTTTTTGGTGTTGTAGTTTGTAGACAGTCCCAAATCACTCCTTGCAGTATCAACACAGGTACTAAACACAGCTGAATTAGCAGAAATTTCATGCATTTCTTTCACATCTACAGCAGTCCGATTCACTGTGTTTACTCTGAAGGAATCACTTCACATGGCATGGGTAGGCAAAAATTACAAAAAACAGAGCTACGTGTTGGAATTGACTGGAATTCTCCTTTAAATGATACTGTGTTTCAACATTACGCCTTATGTTAAGTCAACAAGATAAATCAAACAATCCTTTTCTGCACAACGAAACATGAATGAAAGCTTGATTTTTACAATATTTGTTTTCTTTGAGATTAACTAGTTAGATTTTGCACCGGAAGAACAATAAGGAAATGTATGAAAAATGTATATTACACTGGAAATATGTTTCTGGACACCTTAAATTTAAATGGAATTCAGTAGCAAAGTAAAGGGTACTTTTATGACATAATAGTGGAGGATGATTTGGAGGAGGATGTAAACTTTTATGTACTGTAATGTTCTGTATCAGGAATTAAAGGCAGGCATGGTCAATGGGCAGCTCCTTCTCGATTTCCTGTGCCAGTCTGGACCTCAAGTGGCGGGAGTGGACGTACAGCCTCTCCGCTCCGAACGTACAATGTTTGCAGAGAAACTTGGTGCTCACAGACTGCAGTGGCTGCACCTCCAGAGAGAGTTGGAGAACCAGGTCTGTTCTTCAGCTACCAATATTAGTAACTTAAAGTAAACGTAACATTTTTTGTTTCAATACTTTTATTTCTACACATAAATTAGCCTTGGTTTGGTTTGCCCTCTTAGACTCGTGAAGCTGAACAGATGCATCACACTTGTGCAGACAGAGAGAGGCGGTTACAGCGTCTTCATGGCTGGATACAACAGCAGAAAAAGCAGCTGAATCAGTGGAGCCAGCCCAGCAGCCAAACTCTGGCTCGTAGGGCTCTGCTGGAGTGGGAGGTACAGTAACAGGATGTAAGCAGACGGATGTCTGAACTGTCTCTACTGCTGCTGTCCTTTAATCTTGAGGCTACTCCTGTTTTTCTTCCAGGCTGTTGTGGGCAGAGTGGAGGAGGTGGCTGCAGCTTTGCAGGAGTTGAAAGCCACACGAGTGTATGTTGAAAAGGAAGAGGCTCACCCTTGTGATATCGCCTTCTCTGGCCAGACGGAGGGTGTTTGTCATGCTTGTGTGGATCTTAGTCAACAGGTAAAGATAAATCTGTCATTGCAATCAGAGACATGGATAAATTAGAGCCAGAAGAACGATATTTTTGATGCCTTTCCTGATAAACAAATGTGCCATCTGCTTGTTTCTTGGAAATTGCAAGATATGTTGCCCCATGCTTGTATAGCTTTTATACACACATTTATATAACATATTATATCATATCATTAAATCAGTATTTTAATATGAAAAATGGCTCAAATGGCAAATGAATAATGTGCAAGGGTTTGCTGATAATGATACTCTTCACAGCATTTAGCATTTTCACTGGAGTGTTGCTTTAAGGAAAACTATATTACATGTCAGAAACTGTCCAGTATTATATGTAAAAGACTTAATTTGTGTCCATATTTTGCAGCTTGTTTGAATACAAATAAAAAGCATTATGCTACCAGTTTTCAAAATAAGTGTTGAAAGTGTTGGATACGTACAGCTAAAATCTGAAAATATACAATATTCTCACCTGCAATAGTCCAAAAAGCGTTCATTGTAACAACAGAAAATTATAAAACGTATAGAGCTCTATGCCAAGTACAAACCACTAATCCTGACTAACTCCTAATCAACACATCTTACTCAAGTGGATTCCTTAAACTTCTAATAATACAAGTTACCTATAATTTTAGAATTACGCACGTTATTATTACAAAAAAATTCTACCTGGACGATTTCTTACTAATAATCTTACGTCTTTTATATTTAGGCAAAGTAACAGTAAAGTGCTATATTTCTTTAAAACAAGGAACGTGGTCCTAAGAAATCTTAAGTAAATCCTACCAACTGTCAGAGATGTTGCATCAAAAACTCCAAACCTCATCCTGTCCTCTGTGGTAATTTGCAGATGGAAGCTCTGAGACCAGCACTACAGCAGAATGTGGAGGAGTGGAGTTGTTTTGAGACAAATCTGAGGGAGGTTTCTCTGCACACCACCAGGGTGCACTGTGCTCTGCTGCATCAGCCTCTGTTTTCACTGAAGCAGGCAGAAGGACACATGGACTCCCTCCAGGTGAACAGAAGTACACATGTACATATACAGGCTTTACAGCTACAGTTACTCTAAAACCAGCCAGCCACTTGTAACTGTATGAAGTTAAAAGCCTTCCATCTAGTTGTACAGATTCAGTAAAGGTGTGGGAGTTCAAGGCTGTCAAGCTGTCAGTACTTGCCAGTCAGTGTGCTTAGTTTTTGGGTAAGTAAATGTTCCACTGAAGGGAAAATATAAAAGGCTATTTTTCTTTTTTGTGCACAGCAACTCCAGGAGAAGGCCAGAAAAGAGAAAGAGCTTTTGGCGTCCATGGACACATTCTATCAGCGCCTTGTAAAGACTCTTCATCATGGAGCAGCACAGGCACTGGATGATCAAATGAAAGGAGAATGCAAACGGTCAGTGGCCTGAAATTACCAAAACAGAATCAGCGATATTCAAATTTGAAGAAGACAAAAAAGTCTCTCTCAACACTGGTGTTATGTACAGCTCAATTATACAATTGTAATCACACTGTATGCACACAAACATTATAGAGTTATAGAGTAATAAGTCTCGCTTTGCCAGACCTTCCTCCACAGCGCTGCGGAGGAGGGTCTGGCTAGTCCATACAGCATTCCGGGACGGGAGAAAAACGTGCTCTGGTATATTGGCATTTCTTCAAACCAATTCCAATCGTCTTGGGCAGCGCTAAGCAACACCACTGTGCCGCTGCAAAATAACCTTGAGAGGGAACTTGTTTTGGTAGAACCTGTGTATGTTCAAAAGTTGTTTAGTTGTGGAACATAAAACTCAGATTGGACAGATAGTCTAGCTAGCTGTCTGGATTTAGGAGGAGCAGTTAATCATAGTCCTCATAAATCCACCAAGGTTTATAGTTCCATCACAAAGAAAGCGTAAGGCAACAGACATCTGGCCAAAATGAGGTAAATTTGCCGGAATTTCCAGCGGGACTGGAGCAAATTGGAATTTCATTGCTATAGACTATAGAGTAATAATTTTTTGTTTTCAGGTGGAAGGACGTGGTGCAGGAGCTGAAGGATGAGCACATGAAGACTGGAGAGACACTTTCCCTATGGCAGGAGTACACTCACCTGTCTGATTGCTGCTCCCTTCGCCTGCATACTCTGTGGCATCAGTGGGAGGAGCTGTTGACATCTTCACCTCAGCAAGACACACAGACCATGGTTCGCTCGGTGGAGGTAAGTTTGAATGTGCAGTCTAGTGCAAGTTTGTCCACCAAAGTCCAGTGATTGTTGATTAGAATTATTTTTTTTATTTTCAAAGCCGATTTCAATGCATTAGTCGGCTGTTGATAACATTACATGCATACAAAACATTTTTGTTAAGGACGTAATTGTGTGACAATATATACTGAGTAGGACACAGTAAGTAACAATTACTTAGCGGTAACAACAAGTTAAAGATATTTCTTTAAAAACAGTTTTAAGGTGACATACCTGTGTTTTGTTTGTTAAAAAAGTTAAGCAACTAATGTTAAAATGAATCTTTAATCTTGACATTTAGCATTTCAGATTAGTTTAATAATGCAGAATCACTGATATGATATCACTATATGAAAATGTTAGAAGTGTGTCACATCTTTGTACATTTATTCAGGGCTCCTAAACATTTGAGGTTTTGTTGTATTGTAAGTATTTGAAACTAATTTCTGGCATTGTTAAAGGTCACTGAGAACAGACAGAACCAGTTTGATAACTTGGTTATTAGACGGCTTGTTTTTCATACAGTAATGCTATTTTTTTGTTGAATTCACTCGTTTCCCAATTACTGGTCTCCAATTTTTGAAAAGAAATGGACAGCATGTACTTATAGTTACATTATGTGTTGTTTTTCACAAATGTGCAAAAAAAAAACATTCATGTCATTTTTTTCTATTTCTAATGCCACTTCAAAAATTCACTAAAAGGTGTATTTTGAATACAATTTTTGGAAAACAAGATTTCCATTTTTCAAGAGGATAAAAAGCAGCTATGATGTTGTAATCATAAGTTCTTTAAGGTACATTGATGAAAACAATTGGAAAGATGAGGGAAAGCAGGAAATACTTATTAATGAAATTGAATTAAATACATTGACATATAATACTCTTACGCTCTTAACACTAGAAGTTGCAGGATGCTGCTGAGGATTTGCAAAGCTGTGTGGGAGATGTGCTCGGAGCTTCCAAGCCTCTCATTGGACGGCTGGAATCAGTGGTCACAAATTTAATCCAATCAGATACCAGACTGCTGTCACGAGATGTCCTGCTGCTGAGCCGGGCAATGTCAGGGAAAAAAAAAAATCTTCAGGTGAGAAAAATTAGTCAAACACCACATTAATTTTACAACAATTGCAGAAATATTGTTAGTTATTGTGTCACCGTTCAATAATTGATAGAAGATCATCTGTACAATGACATATACAAATAGCTACCTATCAACTTGACATCTAATTCATCAAGTGTCTAATGAATGGAGACCAGTATCCCTGACATTTCATTTGAAATGTTATTAACATTGTCACATTTCTCTCTGTGTGCAGGAGAGTTTGGAGCAACAGAACCTATTTCACACTGGACTACTGGCCCTTGAAAAGCACACACAGAACACACAACAAAAACTTAAGACCAGCTTGACTGACACAGAATCTGTGAAGGTTTGTCAGGATTCCTTTTGTTTCCCATAAATGATCTTTCCTGTAAATTACTTCCAAGCATCCTCTTTAATTCTAAAGCAGAGTCTTTCAAACTGTGAGGAGCTGAATGTTTAGTGAGACATGAGGCATGAACTGCAATGTGCGTCATAACTTGGTTACACAGACACAATTTGTCTCAATTTTGTATTCAGTAAACTAAATGTGCTCTATGTTTGTTTTTTTATTTCTTGGATCGGCAGAAGGTTCTCCTGGAACTCAATGATCAGTTTCAATTACTGGTTGACGTCAGTGAAATTAGTGGATATTTGACCCTTAACAACCATGAGACAGAGAGACTGCACATGCTTAGCAGGCAGTGGGTTGAAAGCCTGACTCGTACAACTGACATGTACAGGTGAGAAAGTTTAGATCAAAATGATGCACAAATATAAATAAGTGTGCAATTGGCTTGTGTATTTTCTCATTGTTGCTGTTTGAAGGTTCACATAACCTTTAGCTAAAAATAAGAGCTGTATATTTCTTTGTGGGAGCCTTTAAAATCATTGTAGTTATTCTGGCCTTGTGCAGAAATTTAGAACATTATCTGTTGTTTAACAAGATGTGCAAGGCTTTAATGACTAATTTAATTTTCTGGTGGAATACAGTTAATATGTCCATTTTGAAGCTTCTGGTTGTAGTTAGTTGTCTTTCATTGTGTCCTTTTCCCCCCAGAGCCCTGCAAGCTGAGCGCCAGCGCTCCCAGGACTTACAGGAGAAGTGTAAGAACCTGTCGTTTATCCAGAAGAAGCTTGAGGAGGAATCAATGTGTAAAAAACCTCAAAGTTTCTCCAGCCTCCAAGGGATGCTGACCGTCCATCAGGTACAACACACTTTTCAGATTCTCTGAATTTCTGTCATTTCAGGGACATTTATTAGATTAGTATCTAAACAACGGGGCCAGTGTCTGAAGCATGTAAACATGTTTTAGCAGAAACCCCAAATCATTTCTTTTCCACTCATACTTTCTGTCTGAATAAACCTGTACTGTTTTTACCATGGCACTGTAGCGGCACCTTCTACCTATACATGTAGTATATAGTACAGTTCTGACATCACAATTTTACAGAATTTATCTAGCATTTCATCCTGCGTTTTAATGAAAAAAGAAATGAAAATCTCACTTTTCACAATATAAAACCTTTAAAATCAACGCTAACTCTCCCAGCTATTCTAACTTTTTAGAGGAAAACCAGTGTTAAATTATTTGTTGTGTCTTGTTGTTGTTATAGGCTTTCCTTCCCTTGCCTCTGCTGATATGACTGAACTCTAGATAAATCGTTCATCTGTATTCTGCCCACGTGTTGCTAGATGACAAGCATGTTTACAAAGAAGTATTTGGTAATTAAGGCAGCTGCATTAATGACCTCATCAGCATAAATGCTGTGATTATGGCAGAACATTAGGAAGCTTAAGTGCCATTTGTTTTAAATAGTGAATGTAATTTTCTAATTACTCTACAAATGATGTAATTTAAAACATCTTGCTTTTTTTGTCTGAAATACTTTGTATGACACTCTCTTGTTGTCTCTCTTCCACAGAGGCTTGAGGTTGAAATAATGATTGGACACCAGCTTCTGCAGGGTCTTCTCTGCCATGCAGTCGACTCCATGGAAACAGAAACAGGAGAGAAAAGGTAAGTGATGGAAAAATCTTAGAATAATCATACGGTTAATGAGCTTTTAGTTCCAGAGTCCAAAATACTGCATGTACAGTATCGGCTCATCTCCCTTCTTTTAAGCCCTAGTTTCCCCTGGTTCTTCCCTTCATCTATCTATCTCCTTTCTGGACAAGAATGAAGTTAGAAAAATTCACAGAGGATCAAAGCATTTAGCAGTCTAGCACATTCCTCGGTTTATATCATATTGGCACCAAAATGGCACCCATACTTCTAAGTAAGCAATAGTTTCTGAACGCACATTAAAACAATAAAATGCCATATTTTATTGTCACTCTTGGTTTCTTCCTGCTTATCTCCTATTTGTTATCAAGGTTTAAGGTTGGTCTGCTTCTTACAGGATCATAACAATACAAGACCCACCCTTTTGATGTTCAGCAACTAATCAGTAGGACAATGACAACAATGATGTCATCATGACAGTTGTTTGAAAGGAAAAATTCAGTTAAAAAGAGGGAGATAAGATAAGGCAAAAAAATGTAATAGGTAGGACACACAACAAAATGCAGTGTGTGCAGCTGTTGTCTTACCCTGGGACATTCATTACATAAATTTAATTCCCCAAACCTTCCTTAAATCATTTTTTACAGTCTTCAATTTTAATTCAATTCACCTTTTATTTATAGTATCAATTCATAACAAGAGTTATCTCAATACACTTTACAGATAGAGTAGGTCTAGACCACACTCTATAATTTACAAACACACAACAATTCCAATAATTCCCCCAAGAGCAAGTATTTAGTGTGACAGTGGCGAGGATAAAACTTCCTATTCCGGAGAAACCTCAGGTGGTGAGGTAAACTTCCTTTTAGGGTGAGACCTCGGACAGACCCAGGCTCTTGGTAGGCGGTGTCTGACGGTTGAGGTATTTATAGTCGCAAATAAAGATAATGGAACTACGGCTAGATTTACTACAACTAGAAAGTTGTAGTTGTTGACAGGGCACTGCAGGGCATTACATGGTGTAGCAGGGCGTAGCTGGACTAGCAGGACATAGCAAGGTGTAGCAGGGCATAGCAGGGCGCGGACCAGGGCCGGGGCCAGGGCAACAGCTGCAACCATGATTTATTGTGGTTAACCCTTATCCAAGGAAAACCTCTGGGCGAAAGAAAACCTATAAGGACTCCGGAGAATAAGCTCCCGAGAGTTAAGTTAATAACAAGGAGCTAAAGGAAAGTTGCTGCTCTTGCTCTTGCTAGGATTGCTACTTAAATTGTTAAGTCTTAAAATCCCGCTGATTTTGTGTTGATTTAGCAGTTGCCTGTTAATTGTAATTTTTTGTTTTGTTGCAAGGAAAGTGTATTATGCTTAATTCTACATATCCTTATAGAGATAACTGAATAATTCCACTCATTCCCCCATTTTATATTGAACTCATCTCACATTTTTGGATGGATGCCAACAGGTTTAGCAACAGATGTCAACAGTTTACAGCTGGTACCATTGTTTTTCTCCAAAATATAATAAAGCAACTTTTGTGTTGCTTCTTTACAGATCTGAACTCATGGCACAAGTAACCTGCATGAGGGAGAGCTGGCTTAACTCTGTGGCTGTGGCTAGCCGGCACAAGTCCTTGACAAAGGAACAAGTAAGCCAGTTGAGAGTCTACCAACGTGGCTTGAAACTATTGTGGAAAGTGTTGAGGGACGTTGACTCTTTGCTGCCTCCAGCTGGACCTACTCCGTGTACAGTGCATCAGCTACAAAGCTACGTGGATGATTACCAGGTTAGTGTGTATGGTTTACAGTGAGAGTGTACAGACATCTTCCTACATTAATAAACAAAAGTCTTACTTTGTTGTTGCAGAAAAGTGTAATTGTGTGCCAAATCTAATATATTAAGTTGTTAAAATCTTAATATCTTTTCAAGTGTGTTGAAGACGCTCTGGGTCTACACTCCCCCGTGTACAGCCGGGTGCTGCAGGCTGGCAGACATTTATGTGAAACTATGACAAACTCTGAGTGTCAGAGCCAACTGCAGTCAGAGCTCAAGGCTGTACAGGAGGCCTGGGAACGAACCACCTCACTTCTGGAGAGGAGAAGAGATCTGGTCAGCACAACTGTTCAGGTAACAGTCATATTTTCATTAAATACCAACACTCATTTTTAATGTTAAATCCAATCGCATTGCTATACCTTCCTTCACAGCGCTGTAGAGGAGGGTCTGGCAAGTCCACACAGCAATCCGGCATGGTATTTCTTTAAACCAATCAGTCAATCCCGGGAAGTGGAACGTTGTCAATATAGACTACATTTGATTACATGTATTTGTTGCTATGAAAATCTAAATGTCACATTTTATACAATGTAATCAGACAACTAAATAAGAGCCCAAGAAACCTAAAACATTAAACGTTTCAAAATAAAACAGTACAAATAAATTAACATGGTATAATCCTACCGATATATCTTTTTCATTTAACTCAATCAAGGAACAGCATGATGCAACTGAACTGAAAAGGAACCTTATGGATTTTGTAAAATGTCCCCTTCTTATATAACTTCATAGCTAATGGCAAATCAGAATATACTGTACAAATATCTAGAAATAGTTGTTTCAGTACAACTTTAGTGTATCGTGGACTACAGCGTTTGACTGACAAAATCCAAAAGAAGAGCATGTGGTACAGTATTAACAAGAGAGTAGGAGGGGTCAGCATTACATGACCCATATCCAGGACTTGATCCTACCCCAACACACACACACACACACACACACACACACACACACACACACACACACACACACACACACACACACACACACACAAACACAAACACACAACCTGGTGTGTCATCCTTGCACTGACCTCAAGCCAAGAGGAATCAAAGAGAAGCTGAAATCCATCCATGATCCACATCCAGTGACTGCTGGTTACTAGTGCCGCTTTCATCCATCACTGTGCAGAGCAGTGATCATGTATCATACAGGACGGCATAGACATACTTAGAATCTAATAAAATACTATCAAAATAAATGGTCAAAGCAGGCAGACAGAAATGATGTACTCATTAGTTAATACTTTAACTTACTTTACCATTGCTGATATTTTAGTTAAATGATTGCACCTTTTCACTCCAAGCTCTAACTGAGCACTGTTGCCGCCCATCTTAATGAGCTTTGTTAAATACAGAATCTGAATGTTTGCCCAGTAAGGTCAGGGAAAGTTGTGTTAACCCCTTTAAGCTAAACAGGATCCACCCGGGGAAAGGGAACTCCCTCTGAGCAACATGTCAAAGATCACACATAGAGTAACATTGATGCACAATGTAGAATTGACAAGCAAGAGACCAACTTGGTCATCGTATCATGGTCAAGTGAATTAAGATTTATAGGAATAGAAAGATGTTGTGGGTGCTGTGCCTATGTTGTTTGGATTTTTTGAGCTTATGACCATACCTTGGACTTTAGTTAAGTTAAGTTAAGCAGTCTTGGTCCTTTCGGCATTTGGCATGAATGATTTAGTTTCACAAAGCATTTGTGGAAATATTTAAACATTAAGAAAAGAGATAGCATTGTACAATTCTGTCTTTAACATAGTTTTTCAAATAGATTTTAGGATGCACAATTTCTCTTCCCTCATCTGCAAAGGCAACAGAAAATTATATTTTTTATGATATAACTTTATAATACCAGAACAGAAGAATACTTTACGCATCTATTTCATGAGATGGGTGCTTTGGAGAAAGACGAGTTTTGACAAATTGAATTGAAAACAAACTCTCAAAATTTTGCAAATAATTGTATTTTGAAAGATTTACAGTATGCTAGTTTTTTTATAGCTTTATAATATGGCATGTATAAAAGCAGGTTACCTCTGCAGCGATTGATTGAGATACGATTTTCAAAATGTAGTTCCCCAAAGGTTAAGGTTTTCATAGCAGCCCTTTGTGGTTAAACATTACTGGTTACTAATCATAATGTGTCAAATATTTGTTAAACTTGCCCCTGAGACCTTCTTCCTCTGTGTTCTGCTGCATTTAGAAGTGGTCTCAGTGTCAAAGCGGGATAACCAGCATCACGTCTGAACTGGATGAGCTGAACACCATGCTGAAACAGCCGCTGCAGGACTCTGAGAGCGAGAAACACATTCAGGTAATTGCAAAACAGCTTGTTGATGTGTGACCTCAACTGTGTTCCTAACTACCGGAATCAGAATAATATCAATTAAAGCCCTTGGCTATTTCTACAACCACTTACTCATAATGGAAGGAAGTATTTTTGTAATTTTTAGGAAAGAAATCCTTTATTAACTGGGCCCTGAATAAGAGAGCACTGACACAGAAATGATCCATTTGTCCCTGGCACAATGGATTGGTGGCTCTGGTGCTCCATGCCAAAATAGCATACACTTCTATGTTGAATGGTAGAAGCGCACTAGCATATTTAAAGTAATGTGAGAAATCTAAGAACAAATAATGATTTTATTATAATTCAATTACATTTTTACATACTTTGCCGACTATTGAAACAAGAAAAGTAGTTTAAAACAGTATAATTTATTACAATAAGTGTATTTATTACAAGTTGTACAAGTCAGCCTACACAAAAGTGTCAGAGTACTTACAAAGTACTTACTTTCCTTACTTTTAGAATAACAGTGGTTAACAGCGTCACAACTACCACTGTGGTGATGTTTTGAGAGGTGGCATACATCCTGATACAGTTTTTAAAAAAACACACACATACTGGGTATTTTACAGGCTGATTATGATTAGACTATGTCTTTTTAAACTTTACTACTTTTAGAATAATAAAAAAAAAAGAATTCATTAAACTGACATTATTTCCCAAACAAAAAACAAAAACTTTATGTGTCACAAAAAATAATTGACCGTAAGAAATAAATTCAACTGCATTATTCTAAGGTCTCTACTGTTGGCCATTAGGGACTCATGACCTTAGTAATTCTAAAATCCTAGCAATGTCCCTGCGGCTAAAATGTTTGCCAGCCAATCATCTAGCAGCACACAGAGACAGTCTCCAAAAAAGCATTGTATTAACAGAGCAGGACCCCATTTATGATGAATTTCCTGCTAAAAGCCCTAAACCTGCCATCTAATGCCCAAATTCTCAGTATCCATTCTTGTCTTTGCAGAAAAAACAGGCACTGAGGCTGAGCAACAGGGTTCATTGTGTAACCTTTTTCTAGATGTCATGGTTTGAGATGGAAATTGCAAATGAAAAATTGTATAACATTAAAGATTAGTAATCAGTGTTCAATGTGTATGCGTTAAAGCAAAAAAATCAGTCCCGATAAATCAGCAGCATGAATCTGTTGGGGGTCAGCTGCACTGGAAAACTGACCAAAGTTCCTCCACCTCTCAATTCCATCAATAGCCACCCCCCATCACACCAGTGTGCCCCAGAGTTTTCCCCCTCTTTCCCTTATTTAATACCCCCATGCTTTCACTCCCCTCCCCCTTTTTAGCCCTTCTACCCTCCCCCTGTCCCGTCCACAGCCCTTTAATCTGGACGGTCAGAGTGAGAAAGAGGTAAAGAAGCGTGTGCATGCAGCCTGTACATGGCTGTCTGACCGGCTGTCTGTGTATGTTTGTGTTATGCAGGAGACAGACTTCTCTCTGCAGCGTTTGGCCAGTGGATTTAGGGAATTGGGCACCATGAAGACGGACCTGTCTCAGTACGTTGCAGCCGGTGACTCGGTTCTGCTGGAGCAGCAGCTGGAGCAACTTCACAGTCAATGGGAAGAGCTGTGTATGAAGGTGAGAACTGAAAAAAAAGAAATAGAGAGAGAGGGAGAGAGAGAGGCCGTACAATGAACCAGAGAAAATGAGAGATTGTACATGGTGCAGGTGGAGAGGAATGATTGGGAGGAAGAGAGGGAGAGAAGGAGAGACATTTTCTAACACCAGTGTTTTGGCGCTGACCAGCAGCACAAAGCCTCTGCACCACTGGGGCTGAACACACACACACACACACACACACTCTCTCATTTGTTTGAGAAAAGAATAACGTGCTTATTCATGGAGGGAAAACATCTCATCCTCTTTTTAACACTTTAACAACTTTCCCCCATACAGGTCAGCTTAATTTGTCTTGTTAATTTGTCATCTCAACATTCTATTAGAAAAGTGCCCAAACTCCGTATTGTTTGGGTTAGATGCATACTGTATGGGTCAGTTCTGAAAAAGTCACTTGACTTGACTCACTTTCAAGTAATTAGCTCCTGGCTCAAATGCACTGTACTTACAGAACAATCACATTAAAGTCTCAAACCCTACAGGCTGGTAATTCTGTAACTGCATTATTGGTGAAAATAGCTCCACTGTATAGACTCAAATTCCTAAAGGAATGTACAGGCTTAATCACAATCACACTGTTGTTCTTTAAAAAGCAACGGTTATGACATGCCCAGGACATTTTTGTCAGTTATTAGGGTTATGGGATCATTTGCAGACATGCTAATTGGGTCCACAGTTAGGCTGGCTGCTTCCACCTGCTCCTGACTTGGCAGGAGTTACTGGGATTCACAGATGCAGCAACAGCAGCCAGTATGTTTTCTGTTAATTGGGTTGGTGTTCTGTATGTAGTAGTCTTTTTGTTATCTGTAAAGCCATGGTAGCTTCTCATCCTAACGACTTCATTTTTCTTGTGTTTGTCCCAAAACAAACTTGAAACATAAAACATAATGTCCCCAAAACCATGAGATGTCTTCAAGGAAAGACCTACCCTGTTACGCAGTGTTGAGGATCAAATGTAAAAGCCTACATGCAAGCTGTACATAGGTTATTTGAGAAAATCACAGACTATTTCAGCTGTTAAATCACATGCGATTTTTCATCCCTATTAATTCCTGACATGGCCACAGGGCATGGATCTGAGCCACAACAGTTTCTTTCGCATAGTTAACAGGTTGTAGTTGGGGGAAGCCACTGGAATGGGTCTGCTGAGCAGATGGCTTGGCTGGGCTAAAGGGATTCAGGGACAGGCTCTATTGTTCCAGGGTAAGCACAGAGTCCTCACAGGGTGACAGAAGCTCACAGTGCACCCTTAATTCTCCAGAGTCCAAAAAGGCACAGCAGTGTTAGTACATTAAAACCAAAACGATGATCATTTAAATCAAATAAATGCCATTGAGCAGTAAAAAAATAGCTGGCTGAAATGAGCCCTGTGGGCTCGCTAAGCCCTTTAGCCTCAAGAAGATCATCAGCCCCCTCCTCAGCTATGTAATCGGGTGTTTTCAAGGCATTAAGCTGTCATTAGGAAAATGGACCTTGTTAATTTTATCAAACAGCCCCTCTGGGATTTCTCTCAATTCAGTTGATTGCTAAGTCTACTTAATATTCAGTTCATCTTTTTATTCACTTTTACCATGTAATGTGTTGTACTGAACTTTGCTTTTAGTCAGTAATTTACCAGGTTATGTGTCCTTTGCACCATGCTCAAATCTACAACATGTACTGTTGTGTAGTACAGTTAGGTCAGAGTATCCTGGATACATACCAGGAAGCATCATAACAAATACATCTGTTTCAGACTGGATTGATCAAAATTTAACTTTTGTTTGTGCACATGTTAAATAGTTAAAACCTTTTTGCATGCCATTGTTCCCAGCAAGTGTGTAGCCAATTTTGCAAAGAAAATATTTTATAAAAACATTTTATTACTGAGACACATTTGTGTTATTGCTGTAAATGTTGTCCGTTTTATGGTTTGTTTGAAAACTATAAATCATGTTTAGTGCTTGGTAACAGCACACCATACTCCCTGGTCATCTGGTTACCCTGGACCAGCAGAATGTGGCAGTTTCTAGTGTGAATATTAAACCAGCACTTATTTGCTGTCTGTCATTTACAATTTCAGTTTCCATGCAGTAATTGTAACTTGTAAGTGAAGGATTGGTAGAAGTACCCTTTCTGGTCTATTTCTAACTGCAGCTTGCACCACAGGTGTCCTGCCAGCACTGTACAGGTTTGTATTTGAATAGCTTTTGAAATTGCACCAGGCAGTTTAATTTGTTTAAAATAGAACAACACCTGTGTGGTCAACGTGAAATCATAAAATGGTGATTATCTGAGTACAACTTGATACTTTGACATGTGTCAAAACAGGCAAAAAAAACGTGCAAAGTTGCTGAAAGCCACTTTTGACTCTTCCTAGGTATCCTTGCGCAGGCAGGAAATTGCAGACCGTCTCAATGCCTGGACCATCTTCAATGACAAGAACAAAGAGTTCTGTGATTGGCTGACTCAGATGGAGAACAAGGTGTGCCACCGCGGAGATCTGAGCATTGAGGAAATGGTGGAGAAACTGAAGAAGGTACGAGATTAAACAAATGTCTTCCTAATAAAACGTGAAGGATTCTGTTTTCATATCAAAACTCCAACAGACACAGTAGGGCTACATCTGATAAGATTTTGTGTCAGAGACTCTTGATTGATGATTGTTTTTGAGTATATTTGTGCAATGGTCCCACACAATACTACATCAGGACATAACATTGGTTGCAGTGATATTAATTTTTGGATGAAATTGGACCGTTATACTGTAGGAGGTAAGTTCCCTAACTTCAAATATGACTACTGCACAATAGTTTACATTGCTGGTAAGCTCCTGTATGCACATTATGAAACTTTTCATAAAGGATACTACTTGCGCATTATTCCAGATAAATATGACATGCTGTATTCCCCACAATCAACCCATGTTTTGGGGCATGGACACCACTTGTGTAGGTTAAAATCCATACATGAGCAACATTAATTATGCTGTTTACAACAGATGGTGACCTGGAATGGGATGGCTGTGCTGCCCTTTGTTCACACACAACAGTTGTCCTTTCAGTGACTGAAAGCCTTTTGTACCTTCCTGTCTCATCGTGAAGCATGCTCATTTAGTCAACAAGATAATAATTGGTTTGAATGTAGCACACTTGTTGTTTAGAGCTGTTAGATTAGAGGAGAGAAGTAGTGGCACTTGAGAGAAGATGACAAATCTCATTTCCTGATTATAACGGACCTCTCCAGGACATAGAGGTGTTTGGCAATGTGAATAACTGGGACACTGAGCAGGGGAGGTGTGTTCTGGAACTGAAATCCATATGTTTGTGTTTTGCTGGTCATTAAAAGCTGTACTAGACATGATTATGTCAAAATTAAGATGCTTTCTTCTCATCCTTTTAGTGATCACAGATTGGCCAAATGAGCACTCGAAATGTGCAGTTTACTTATGTAATGCTGGTAATTGGGCATTAATGTTTTTTATTCCGGCTAAAATGCATATCCATATTGTACATAATAACGCTACTGAAGAATGCTCCATTTGAAATCTGCATATTTTACAATAAAACAGAAATACATACACAAATCCAAAGAGTTTAATTTTGAATTTGGTCAGCAGTGGATTGTTTGTGAGGTTTTCCTGATTTTTATCCAGCACAAATTCTATAATGTCATGTTTCCACAGGACTGTATGGAGGAAATCAACTTGTTCAGTGAGAATAAAAGCCACCTGAAGCAGCTGGGTGAGCAGCTGTTGTTAGCCAGTGACCAGGCCAAGCAGACGCAGGTCCACGGCTCACTGCAGGAGGTCAACCAGCGGTGGCACAACCTCTTCAACCACATCGAAGCCAGGTGAGAGCAGCCAGAGCTGTCACAGGAGCTGTAAGCACTGAATAGTATAGTTGCCCACTTACATTTATGTGTGTGTCTTTTTTTATCAAAGAAGCACTTTCCAGAAGCCCCAAAAGGAAAGCAAACAATTCTGGACATTTCAAAGGATTGTGTGTGTGTGTGTGTGTGTGTGTGTGTGTGTGTGTGTGTGTGTGTGTGTGTGTGTGTGGTTTTTCAATACAAAAGCACCTTTCATAGCAAAGCCACTCCACATTAAAGAGCATCATCATAGACTGAACAGCTTTAACTGGGAGCCTGTAATTAAAGAATAGCTCTTATGCGAATCCATCCACCTGCTGTTGTGTTAATGGTGCTCTGCAGCTGTCAGGACAACATAGCTTCTAATGTACAGACTGTAAGTTCAGCCACTGTAATGGTAGACTGTTACTGCCTCCGACCACCCCCCGCTCAGACAGATGGACAGTCCTGTGGAAGAGCTGGAAAGACAGACCTGCAAATCCACCCCCACCACTGTTAAGCTATGCCTACGTCTATGACAGCACCATATGTCCCTGTGTGTGTGTGTGTGTGTGTGTGTGTGTGTCCCCTCCTCTCCTTTTGGGGTCTGTCAGAGTTGGATGACGTGAAGGAGGGTGGGTTAGTATGGGAGGGGCTGGATCTGTCGGCATGCATTAATCGCTGAGTCTCAAAGTGGGGGCTTGATTACATGCAGGCAAGATGTTGCATATTGTAACCCTGAATTCTTGACCTTTACCATTTCGCTGTTATTTTTGTCTAGAGGTTCTTTAAAATGTGAAAACGTTATGAAGCAGCACTTTTGTCCAAGTGGACAAAGTATACCTGAAAGTATGATAGCCCTTAAATTAGTTTTACAGTAAATTTTACTCCACTTATTTTAAGATGTAGAAGCTGCCACTGTATAATTGGATTGCATCCATACCAAGCATCTTTGGGCAGCTAGCAACAACTAATTACATGCAATTTAATAATCACATCTAAGTCTAAGCATGTATGTAAAAAGCACATGTTCAGTAACGTGAAAAGAGTTTATTCTCTGAGTAACTTTATGCCTTCCTTTGGTACTTTACTTTGTGAACTCCAACCATATATCCTCACTTTTCCTCAGACTATCTTCTGCTCCATTTTTCTCCGTCCATTCCCCTCTTGTCCTTTTTCCTCTGGGAGGACCCCTGACCGGGTTTTGTGTCTTTGTTGGGCCTCTGCATGAAGCTGCAGGCCTTTGTTAGGCTGTCAGAGGTAGAGAGGGAGTGAAAGAGAAACAGAGGCAATTTAGTTGACAAGGATGCTTGTATCTGCAGAGGGGAACAGTATTTTTTCTTCATAGAATTTACACTGACTCTATTATGTCTTCATTACATGGCCATAAACATAAAGCCACATTAACTACACACACAAATTTCCACTGACTATACGTAATTCCTGAACTTGAACTAACTCGGAATCAATTGAAGTTTTTAAATCCTTTTTTTTACATGCAACAAAATATACCACATTTGTCAGTGCATGATTGTTTAATATTAGCTTAACACAAGCTGCTATATAATACATCTATTTAAAAAACACTCATAATTAACCATTAACATTACCTTTTTCAAGACTGTCCATAAACTTAAACTTAATCATAATTCTACTCCGAAATCTAATCTAACTTCTCAAAGAAGTAAGAACCATCCAAAAAGACAGATATCCCAATCGGATCTCATAAGAGCGCTCTCACACACGCACAGACTCAACTTCTATAGCTGTCCCAAAGTCCAGCATCTGTTGGGACTAGAGATGTACCGATTCCAGTATTGGTATCGCCTCCGATACTGCCTGGAGTTTATGCACCAATCCGATACCAGCTAATAAAGCCCTAAAACAATCCATGTTAAAGTAGTTTATTTATGTTCTTTTTCTGTTATGACTGACTGTCGAACTGGATAATAAAAGAAAGCGTTCCTTATTTGTTTGTTCATGTTTCACAGAGCGTTTAACCTGAGCCAGACTGACAAAGATAGTAATCATATTGCGTCCATACAGGGATAGTAGTATACAGCTGTTAAAACATAATAAAATATATGACACACTGGTAACGGATCAGTACTCGTATCGGCCGATACGCAAGTTCAGGTATAAGAATCAGTATCAAGAAGCAAAAAATGGTATCGGACCATCTGTAGTTGGGACCCTTTCATCCCTTTTTTAGCCTGCCACTTACACTCGCAGCTGTTTTTAGTCCTTTTTACTTTGGTAGAGAGCGTCTCCCGGCTGGACTTCAACAGGAGAGGAAGGATTAAACTCCCAAAAGGGGCACACTTTAGGCTTTTAAGCCTCAGAAGAGAGCTCTTATTGTCCCAAGCGTTGCTATGACACCAGTCAGTGGGGCGCGACGTGTGTGAGTGTGTTTGTCTGTGTGTGTGTGTGTGTGTGTGTGTGTGTGTGTGACAAGGGTATGAGGGGGTCAGTTGCCATGGTGATTTCGGAAGTTCTACTGTAAGATACCTGAGAATGTAAAGAGAATTCTTTCGTTTTCTTATTTTTTTATTTTTCCTTTTATGTGTTCTCTTTTTCTTTCTGATTGTTTTTCTTACTTTATTTCTGTCTCATCCTTTTCTTTTCTTTCTTTTTGTCTCCTTGTTTTTTTACTTTCTTTAGCCTTCTCTCTTTTTGTCTTTCATCCTTTGTCTTTCTGTTTTTCTTTGTTTTTATATCTCTTGTTCTTTTTCATTCTGTCTCTTTTTATAATTACATTCATTTGTCAGGGCTAAGCACAAAACATTAATCTCATACAAAGAGAAGAGGTGCTTTGTACTAGATTTAGCTACTAGTTTCTTTGTTGTTCGTGTCTTTCTGTCTTTAATTTTGTGTTTTAAAAATAAACTGGGCGGTCCTAAGTTGGCCAAGAAAAACATGAGCACTCCACCATCAAAAGTGTAGAAAACCAGAAGGAAAGAGTATTTGCCACACAATTATATGTATTTTTTATATTCAGACATTTCTTGCAAATTTACCTCTTTGGGCTTCAAAAATTCAAATTTGACTAAAGTAATGGACAAATGTTGTCCACACAGCACTTTAAAAGGAGACTGAATTTAATTTAGAGCCTTCAAGCAGATTTACAACATTTGTTATTTACTTTATGAGTTTTTTAACTTTAATATGAGTTCCCCCAGCCTGCCTATGCACTGTAAGTGTATGGGTTATAATCAAGTTAAAGGTGCTATGACATGCTGCTTTTTGGATGCTTTTATATACAGTAGGCCTGAGTGGTCCCCTAAAACTGTATCAACTGTATTCAGTGGGTAGAAATGGTGATAGGTGTAAACCGAGCCCTGGGTATCCTGCTCTGCCTTTGAGAAAATGAAAGCTTAGATGAGCCGATGTGGAATCGTGATCCTTATGAAGTCATAAGGGGAAAGGTTTCCTCCCCTTTCTCTGCTTTGCCCGCCCAGAGAATTTGGACTGCCCATGAAAAAGAGAGAGACATCATGGCTTGCAAACAAGCAAAGCATGGCAGTTTGTCAATAGGAACTTTTAACTTGATTATAACCCATACATATACAGTATGCAGCCATGGACAATGGTCCATGGCATAACTTCACCTTAAAGGGTCCCAGCCAAAAGGGTTGAGAACCTGTTGGCTAGATTTGGGTTATTCCACACAATAACCAAATATGAATTTAGGATGATACAGTTTATAAAACAGTGTGTGTGCTTAGGGTGAAGAAGCTGAAGGAGACTCTGGTGGCGATACAGCAGCTGGATAAGAACATGAGCAACCTTCGCTCGTGGCTTTCTCGCATTGAGGCTGAGCAGTCCAAACCCATCACCTACAGCGTCTGTCACCACCAGGAGATCCAGAAGAGGCTGGCTGAGCAGCAGGTACACACAAACACTAAGACTGTCCACCAGCGGTTTACACTGAGTTTGTCAAAGTCCAATTTATGTTAAAGGTTACCTCTTTTTGAAATTGTTTTTCTTCTTTTGTATATTTTTGTTCTTTATTGCCTTCATTTGAATGGTTTCTTTGTATTACACTTGCTGCTACACTATCACTCCCACTCACTGTTTGTCTCTCTTTATAATAAATAATTCATACCTGTCCTTTGTTTAATTTTGGGAGTGGGAGGTCTCATGCAAGGAGCCCCTGTCCTCCATCTGTATGTCTGTCGACTGATGTTTAACACATGGTTTCACTGGTATGGACTGATGCAATGCCCGTCTTTGTGTCCGTCCATGTGTCCGTCCAGGAGCTGCAGAGGGACATTGAGCAGCATACGGAGGGCGTTGCGTCTGTGCTCAGTCTGTGCGACGTTTTGCTGCGGGACGAAGATGCTGCTGGCGGCAACGAGGCGGAGAGTGACTCCCTGCAGGAAACCAGCCACAGCCTGGACCAGCGCTGGCGGGCCATCTGTGCCATGGCTCTGGACAGGAGGCTCAGGTAGGAGCTAAAACACACACACACACACACACACACACACACACACACACACACACACACACACACACACACACTCACTCATACTAAATGATGTCCTTACACATTTCATCACATATGAATCAGTCAGATCGGAGCATACACCATTCCCTACATGCAAGCAAGTTTTACAGATGTTACACAATAAGAGAACTTTTTCGGTTGTTTGTCTATCACTGTTATTGCTGATATTGCTATATATAAAAATAGATATGATACATGTTGCCCAGCTCTGTTAAATTCCTTATGCTGATTCCTCCATTAACACAATCTGAGGTTGTTAGGCAGTACTACATTTACATCCGCTATATCTGTCTGCAGTCAAGAATTCATTTCTAATTAAATTAATTATTTAAATGAAGATTAATGATTTAATTTATTTTTTTAAATCTGATGATTGCAGATGATTAATAATGTCACTGTTTTTTAAAGATCCAGGCATGTAGTGTCATGCAGTAACTCTAACTCCAGTACAATGTCTCCTTGTAGGATCGAGGAGACGTGGAGACTCTGGTGCAAGTTCCTTGATGACTACTCGCGGTTTGAGGATTGGCTCAAGATGGCTGAGCGCACTGCTGCCAACCCCAACTCTGCAGACGTCCTTTATACCGTCGCCAAGGAAGAGCTCAAGAAGTTGGAGGTCAGTTGTGAGGTCATCAGACGGAACAGACTTGAAGTAGCTCTATTTGTGTTTGCTTGTTGGTTTTGTTGTCAGTATTATATCCTAGTGACTAAATTCATGAATTTATTTGAAATGGTTATTCCACAGACTTGAGGGACTCTTTTGCTCTTGCACAACCAAAACTATCCTCAAACTGTCAGGACGCCATTTTCCGCTGCCAAAACATCTGTTTCATAACCACTTTTACTCTGTAACCAATCGTTACTCTGTAAGATATCTTTTTTGCCACAATTATTCAGGTATCTGTAAAATTATTTAAAAAAATGTATTTGGTTCTTCTTCTCTGTTGCATTTGTCTTTCAACAGCAAGCAAATAAGGATACATGTCTAAAGTAAAAATTGATACAGACCAACTAATTTATTTAACAAAGGTCTTTTCTGCTCTATTTGATATTATGAGGATGGTGAGTTGCATACAACTAGTAGAAAAACATGTAATGGCATACAACATTTCAATGTGTTCACATTACATGTTTTAATGTTTGGAGCAATGTTGCCTTTTTTTGTTTTTAACAAGGTTTATCCCAAGGTTCCCTTGCTCTTTTTAGGGTTTCCAAAGGCAGGTTCATGAACGGCTGACCCATCTGGAACTGATCAATAACCAGTACCGCCGCCTGGCCAGAGAGAACCGCACTGACCGAGCCAGCCAACTCAAAGCCATGGTCCACGAAGGCAACCGCCGCTGGGACACCCTGCACCGCAGGGTGGCCGCCATCCTCCGCAGACTCAAGGTACAGTAAAGGACAGAAGGTATGACATGTCCAAGGGTTTAACCATGGCGCTGACCATGAACCACAGCGTCCACAATTTACATTTTGTCCCCTCAGTCATAAAATGGCGGAATAATAATAATAATTTTTTTTATTTTCCTCTTTCTCTCAGCATTTCACCAGCCAGAGGGAGGAGTTTGAAGGCACCAGGGAAAGCATGCTGGTGTGGCTGACCGAGCTGGACTTGCAGCTCACCAACGTCGAACACTTTTCAGAGAGTGACGTCCATCACAAGATCCAACAGCTTAATGTGAGGACCTATTGTAACCTCACAGATGGTCACATACAGACAGAGACAAAACTAACATATCTCTTTTTAAACCTTTATATCTTTTTGAGGAGAAATGTATTATCTATTAAGATCAAAATGTCGTGTGGAAAGAAATATTTCTTCAGCAAGTTCTCTTGGTGCTTACATCTTACAGCCATCAGAAGAAATGCATGTTAAGATGGGAATGTACTGGCTTCAGATCTAAATTGTAGGTCATTTTTTAGGATGTTTTTTCTTTAGTTCATTTGCCAGAGCTCTATAACAGATACTATTAGCTGTCACGTTTGGTTTCTCCTGGTTTTCTGAAACATTCTTCTTTCATTTTCCTGACTTTGTCCATCCAACCATCCAACCCTCTTTCCTGCAGAGTTTCCAGAAGGAAATCACCCTGAACACAGAACGCATTGACGGACTGATAGTGTTTGGAGAGGGTCTGATCCAGAAGAGCTCACCGCAGGATGCGGCGCTGATAGAGGACGAGCTGGAGGAGCTGCACTCCTACTGCCAGGAGGTTTTCAGCAGACTGGTCCGCTTCCACCAGCGCCTGAGCCAGCCTCCGGTGAGTGGGAGCACACAGACATACACTACATCCATTCTTCCATTCAGAACTTGATTTATGCTATTGTTTCAAACAAGTAAATGTCAATTCATCTTTTATTGATGTAGTTCATTTGTGATTCAATTCATAGCTTTACATAAATACATTACCTTCTGCTATTCTAAGCTAGTTTTGAAGAGCCAGCGACTTGCAAATGTAAGTTTTGAGAAATGATTCTTACAAAACCTAAAAACCCAAAACAGGTTGAAAAGATGGTTAAAATCTAAGAAAATGCTTTCTACAGATTTAGCCAGCATGGGGCCGGTTTCACGAAGGTGATTTGCAAGTAATGCTGGCATGCAGATTGCAAATGGTAGCAATGTCGTGTTTCACAAATGATTGTTTTCAAATTCCAGTTACATTTCTGAGTCCTACAGGGCTCCTGATTCCTCACACATGGTTCACAAGTATGGTGTTTGTTTTGCTTAAAGTGAGTGGTTGGAACAACTGGTACAGCCCTGCCCTGAGGACCTCGAGCTGTGCTATTAATCATAGGGGATTAACAATTCAAAGCCTTTGTCAGCAAAATCTTAAAATCAACACTCACAGGGACTCCATTGACCAGACTTCCTAGAGTTTGTTTAAAGCATTTTGAGTGGAATAGAACTTTATTGTTCACACATCTGGCTAAATACCTGCTATTTCTTCACCTTAGATGATCAAAGAAGAACCGGAGCTCTCTGGTACCACCTTTTCCTTAGAGTCAAGCTTGGAGCTGATTAGCCGACCATGGTTGGGGCGGAGCCAAGGTAGCCTCCCGGCGACACCCACCCACCTGCTGGCCTCTTCGCTGGAGCGCTCTGGGCGCGAGACACCGGTGAGCGTGGACTCTCTGCCGCTGGAGTGGGACCACACCGGAGACGTAGGAGGGTCATCGTCACACGAAGATGATGAGGAGGAGCAAGAAGATGAGGATGACAGAACTTTCTTCAGCGCACTATCAGGTAGATTTACAGAAAAACAAATTGATTCATTGTACAGTTCAAACACTCTTGTCCTAGTTTTCATTGCTGTAAGGATTTTAAATGTCACAAGGTCATAAAACGAAGACGCCATCTTCACACATTACGGAGCACATCCACTACAAGTGGACGGCTGTTATCCCTTACGTAACTGTAGCAAAGGATTACTTCAGTTTTGCTGGTAAAAGCAAAATGATGTGATAAACATCTAACTTAATGGGATTTCTGAGATGGTAAAGCTAAAAATAAGAGAGACAAAATGTAACACTCTCCCATACAAACCCACCCTCCTTCACGTCATCCCACTCTATCAGACTCCAAAAAGGAGGGGGGGAGGGGACATATGTTACTGTCTGAGATGTAAGCACAGCTTAACAGTGGTGGGGGTGGATGTGCAGGTCTGTCTTTCCAGCTCTTCCACAGGACTGTCCATCTGTCTAGCCATTATAGTGGCTAAACTTACAGTCTGTACATATGTATTCCTGACAGCTGCAGATTGCGACTAACACAACAGCAGGTGGATGAATCCGTATTAGAGCTATTGTTTAATTACAGTCCATAATGATGCTCTTTAATGTGGAGTGGCTTTTGCATCCACTCCAGTCCTATATTGATTTCTAGACCCATATACAGTATACAGTAATAATCCTACATGAGACCTTGTAAATTGCTTTTTTCTTTACCATAATTTGTGTACAGTGTTTAAAGTTGTTAATTAAGGATTGATGTGTACTGGTATCAGAGGCATTAGTTGACATTAGTAAATTGTGCAACATGTCATAGCCTGGAATACAGGGAGTGAGTCATAATCTTATCCTGATGTTTTTATCCTCCAAATAAAGAGCTGCAATTAGGTATAAACATATAATATTATTTGTCTAAACCAAAAACTCCTATCAGGGAACATTCAGAACCAGAAGAGTCTGATAATAATAATAATAATAATAATAATAATAATAATAATAATAATAATAATAATAATAATAATAATAAACATACAGATTACACAGCGAGACATGCATGCATTACTGACCAAGCATGCATTAGTCTCACTGACCAAGTAATGAGTTATTAACAGTCAACCAATTTAAAAGATTATAAGACTATATCCCAATTATTTGGTAGGAAATACTATTAGATAGGCTTATAACAATTACATAATTGTCAATTTTTTTTTGTTGACCTAATCACAGTTTCTTTGTTGCAAACTGCAATTAATTGCTAAAATTAGGCAATGTCTTAAGGCGTATACTAGTCATTGTTGAGTTTGTGTAGATAATCCAAATTGTCATTATATAAGTGGTCTGACTATATATTTTTATATTATTTCAATTGTTAGTTGTTGGCACTTGACCCTGTACACGTTCATAGCAATAAAAATGACAAGGGGGGATAGAATTAGAAAAAATGTTTTCAGATAAAGAGCCGAGGTTTACTTCATAGACTGGGTGCCTGTGTTATTACATTATCTGGGTCACATGGAAGTGATATTACCAAAATACTGTATGTATCTGGAATTCATTCAAAACTTTAATTTGATTAAAAAAGTAATAAATAAAATACGTTTTTAAGTTGGATTGAAAGAGATCACAATTTCTTCTGAGACAATTAATTGTACAGAAATTTTTTTAATTGTTTTCAATTTTAAAACACCTCTACTTTTACATTGAATTGGTGGTTAAACTCTTTTTAAACCCTTTTTCTTTGTGTTTCAGTTTCAAGCATGGCCGTACACGAGTCTCCAATATGGCGAGATGCAGAAACTCGGTCACTCCAGGTGGACTCAGAGGGCCACACTGAGCCTCCACCCACCCTCACCAGCACCCCCCTAAAGCAGGGCTATGTACGTTAAGTAAAAGCAATACCATTTACCTGGGCGAATATTGAAAGAATACAATAACTGTGAAATATGAGTAGATGCTTCATTCAGTGTGTGCAGCTTGTTTGCAGCTCCAGCTGTCAGTTTAACTGTGTCTTTATTGTGTCTGCAGTTGCGTCTCATGTCTGAGTGCAGCGGCAGCATTGAGGACATTAAAAGCGTCTCGCTGATACTGGATGATGAGGAGCAGCCGGAGGAGCTCGGTCTGACTGGACTGACTGCCTCCGACAAACAGTCAGGTGAGACACGCTGTGAATAATGAGTTGGGTTGAAAAGATTAGATGCCTAGAACTGTAGAAAAAATGTGTTGTGACAAAAACACAAACTCCTACATAAGTAAATGTTTGTGCTCTCTCAGGTGTGATTGAACGCTGGGAGCTGCTCCAGGCTCAGTCAAGGAGCGACCTGCACGCCAGCTCTCAGGAGCCCCAAAATCTCACATCTGACCTCAACGACATCACTTCCTGGTTAGAAAACGTGACCCCGGAGCTAGAGCGCCTCCAGCAGTCTGACCCAGCAGCCGGTATTAAAGACATGGCAGCCAGAGCCAAAGCACTAAAGGTGAAATTTAAGACCAAATACGACAGATCTGATGATAAGTATTCAGCTTTGTATTGTGTTTATATTCATGGATGTTCTCTTGCAGGAAATGCAGAGGATGTTTACTCGCTACAAGTCCATCATGCTGTCCGTCAACCTGCGAGCTCAGGAAGCTCCAGATCTCCAGGAGAGACTGGTTGGTATGAACCGAAACTGGAGCAGAGCGTGTACAGGCCTCCAGCAGTGGGATGACAGTCTGAGGAAGACACTGATGTGCTGCCAGGTGAGAAGAAATGATCAGTCGGAGATTAATATACAATCTAGCCTCAAGTATTGTGTTGTTTTCAAACAGGGATGCCCATAGTTGTAGTATAGATGTTAAGGCTGAATCTCATTTCTCTGTCTTACCCCTTCCCCTACGCCTTTGTCTTACCCCTATAAAAGGAGACACCACTTGGTTACGTCCCCATACAGTATTGATCACAAACTTCCAAGATGCCGTCTGCAAGTGTGTCTATGTTGATTGCGTGTAACAGTATCATATGCATGTATATATTTTATAGCTCATTTATGTTCACTTTGGTGGTGGTGGTGCAGATGTTCTTATCTGTGTAGTACTTAGGTCTGTTTGCAATACATATGTGTATACACACTGCATGGTGTGTTTTATATCTGTTTCAGTTATTAGCGTTGTGAAAGTCATCGATGTTCGGAAACACTTTCTTTAACAAAAATCTGTCTTTATTGCCCAATAAATTAAACAGGCAAAAACATTTCATAAAAATATATTATATTACAGAACCATTGTCAACTATTAGAAGCATAAGTTACATGTCACAAACATATTAAAAAGGTACTCAAATGTAAACAACCAAAAAAAGACACACAAGACCACAAATAAACTACAGCTATTCTGATATTCCAGACCAGTCTGATGCCTGTTGGCCAGTAACCTTTCCCTCACATTTCTTTCATCAGTGTCCCGTATAATTACCAACAACAATGTAGAAGTGCATGAACAGGAATTAATTACAAATAAATACAATAATACAGTACCAATACAATAATGAATGGCTACAACATGAACACATGAGTTAAGAAACTCCCGAAAGTGGATCAGCTGCTGGGTGTCCTCCTGCGTCCCTGTGTGATACAGGACGGTATATATAGTATAAAGTGGATCAGCTGCTGGCTGTCCTCCTGCGTCCCTGTGTGATACAGGACGGTATATATAGTATAAAGTGGATCAGCTGCTGGCTGTCCTCCTGCGTCCCTGTGTGATACAGGACGGTATATATAAAGCATGTATCGATGCCTTCAAAGCAAGTAGTGTTGTGCACTGATATTCACATGCATGGAGTCCATTCAAGGCAGAGATATGCGGGACTGTTGTGCAAATCAGCAGTGTAACGTTAGCAATTGGCATTAGCATAGCAATTTTTTAAGACATTTTAATTAAGAACATGGTTGCAAATACATATGTACAGGACTGTGTAGAGCACAAAACAAGACTGTTGTAATGGTTAAATCAATTATTTAAGCCGAAAATACTTAAAATTATGGGACTCTTTGGTTGCTCTGGCAGCCATTGTTGCCGGTTACACAGTGTATTATGAGTACCCTTCGGTTTCAAGTAAGCTTGCATCTATGCTTGGTTTTAAGGGGTATGTAGCCCTTACCCATAGCCCTACCCCTTGAGAAAAAGGAGTATTGCCCTTACTCTCACGTGAACGCGCAAAACTAAGGGGAAGGGGTAAGACAGAGAAATGAGATTCAGCCTAAGTCATGTTATGTATTATACCAGAAAATAGTCTGATCACCTTTACCCTTGTCCACACAGGAGTTCAATGAAACCCTCCATTCTCTGCTGCTGTGGCTGGCCCACGCAGAGAGCAGACGCTATGCAGTGGACATCAGAGACCCAGACACACCTGTCCGAGCCCTGCAACAACACTGCAGCACGCTCACAGTAAGCAGATAATCATGTTTTGTCGAAGGTACACTTTTCTGCTTGGCTGCCCCGTCACCATCTCTTATGTTTGTGGTTTGAAGGATCTGCGGAAGGAGCTGCAGGGCAGGCAGAATCAGCAGGCCTCCCTCCAGGCTCTGTGGTCTCAGCTACAGCCTGAGGACAAGGCTGAGGACAGCTACGAAGCCCAGGAGAAGCTCCACGTGACGGGTAACAAACTAAAGTTGCTGCTGAGGCAGGTGGAGCAAGACCTCAGCACCCTCCAACAGCGTCTGGTGAGAGTTTAACCATCAAATGTTTTCAGCATGCTACTATGGCTGTTACAATACAAAGACTTTTTTCTACATGCTAGACTGACTTTTTGGACTTATTATACTATTACTTTTTTATCACTTTTTTCAACATACCATACTATGACTTTTATCACTTTTTTGACGTACTATACTATGGTTTTTAAAAACTTTTTTCACATTCCTATACTATTACTTTTATGATTTTTTTTCAACATACTATACTATGACTTTTATTACTTTTTTGACATGCGATACTATGACTTTCTTATAACTTTTTTTAACATGCTATACTATGACTTTTATGACTTTTTTCAACATACTATACTATGACTCATCACTTTTTCAACATGCATGTGACTTTTTTTATCACTTTTTTCAACATAGTGTACTATGACTTTTATGACTTTTTTCTGCATACTATACTATGACATTTTTGGACATACTATATTATGACTTTTTTTTAAACTTTTTTCACCATACTATATCTATTACTTTTATGATTTTCTATACTATGACTTTTTTCGACATACTTAACTATGACATTTTTGTCACTTTTTCGACATACTCTGACTTTTTCAATATTTTTTTTGACATACGATACTATGACTTTTTTATCACTTTTTTCAGTATACTATGACTTTTTTGGACATATTATACTATGACTTTTATGACTTTTTTGACATACTATTCTATGATTTTTAAAAAAACTTTTTTCACCATACTATACTGTTGGAGCTATTCATTATTTTGTTATATATATAATAGTTAATTATTTGATTTGTCTAATTTCAGTTTTGCTTGAATTATACAGCTACATAAATTTGTTTGTCAGTATTTTATTTTTCACCATGCTATACTATGACTTTTATGACTTTTTTGACATGCGATACTATGACTTTCTTATGACTTTTTTATCACTTTTTTCAACATACCATAGTATGATTTTTTTGACGTACTATACTATGATTTTTTTTAAACTTTTTTCACCATACTATACTATTACTTTTATGATTTTTTTTCAACATACTATACTATGACTTTTTTCGGCATACTTAACTATGAAATTTTTATCACTTTTTCAATATACTATGACTTTTTTGGACATACTATGCTATGACTTTATCATTTTTTTCAACAAACCACACTATGACTTTTTTTTGACTTTTTTCAACATACTATACTATGACTTTTTTTTGACTTTTTTCAACATACTATACTATGACTTTTTTCAACATACTATACTATGACTTTTTTCAACATACTATACTATTACTTTTATGATTTTTTTCAACATACTATACTATGACTTTTTTCAACATACTATACTATTACTTTTATGATTTTTTTTCAACATACTATACTATGACTTTTTTCGGCATACTTAACTATGAAATCTTTTTCACTTTTTCGACATACTCCAACTTTTTCAATATTCTTTTGACATACGATACTATGACTTTTTTATCACGTTTTTTGGTATACTATGACTTTTTTGGACATATTATACTATTACTTGTATCACTTTTTTCGACATACCATACTATGACTTTTATGACTTTTTTGACATACTATACTATGATTTTTTTTTTTTTACTTTTTTCACCATACCATACTATGACTTTTATGATTTTTTTTCAACATACTATACTATGACTTTTTTCGACATACTAAATTTTTATCATCTTTTTGACATACTCTGACTTTTTCAATATTTGTGTGACATATGATACTATGACTTTTTTTATCACTTTTTTTGGTATACTATGACTTTTTTGGACATATTATACTATTACTTGTATCACTTTTTTCGACATACCATACTATGACTTTTTTGACATACTATACTATGATTTTATTTTTTTTACTTTTTTCACCATACCATACTATGACTTTTATGATTTTTTTTCAACATACTATACTATGACTTTTTTCGACATACTAAATTTTTATCATCTTTTTGACATACTCTGACTTTTGTCTGATTTGTTTGACATATGATACTATGACTTTTTTTATCACTTTTTTTGGTATACTATGACTTTTTTGGACATACTATACTATGACTTTTATAATTTTTGACAAATCATACTATGACTTCTTTTGACTTTTTTCAACATACTATACTATGACTTTTTTTACTTTTCTTGACATGTGATACTATGACTTTCTTATGACATTTTTGGACATACTATACTATGACTTTTATCATTTTTTTTGACATACCATACTATGACTTTTATCATTTTTTTCTGCATACTATACTATAACACTTTTGGACATACTATACTATGACTAACTTTTTGGTCACTTATTTCCTACATACTATACTATGATTTTTATCACTTTTTTCAACATACCATAGTATGACTTTTTGTCATTTCTTTGACATGCTATACTATGACTTTTTCCACTTTTTTTTGACACATTATATTACTTTTTTCAACATACTATACTATGACTTTTTTTTTTTTCAACATACCATACTATACCTTTTATGACTTTTTTCTACTTACCACACTATATGACTTTTATGACTTTTTTCAACATACTATAACTTTTTTATCACTTTTTGTCAACATGCTATACTATGACTTTATTATGACTCTTTTCGACATGTGATACTATGACTTTCATGACTTTTTAACATACTATACTGTGACTCATCACTTTTTCAACATGCATGTGACATACACTATGACTTTTTTATGAATCTTTTTTCGACATGCTATAATATTACTTTTTGATCACTATACTTTGACTTTCTTATGAGTTTTTTAAACATCCTATACTATGACTTTATTATGACTTTTTTCAACATATTATAGGCCTATTCATTTTTTCAACTTACTATACTTTGACTGTTTTGACTTTTTCAACATACTATACTATGACCTTTTTATCACTATTTTCACATACTATACAATATCTTTTTCATTACTTTTATCACTTTTTCAACATACTATACTATGACTTTTTTGACATACCATAATGACTTTTATCAACATACTAAACTATGTCTTTTTATGACTTTTTTTTTTTTACATGTAATACTGTGACTTTATCACTTTTTTCGACATACTATGCTACGACTTTTATTGACATACTAGATTTTTTTTCAACATGCTATACCACAACATTTTTTATGCCATCAGATGGATCAGAATCAACTTTATTGGCCAAGAATATATATACACATACAAGGAATTTATTGCTCTTAATGTAATTACACAAAAATAGAATGAAACCAAGGACAACAAAGCGGAAAAAAAAGGAAACCTTAACAATTTAGCATGCAAGTAGATGAGAGAACAGTAATATATAAAAACGGTATACAGGTATATATTAACAATACAATAATGAACATCATATACTCACAAAAATGTCATTAAAAAAACATTCATATTATAGTATGTCATAAACATGTCAAAGTATATGTAGTACGTCATAAAAAAAACATAGTAGATAGTATAGTAGGTCATAAAGTCATATTATAGTCACAAAAACGTCCATATTATAGCATGGCATTAAAAGAAAATGTCATAGTATAGTACATAGTTTCTCAAAGTGCGACCTTCGCCTACTGTTGTCAAGCAGCAGTAAGTCAGTGTGAGCGGTTCTCCTTTCAGGTGTCAAATCGTGCACGATTCCATAAATAAACCACAGAGAATCCCACTAAGTGCCCATGCAATTAATGAATCCATGCAAACTTTAGCATATAACCGCTTCAGACCAAACTAACGTATTTTTCATGAATACAGGATTGTGAATCAGACGTTCATGGCGCCTCTGTAGAGCCAAAGAAAAGTTCCTCTACTCAAAGGTATGCAGAAAGCCATCAGTATTTTACTTATAATTAATACAATGATTGTATATTACTGCTTTGAGCATTTTCTATAATCTAGTAATAAACTTGTTTCTTGTGTGTCGTGCAGAGACAGGAGGGACTTTTCCCCGCCTCGTTCCTTCTTCCACCGGGTCCTTCGCGCTGCTTTCCCTCTCCACCTCCTCCTCCTGTTCCTCCTGCTCCTCCCCTGTCTGATTCCCCAGTCAGAGAGCGACCCTGGCTGCACTGGGGCCAACAACTTTGCCCGGTCCTTCTACCCCATGTTACACTACACCAATGGCCCACCACCCACCTGAAGAACATACTGAGAAACACAATCCACCTTTTTGTCACACTGAACCAAGTGAACAAACATGTAATGTTGATATGTCAAGCTGATGAAGTGATTGTCTTCTAAAAAAAAAACTAAAAAAAAGTCCAAAGTGCAGAAACTGTATTTCTGTTTTTCAAGATTTGATCTGAGAACAGATTTTATTTATTTCACGAACAAAACCACCCATATGACTGCATTTTAATCAGTAAAAACACTACATGTAAACAAAAATGCAGATATTTTAGTTTAATAATGCAAAAAGCTTTGAGATCTCCCGGTCAGGAGGGACACAGTAGATGGGTTGTCTTGATATTTGCAACAGGGGTAAAGCGGTTTACATAGTGTAGCAGTAGCATCAAAGAGGCATACAATAGTTTACATATCCTTCAGCTACTGGAGAAGCTAGCGTACATATGCCATTGCATAATAATGAGGTGGAAAAGAAGAAAGATTTTTTTCTTGCTCGAACTTGTGCTAAAAGCTCAAAAATACAGTATAATAGTGTCCATCAGTATCAGATTTTTTTTATTTCAAATGCATACATTATCCTTGTCATTTACATGTTATTTTATGAACTGTTGACATTTCATTTTGTCTAACTTGACCCTGCAAACAAAATGCATGCTTGAGCTATTTGTGTGTTTGGTCTGGTTCCATTTGAATGTAATCTTATAAAGCCAACCATACAAAAGTATGGCAGTTTTATACACACAATTGTATATCCATTTTTCTTTTTTAGATGCTATCTGTTGCGCATAGATTGTGAGCAGACTCCCAGTGCACTGTTGAAACACTGTAGATTTAGCAGGATGATGTGTATGTACAGAATGTGATTATATATTGCTTATTTATAATATCAAACGCTGAATTTATGCTCCAAATCTCCTGGTAGTAAACACAGATTGTCTTAACTATTTACTCAAAGCATATTTTTTCTCAATTTGCAAAAAAAAAAAGATCATATAAATATACCTTTGACATAAACATACAGTATATGCTTTGGTTAGTGAAGAGGCTTTTAAAAAAAGGTCAACTCAGAACAAGAATCAACCCCATAAAGTTTCTCTTTGACAATCCATAACCCAAAACAGTGCACATTACCTCTTAAATCCCTCAAAATGTAAAAGGAATGGTTCATTTTGGTAAACAACAACAATATATATATATATATATATATATATATATATATATATATATATATATATATATATATATATATATATATATATATATATATATATATATATATATATATATATATATATATATATATATATATATATATATATATATATATATATATGTATCCAACTACTGACAAACTACTCAGAGGTATGAGCACTTGTGGGCGTTTAAGGTCATGCAAGAAAATCTTTTTTCTGGAGCTTTCAACAATCACTAAACATACAAAAATAATTTCCTTTTCTTCAAACAAAAACTCGACAGGAGTGCAATTTTGTCTTAAGACCAATAGTGCTTATGGTTTTTCTGAAATCTTCTGGAAAATCAAGTGCAGTAAAGCGCCCAACAGAAGATCTGTAGAACGGTTGGTTTCAGTTCTCAATTCCGTTTCCAGTCTTTCAGTGGCCTCAGTGAAAAGGTTTCTGTCTAGAGTCTAAGCTAGATGGGGATCTGCTACTGTACTGAACAATAAAAAAAAGGACTTAAATTCATTTTAACAAAGATAAAACAACTATTAGTACTTCTCACAGGCACTGTGGGTGCTGAATGCTAACAAAATAACTATAATGTTTCTACTAAGTTATATGTAATCTTGTATTTAAGGAATGATTTAACATTTTCGGAAATACAGTTCACCTGCTTGCTTTTCTTGCCAAGAGTTAGAAGAGCGAATCAGAATCATTCCTACCTGTGCATGTTAATTATGAAGATACAGCCAGCAGCTGGTTAGCCTAGCGTGGTTACCAGCATCTCTAAAGCTCAATAACATCTCATTTGTTTAATGTGTACAGAAAATCATAAAATGTCACGTTGGTTGTGGTTAAACAGACAAGACATAACATGTTAATTTGTGAGTTTTAAAGGTGCCGATAGCTGTTTCCCCGTCTTTTTGCTAAGCTAAGCTAAGCTGCGGCAGGATCCAGCTACATATTTATCACAGAGATGGGAGAGTGGTATCGATCTTCTCATCGAACTGTCGGCAAGAAAGTAACCAAGCTTATTAACAAAAATGTCAAATTATTTCTTTAATGCCCTGACACACCAACCACACGGCTGACCCTCGGCAGACCCTTTCCCCGAGTGTTTTCAAAAAGGGCCTCGGAACACACCAAAGCGGCAAGATGTAATACGTCTCATAACAGTAGGTGGCGCTAAATTGTATTGTCACCCAAAAATGAAAACCAGCAGCTGATTGGCCTAACGGTTCAGAATACGATCTCATATTTTACTAAAATAGTTCAACGAAACGTGTTTCTGAGAACATTTTAAGTGAGAAATAGGCCATGCCGTAGGGTTGGGCGGTAACACGGTATACCGGGGTCTTAAAAATAGCAACAGTGTCTGTTTTAATACAGTCATTAAAAAAATTAAAAATTAAAAACATGCAATGCACTTATATAGGAGACAAGGATTAAATATTAAATATAATTTATTTAATGGCTAAAAATGCTTGTGTGGTTGTCATCACGTGAAAGTGTGGAGGAGAAAGAAGGAGGAGGGGGGGGGGAAGAACCGTGTGACCTGGTCTCGAAGAACACG
This sequence comes from Percina caprodes, assembly GCA_013375575.1. Classification (NCBI taxonomy): domain Eukaryota; kingdom Metazoa; phylum Chordata; class Actinopteri; order Perciformes; family Percidae; genus Percina; species Percina caprodes. The sequence continues at coordinate 473,251 of JABXJD010000225.1, forward strand.
ACTTCTGCAGTTTGGCAGCATTTCAGGTTCCGCCCTAATGAGAAGGGAGAGGTGTTTCAGTATCAGTGTTTGGTGTTCACTTTCTGAAGCCATCAGTTTGGTGACGCCGTCTGAGCCTTACATCATCATTTTTAATTAGTCATGGTAATACCGTATAAAATACGGAAGAGGTTTGACGCTATCAAAATTTGGATACCGCCCAACTCTACCATGCAGTTGCTGAATCGGTCTTCATTTCAGATCGACAAAGGTCAGTTTAACCCTTGTGTTGTCTTCCCATGAACTTGCCCTTCCAGATCCAAATAGATTTTTTTTGTGCTTTTTCAGATTTACTTGTCACTTTTTCCAGCTTTTGGCACTTTTTTAAAAATCTGAGCTGATTTAATAATAGGTTTTACACTCATTCTTGGAATTTATGGTCAACAAACCTCTTTTATATCAAATTATACATACGTTTTTAGTTAAAAAGGCAGAAATTATTAATTATTTTAACTAATAGTTAGTTAAGAGGATGTTGATGTTATGTCAAAGTTTAGTACGGATACTGTTTTGAAACCATAAAAAAAAAAAATAAATTCAAATCCTAGAAGATTAAATAAAACACCCAAAAAATTCAATGAAAGTGATCATTAATGTTACCTGAAGAATGTTGTATGGAATCATCCATGTTATTTTTGGGCAATTTGGTTGAAAGAAATCCATATTTCTGATATAAAACACTTTGAAACGGGTCAATTTGACCCGAGGACAACACAAGGATTAAAAGATTTTCGTCAGATTTTGAGAGACTCTAGTTACGCTCATCCCGCTCTTAGTTTCTGGGCTAGCACTCCACCAATCAGATTGGTCGTTTGAGTCCGACTGCCGGCATGGCCCTCCGACGCAGCAGGTCAGGTCGGCCGACTGACGACGGCACAGAACACACCGAACAGACTCGAGTCACTGACCTCGCCACACCGTCCGACGCCGATTATCAGTTTAGGGTTTCACAGCCTTTAGATGGAAAAATAATCCATTAAAATGAAGTTGAATTTCTTTAATTCTAAAACGCTTATAGGTTAAATAACTGGGAATGTTTGTCTAGTCTAGCAAATTAAATCAGTGTTTCAGTATTCTTTTAGCAGTGGGGGGGGGTCTGGTTTGGTTGTTATTTACACACACCATCTCTGTGTCCAGAACAATACCAGACATGGACAATGAAAATATATGAATATGATCTGATATGAAATTATCTGCTCAACAAAAGAGAATCATGGCAGTGGCATATTACATGAACATTTGAGCGAGAACCGGTGCTACAAAAATCAATATGTGGGGATAATAAGGCACAGAATACTGCAAGTTCGCTCCGTCTGCAGAGTGATGTCTTAACATTCAAAAGTTCACCATAATAAGTGTGCAGTGTGTCAAAGTTTGAGCTACTTAGAGTTCACAAAATTCAGCAGAATGTTCCAGTAAAACGTCTCATCAGTCAGAACTAGTTTCGTGCCATGCGGTGACAATTCATTGCATTCGATTGCTGTGGTTCACCTCCAGAGTGCTGCTAGGGAGTCCAGGTATTTGAGGGGCCACTATGAGAGCTGTGTGGCCGAGCCTGAACCTCCATTTGGCCCCCAGACTCCTGCTGTGGAGGCCGGCGTGGCAGACGGGAGCTGTGCATGATGTGGGCATCCAACATCTCCAGCAACAGGTCATACAAAGGCACCACGTTCTTCATTTTCATGCAGTGGAGATGGTCCATGCCTTTGTTACTGCACGTTGGGAGAGAAAGATGAAGAGTTATGAAGGCAGGCAGGAAGTTTCTCTGCGGCACAGCAGTGAGCATAATGACTTCTGATTACAAGAGTATGATGGGGAGTCACATGGGACCAGCTTTGTCTAATAATAGTGCACAAAATCAGTATTAGCCGGGTACATTTTCTTCCAACACTGAATGAATACATAGATTGGCAATCTTACATTCATAACATTTATGCTATGAAGTCCTTTTACCTGGCATGGCGGATGTGTGAGAGCAGCATGAGCAGGTGGGCGAGGCGGGTGTACTGTTGCCGAAAGGTGAGGCCGGTTTTGGCGATGGCCCACACCAGAGCGTCCGTCACAGCGTCCAGAAGTCGGAGCAGCTTGGAGCGACTCTGCAGCTCCTCGCTGCCCTCTGTCGAGCTGAGGCACATGTCTGGTAACACACAACAAGGCAGACATTTTGGCTCTAACGAACAGGCAATGCTTCAATTAAAATGATTGTTCATGTTTTCAGGTTTCCCCTTACTTTGGTCCCTACCCAAAATATTTTTTAAAACTGTATTTATTGTCTTACAGTAATACTGTACAGCATATACAAATATCTACACATTTGTACAGACACAGTATAATAACAATAACTTAAGCATAAAGCATAAAACAAAGAAAGAAAAAGTAAGATGAAGAAAAGGAAAAAAAATATTCCTTTTCTTTACCTACGGACTAGGTCTAAGGGGCTTAAATCTTAAATCTAGATATAATTGAAATGTTCAAAAAAGGTTGTCAAATATTGTATGTCTCTGTTTTTTTCAGAGAGAATTTCATTTAAACAGTTAAAGGTTAAACAGAGTCCAGCCTTTCAATGTTCCTAGAACGGAAGAGATGGTGCACAAATATAAGCCCTGTTTGACTACGCTAGGAGGCATTTAAAACAAAGTGTGAGCTCTGAGAATCTTAGATTAATATGGCAAAGTGATTTAAGCTGTGAAATAGGTAAGGAGATATGGCGTAATATAGTTTCCAAGGTTGGCTGGGCCACTAGGGATGTCAGAAGCAAATGTACTCAATACAAAATCATCCATATAATACTACTATGAAGCTTTTTAGAATGGGCTTAGTAGGAGACAAAAGGTGTTTTAAGTGTATGGGAGAAAATGGTATATTTTTTGCATGCCTTGTGGGAATGTCCTGTGGTATTACCTTTCTTAAGAAGTATTAAGGAAATTGGGAGATTGGTTGGGGAAAAGTTCACCACACCAGAAAACCACTGTTCTGTCTCTTGGGAGATAGCACACTTTTGCCACAGGGAGTCAACAAAGGACAGCATGCACTAATAACCGAAGGCCTCATCACTGCAGCAAGGCTGATATTGAGGAATTGGAAGAGCACATACACACCAGGGGGTCACAGACTGGACTTAACTGATGACGGAGACGGCATCCTACGACTATTTGATTGCCAGGAGTAACAATATTAAAGGGAAGTTCCATTTAGTATGGGACTATTTCTTTTCATATATTACATGATACATTAAGCATGTGTTGAAACACATTGCAGTTGATCTAATCACAAACAATATAGTGGTACAAGGGGTGTTGTCCTTTAAGTTTAGCTTTTAGTGACTTTTTGGGTTTTGATTTTTGTTGTTGGTTAAAAAAATAAAATACTTTTAAGACAAAAAAGGAGGCAATTAAAAAGGAAAACAGAAACATTAATCGGACGGTAATTACTCTGCGTTGTAGCTGCTCACCACAGTGGCTCTGACCCCGTTCCTCCCAAACAGGCACTGCCTGTTATTTCGAGCATTCAGCAGAACCAACGAGAGCAGGGACCTAAGCTATACACAGTGTTCCCACTCAGGGTTTTTGCTGGTAAATTATTGAGCTGGTCCCCTTGCCAACCCTGTGCAGATTTACGCATAGACGCCAATGAAACACCCGACACAGGCTGCAAAAAAGAGGCCTTACTAGAGAATGCGCGCACACTCAAACACACAGACTCTCTCTCTCTCTCTTACTTACTGGAGTTAAGGAGGATCATGGCCTTGAGGCAGATATACTCCTCCCTCTGGAGCTTGAGTTCTCTCACCCTGGATGTAGCAGCCAACAGCATATCAAAGATCTCCGAGAAGCCCTGGACACAGTTCCCCTCCTCTCTACCATACGAAGACACAAACGCAACTAGTTATTTATCAAACCCCACTCTATATTATTATTTAGGCAAATAAGGCAGACATGATGTTCCAATCTTCACCAAGATGCAAAAGATGTTAATAAAACAGAACTTGTTTTTCTATTATAAAAAGGAGAAGAAATGAATCCTTGTGTAACTGCAGCTTTGACTGAAAATCTGCACAAACAGCAGAAGATTCCAGTCGTGGAAAGTAACTAAGTACATGTACTAGGGGTGTGCAAAGAAATCGATTCACACTCCTATCGCGATTCAAGCTCTACAGATTCAAAATTGATTCATAGACCTCCCAAAATCGATTCATATTTTCTTTTTTCAGTTGGTAATGGAGTTACAGTATGTAAACTACATTTACATACTGTGAATCTTCTTCTTTTTTGAGACTCGTTTTTTAAAATCGAATCTAGAGCCTAAAAATCGACATTAAATCGTGACATTTTCTGAGACGTGCAACCTTAACATTTACGCATTCAAGTGCTGTATTAAGTTCAATTTTGAGGTACTTTCTTCTGCTTTATACTTTAGAAAAAAATATGGTTTATCACCGACAGTTTAAGTCTGTAGTTACTTTTCAGAATAACATCTTTTCAGAATAAAAACATACACGTTTCTAAAATATCATGATGCACTACAATAACTAAGTGCCGACAAGATGGTGCATCAATATCAACGATCTAGTAACACAAGACGGGCATTTCTGCATCGTACGTACTTTTGCTTTTAATATTTTAAGTACTACTTGCTGACAGTTTTTCTTGTACTTTTACAGTAGTTTTACAACATTTTTGAATGCAGTAAATTACCAGAATACTTCTTCCTACACTGGAAAATGTATGTTCTCATGAGCCACTGGCTGCAGAGCATGCCCTGTAATGCAGGTATGATATGATTAAAAAAAAAAAAGCCACCACAAAGGAAGTGTTGTTGTGTGAGAGCGGTTAGGACACTTTGTTCCAGATTTAGAAGCAGCACCAGCAGATATCTCTCGTTGAAACCAAATGTGAGCCAGATGAAAGCAATGCAGCAGAGCTGCTGATTCACAGTTTCTAATAGATAGCGCTGTGGACGAGTTACCAGTTTCCACTCCCACATGAAAAGGAAATGAAGGTGGATGATCAGTTATTTCAGTGTCACATAGGCGCGAACTGGGGCACATATTGTGCTGTATTTTTAAAGGCAAATATTGATGTTGATAATTGAAATGCTTAAGATTCCAGTCCTACTCGATTTGGTGACGCCCATGGATACTGTGGTAACAACAAGTAAAGCCGGCAAACGCTCCTTGAGCAGCTTATTTGTCAGAAATACAACAGCAATGCTGCAATACAGCTTCCTGTGAATCGCTTTTGTGAAGGAAATTTGAATCAAGTGCAGAAATGACGGACTTGGCCACTAACAATGAAAACAACTATATAGAGAGGTTATTACAGAATATGAATGCTACAGCTGAAAAGACAAAACAAACATCAACAGTATAACAAACAGGGTTTGATTTCATGATGATTCATTTCAAATCTAAAGAATTATAACTTTAAATGTGAATTTTTTTTAAGGATTGTGACCAAGATATGTTCAAACAAGCATCATATCAAAGTGAGTAAGCCATCCAAGTTTCCAGTTTTTACATCACGGAACAGTGCGTTTGCAATAAACACTGTGTATGATGGGAAAAGACTGAAACAAGCAACTATGACCACAGTAGCTATTTGTAATTATGTGTGCTTTTATAAAGGGCAGGTAATATTCAACGACGTTCCCTTCAAATCAAGCTGGTGCAGTAGATATGTGAGATGTTGGCGGTGGTACCTGCTCAGGCTGAGGTCAGGGGAGAAGATAAGTTTCCCTGGATGGTCCACTGACCTCCACATCAGTCCGATCATCAGCACCTCCAGCCAGCAGCACTCCAGCAGGTGCACCTGGTCCAAGAGGCTGAGCTCTACAAACCCTGAGGAAAGGAAGATCAAATAGTATGGAACTGTGTGCTGCCTGTGCCTTCTGTGTCATATGGTCTGCCTGGAGCACGAAAAGCACGAAAAAGCCATGGCTGAAAATCACCTAAAGTCACGACCTGCCATATTGTGCAGTCCGAATCAATCGGCGCACCGCAGACTTGACTCGCATGCTAAATAAAGTGGAGACAATTAGGGTGGCTGGCCAAAAACAAAGTCATTAACTCAGTTGTACAAACGACTGAGCTGCCCTGCAGGGATGGTAAAAAAAGATGAGGGACATAAAAAAAAAAACATTGTTATATAAATATCATTAAAGCAATTTTATCTGTATGTAGCTGCATTTAAAAAAAAAAAAAAAAAAAAGGTATTTTGCATAATCTTAAACTTTGACATGCTATTCAACTTTGGATTCTTGAGATTTTTGTTATGCGTCTAACATTTTACTTTTTTAGTTTGAATGCGATATGGGTCAAAAGCTTAACCCTGTCACTGTAATGTAACCATCAATGCAAAAGTGTTGAAGGAATTATTTGAAATTGGGAAATACTTTGCGAGAGTTAGATGGAAAGATATTTATTCGTTGCGTTAAAGGTGCATTATGAGTTGCTGCATGGTCACTTCTGTTGACGTTCCAAGTAAATTCAAAACAAAACAGAACAACCTCGCCTTGCATGACAAAACGGCGTCACTAAGGAATGCACTCACAATTCTGCAAGATATCTACAGTAAGCTCTTGCTCCTACAGTTTGTGGTTTCCAGAGGTGGAAAGTAACAAAATACATTTACTCATGTTACTGTATTGAGTAGTTTTGTTGTGTATTTTGTATTTTTCTAAAATCGGTAATTTAAAATGTACTGAGTGAGTGAGTGAAGAATTGTATTTCGCTACATTACAAATCCCTTTCGTTACGGAATTAAAAAAAAATAAAAAAAAAATAAAAACTTTGTCTCAAAAACCGAAAGGAAGAAAAACAATTGTGCCCGGAACCATTATAGTGACAAATCAGCATCTAGGCTGCCTACCAGGCACCAAGTCATCTGTAGGAGATCGAGAACGAGATGGTGGCGAGCGACAACGGTTCAGAGACTGTTTCCGTTTTTTTTAATGTAACTAAGTATATTTTAAATGAACTACTTATTACTACTACTTTTTTCAGATAGGTAATTTAATTTGTACTTGAGTAATATTTCATCAAAGTATTGGTACTTTTACTTGAATACAACATTTTAGTACTTTTTCCACCACTGGTGGTTTCACTTATTGTTAGTTACTTTAGACAAAAGCATCTGCCCAACAAACGTAATGTCACTATAACAAGTAGTCATTTTCCATTAGGCCTTTAAAAAAGGAACCCTTGATACCCCGACACACACCTGGAATCTTCTTGGCCCAGCTGATCATGTGAACCAGCTCCTTATCAGCCAGGTTGGTGAGCGACATCATGACGTTGGCTTCAGTCAGCGGCCTCATCATGTCCTTCATGAGGTAGATCTCCGGCGGCTCCGCCTCCATTATTCGCCCAATCAGCTGCTCTGGGGTCAGTGCAGGAGGGTGGGGTGCGGGTAACAAAACCACCGCTGGGCCGCTTAACGCCTTTGTACTGTTGGTTCTGCCCTGTGAGGACGCTTGCCTCGTCTTGGGGTTCCTGTAGTTTCCACGCTCTTTTCGCATACCTGAGATGAAGAAACATTCTTTTGTTTGGTTGATTTTAATTTCTACTTTACCTGCAATAGGAGCCAGCAAAAACAAGCTGTGAACACAACACGGACATATCATCGCAATATGGTGAAGGTTTAAGCAAAGTTGCTTATTAACACATCCAGCAGATATGGACATACATTAGCATTTCTTTGGAGTTCTGTTTCTGACAACCTGATGAATGCACCAATATTCATTCCCTTTTTAATTGTGTTTTTGTTCACCAGCTAGTTGCCAACTGTGTCTGTCTGCTGTTTTGTGCCGAGACGGTTTTTAGAGCTTTTCTTTTCTGAAAACAGCTGCCTGGTGTGGCTAAAATGGCACTATGAGAACTGAAAGAGTAAACCAAAACAGTAGAGTTGTGGGATGGACAGCTAAGCAATGAGCCAAAACTCCTAAACACTCAAAACAAGGAATACAGTGTGGGTCACTTGAAACCCCCTACAGCAAACGGCTATCTCCTTCACTTTATACAGCTGTTAAACAGATTAAGTGTACATGGAAATGAAGAACCACCTTTCCTGGTTGCAGGAGTTGTGCTCTGGGAAAAGAAGGGAAGTACTCTAGAACAAACAAGGCCACAGGGAAACTGATCACCTGCATTTTCATACGGTAGATGACATCATAAAAAAAAAAAGCAAGGAAAGATACGTTGTCTGGTTACGGTTCATTGTTCCTTTGGGGCAGAAAAAAAAGGAAAGACTAAGAAACCCTTACCACACTTTGTCATTCCAACTTCGCAGCATTTGCGAAGGCGACACGCCTGGCAGCTCTTACGGCGATTCTTGTCTATAGTGCATTGATTGGTTGCTGGGCAGATGTAGTCATTGTGTCCTGAAACAATGAGAAGAAGAAAGAGAGAAGATGGGGACAAAGGAAAGGTTTAGAGGTGAAATGGATGGGAAGGGACAAAAACAACAATTGAGGCTGTTTTAAGGACCTAACAGATTGACAGACACATTCCTGAAAAATTCCACAAGAGCTTAGTACCGTCTCACTGCTAAATGAGGACGCTGGTGACATGTTTGTACCGTTTTGCTTTTTTTTTTTTAGATAATTTCAAGATTCCAACTAAACTGTTAACACGCTAGTAAAACTGTCCAAGTCAGAAACTAGAGTTTAGACGTTGGGATTCAGCGACAGTACATGACACACAATCACAGCTCATGAATGAAATGTCAGAAAATGTGTTTTTATGGGTTACTAATTTGTAATGTTATTCAAAATCTAGGCGCTCATAAAGTGGTGGAGTGAACGACAGAACCAACATTGCCATCCTGAGACACATGGTGTTAGCATGGCTATAACAGATCTACTACTTCATGTAGAAAGGCTGGAAATGACTCACAAATGGCCTAAAAATGACCACAGAGTTGACTGAACACATCTGACAGTCCCAACAAAAACTGAATATTAAGAACTTCGGCAAAGCTGGTATTCCTGTGATTTGTTTCCCCGGAAGATAAGTGCATGTTTTTGTGTCTCACCTTGGATGCTCCTCTTGAAGAAGGCCTTACACCCCTCACACGACCAGACGCCGTAGTGGTAGCCCGAGGCGTGGTCGTGACACACAGCACAGTAGTGGAGGTCTGCCTTCCCGCCGGACGACACCACCGCGTCCTCGTTCTCCTGAGAACTCCTCTTCACACTCTTACTAACAGATAAGTTTCAGTCATCATTTCAAGACAAAAACACATGGAAGAAAAAAATTTGGCCTCAGTATGCAAAGCAGTTTATTGAAGTGTGTTGCGTGTTATATTTTAATAAATCATTATCACATCAGTAGTATGAGATTGCAGATTTTTTCAGCTAAAATAGGGATTATGGGATAGGATAGGCAACAATAAGCCTTGGCTTCAGCCTATTTCTTCTTTGGTTAGCTAGTAGGGTTGGGTACCTTTAACATTTTTATGTGTAGCGGTACCTGAAATTCAGTTACAATACCCAACAATACCTTTTTTCCCCTGTACTTTCCCTCTGTAATTACAAAAAAATTATTTCAGTTGAAAAAATAGGTCTTAGAACATTATGTTATTTATTTAGAATATTTTACACTCTGAAGAATTAAACAAAAACAAAACCTCTCCCTCTCTCTTCCCAAACCTGTTCCTCCAACCTATTAAATTGAATTATTAATTTCTTACTCACTTACCTTTATTCTTGTATTTCAAAATTATTCTTTTCTAGTCTGTTTAATTTTCAGCATGACCAGGGCACAGAAACCACTGGTATGCTTGGTTGTCTCAGAGGAAGTATAACGTCAACAGCACCACGACTGCTTTTCCTCGCTATTAATAGCATATCATAGTGAATGGTGTCTACGTTGTGAAAAACTATAACAGTGTTTCCTTCAGGATTTGATTTAGCAGTGGGGTCAGGTCTGCCCCCGCGACGGAACTTACACTTTGTTTCAACACAAAAATATATTTATTCACCTCTATTCACACACAATGAGGCATATTTTCAGTTGTGTCATGATGTTAATGATGACATCACATACAATCTAGTCATCATGGCACAATTATGCTTTGTATAATATAAATACACATAAAATAATGTAAATGAGAAGTAATTCATTTGTATTTGAAGGCCACAAAGTGGCTTTTCAACTCATATCATTACTGTATTACCTACTGTATTACCCTATTCAACATTGCTGTATAGAATTGTGATAAAACAATACTATTTCTCATCCTATTTTATGGTACAACTGGTATTCCTAACAAATTGGGCCTGGGACTAATTCCATCATTGTGCAAATTTACTTAGTTTATACCTAGTTCTATGTCAAGGGTCATGAGGGCCAAAATACAACCATCATCAAGAATGAAAACATGAACATAAAGATTGAGTCATTCACGTGCATATTAAGTAGCCAACAATCATAAAGATCATCAATGGATTAAGTGATAGTGATCATTAGTTGCAGCCCTACTAATGAAGAGTAAGCTCTGGTGATAGTAAAAACAGTATGCGAGTCAGGAAGTTATACACCATCCTACCTGGTTGTAAAGACAGCGTCCCGCGGCGACAGCTCCACCCATGTACTCTGGACTGGCTGCCCGAGCTGAGGCCGTGCCTGGGAGTGGTGCAGGGGTATGGGTGGCCCCACGTGGCTGTGGGTGGGCCAGAATAAGGAGGGGCTTAGTGACTGATGGACGGAGGGGGTATCTGGAATGCCCGGACCGGCATAACTGAAGATAGCTGGACTGTAGAAAGGTATGGTGGTGAAGTCGTGGCCAAGTTCGGTGTAAGGGGAAGCAATGCAGATGGGTTGGCTGGTTTCCAGGGACAAGCCAGGAGAGGATGAGTTGAGGACTGGAGCGAGGATGCGACTAGAGTCCACCTCCTGGAGCTGGAGGAGGGGCTGATTCCTCTCTGAAGAGGAAGCAGCAGCCATCGCAACTATGGACGGTCTCAGTATGGGGAGATTTACCACATCATGGATAAAAGAATACGAGCCTAGGGTAGAGTTCTCTCCTGGTTTCAAATTTACTGAATTAATGACATTATCTACAAGTACGGGTCCTCAAAAATAAAAGCAAAAGCCAGCACAACTACCCACACAGGTTGAGGGAGGTTTAATGTTCATTAGCTCACATTGCAAATTCCCAGGGTGACGGATGACTCCAATCCAACCTGTTGTCGACTGTGATTTATATTGTGCTCGCTGCGAGCAGCTGGAGTTAGAGATGTGAAATGATCCAGAGGATTGTGAACACAGCAGGGAAGATGTTCAGTGATCAGTCTCAATCCAGCCATGAGTTCCACATCATTCAGTGGTAACAGATTGAGACAAATGTGTGCCGGGCCTTTCCATCTGGAAGACAGAGAGAAAAGCATGCAAGTTGAAATACTGTAATACAGATTGGAATATCTCACTATGACCACGGTCAGAGAACCTTATATATATATATATATATATATATATATATATATATATATATATATATATAAAAAAGTACCAGAACCGAATTCCAGGTACTGTGTCAGGAAAAAAACGTACCCAACCCTACACATTGAGTCTATTTTACTGATTTTATTTTACTGATTTGAATACATTTTTTGCACACCGTCGTGCAAAGTATTACTTTGTATTATGGAGTCTAGAGATCCATTTTTCTTGGTGAAGGGGAACTTTACTTTTGGGAAACGTTTGTTTCTACGGTTTCAACTGAATGTTATTAATGTTGACAGTGTTTGGATTTTTGCTAAAATTCTGCATTAGCAATATACAATTCTTTTTTTTTGAACAAGTGAAACCTAAATTTACTTGTCCAAAGGACAAATGCCTCAAAAAGTTAATGTCAAGCCCTAATAATGACAATTTGATAACCAATATTTGATATTTTTGTTATCAAATATTCTCAAATAAGTCCCTTTTTATATCTAAAACTGTAGTTCTTTAATTGAGTAAAACTAAAAAGTATAAAGAATTTTGAAGTCCTTATAGTATATGCAAATAATTTCATTTAAGACAACAATCCATAAGAAAAAAAAACAACTTTCCCCTCACATTTATATATTAAAAAAAAAGTTTATACTGTTTATGGCTGCCTGTGGTCAAAAAGCTTTAGAAAACATGCCAGAACAATTTAGATTTTGTCAGCTAGCGGTTATTCATTTCATGCAAAAATCATGATATGGATTTCAAATTAATTATGTCCATAATTTAGAAACACAAGACTAACACTGTTTGAGAACTAGCTGCTTAGAGTGAAAATCCAGTTAGTTAGTATTATCCCTGCAAGGCGGAATTTTACTTTTAGAGGCTTGCAGTGTCTAAAAAATATATTATTATTATAATGTACGTAATGTAGACAGAGACAGCTAGTAAATCAATAAATACAACAAACACACAAGTACAGTCTAAGGACATGTTGGTTTACTCTTATGACATAAGATAAAGCAAATCCATCAGAGTTAATCATTCCTGGGTGACAGGAGTCTAACTTTTGTTAAAGTTGGTACACACTGTCTCCACATTTGTGGTTACTTCCTGAAGTTACTATTCAGCCAGAACAAAAAAGGTCCATTAATCTTCCCAAATGGCGGAGAGAGGCTTTGGTTTGGATTGCTAATAAAACTTAGCAATCCATAAAAGTAGCTGGAGGCTTGTGCTGTAAGCGTAAAATGAGCAGCGCTGAAAACTGGCAGTAATTAAACTAACAAAGCTGCAACAAGTTCAGGTTCCCTGACCATTAATTATTTTGGATACCGCTGAGAGCACCAAATTAATTTTCACTTTTATGGTTTTACATTAAAATGTTACCGGAGAAATCCCCTCTAACACTCTTACAGCTGTGAAAACACTTGAAAATGTTGTTATTTAAGCACGCTGAATATTATTTTCATCTTCAACAACCTTCCAGCTATCTTATTTATACCACCAGCTGACTGCTTATTCTTGAGTCACTGTATAAGTTATGACAAGCTATGTCAAATATAAAAACTGGACACAGTATTGTTAAATTTTTCTCAGACTCTGAACAGTGGCCCCTACAACCACTGGTGCTCTTTCTTTGGAGGAGAACTAATAAGTAAGAGGAAATAACATGCATCCATGCATGTGTAGGGTGTGGAATTTATCAATTGAATTCCAAGAATACAAACAAATGGGTTGACATAAGAATATAAAAATCTTGACACACAAAAACAACAACAAATTAGACAAAGGTTGGAAGAAAGCAAATTTGTGGTAAAATGGAGGGTGATTACTGGATTTGGATTAATGGAACATTACTTGGAAATCTTTTAAATGAAAGCTGCAGTAATGTTGCTCCATACTGTAACCCCTGTAGCAACAGTTTGCTGTCCATTTCAACTGTTGAAGGTGATAATGTGTCAATGTTGTGTTTACAGCTTATTACACTGCCCAAAAAGAAGTGTCTAAAAACATCAGCTAATGCAGTTTTTAGGTGTCTAAAATCCCATCAGATTTTTCACAGGCAAAGAATAACCAGTATAAATTGAGTGTGGTGTAATAATTAGGCTAATTATTCACAAGGGGTCTAAAACTATTTAGATTCAGACTACCACTGCTTTTACAGTTGTTAGTGATGATTTTTTCACACAATAAACAGTTTGAAAGTACATTATTCTCGGCAGTTACAACAGCTCAAAAGCAATTTGATTTGACATTTGGTTTCATAAACGATCCATTTCTGGCTGATAATACTGAGTGTGTCTTGGCAGTGGGAGGATGGATTTAGCTCGGTCTTCTATAGGTTTATCAATTCCTACCTGACATCTAGACTGATGAAACGCCAGGAAATCAAAGAGTTTGAGGTATTTTGTATGAGGTTTAATAGCACAGCCTGCCAGCTCATCTGTTTCTGCTTGAATCATTGGGAAATGAACAATCATAAAGTAATACCCTGGCTCATCAACATATGCTGCCCTGCGATCAGTAATATGCCAACAGAAATGAGAATTTATTTACAATTATAGTGAGGATATCAAATAATTTACAGGTAAGATGCTGTTGAAAGCATAATCAAGTCAAACGTGCGGTTCCAATGACCTTGTCTCTGTTACCAATTAACTGACTGCTAAAACAAATGATGTCACTTTAAGAGAAAAGAAAAGACATTGTGGCAAGATCTAGCTGCTTCAATGACCATTTGTGGGTAAAAGCAGATGTGGAAGAGTTTTTGGTTTCCTTTGAAGCTTTGACCTTGCCTTCAAAACCTCCTCACTGTCCCACTCTCCAGCAGCTGGAAGCTCATTGTGAAAGAAAACCTCCCAACTCTCCTCCACACAACTGTTCATCCTGCTATAATTACATAAGCTCACACAGACAACAGATACTAAGAAATAGGCAATACGATATGATTCAGCTGTGTGTTAAATGTCTTAATGAAGAGCACCCCAATAGTTGGGAAATGTTACTCAAAGACTTCAACAACCAGTTTCATGGCCCCTCTGATCTCTAACCATTACTGTCTTACAGGGCTATCACACGAAGCAAGGCTATCATTTTCAATAAGTAAGCCTAGGCAGCTGTATTCAATTTATATAGCACATTTTAAACACTGAGTCAATTTGAAAGGCTTCACACTGGCAAAGAAAAGCTAAGATAGGAAGGAAAAAAAACCTGAATAAAAACCTGAATAAAATCACTGAAGATAAAAAAACTATGTGAAATGTTAATGAAATACATAAAAGCAGCGTAGGCCATAGCAACAAGCACTACATTGATTTTCCACCAGGTTGTGCAACAAAAGTTCAACTCCGTTGACGTCCAAATACGCAGAACTCCACAACACACATCAACAGGAGCCAGAAGTTATAACGGCACATAACTTACACTCTCACACAAACATTTAGCCATTGTACTGTTCATCAAAGGCAGAGAGCAACTGCAGAAACAACGTTTCAAGGTTCTTACTTAAACTGTGCAACAGATTTATAAAGTGTAAAATTGTAAATCTAATATTATGTCTTTTTAGGCTGTCAATGAAAATTGTAACAGACCTTGCATAAAGGAACTTTTAACTGGATAGTGCAATCTTTGTTTTAAAGAGCACAGAAAAAACACATCTACAAAAGATATACCCATGTTTCTTCAGGTTTCTTGTCTATTGCACCAAGAGTTTAACTTATTAAAAAAAGATCTTTAATTAAACATAATATGTGATATCTTAACCACATCAGATCACATGAACTCCACAAGAGTCAGAGGTGTCAGTTACTGCAAAGCTAGGTTAGTTAGCTTTTAGCAGTTTTCTAGGTTAGCTTTGTTTTCTCCATTATAATATATGTAGTCTTATTTGTGTGGTATAGCAAACTCAAATCCTGAGTACAGAACAGATTTTGAAACTGCAGGAAACATGACAATGTGGGTAATTAGCTTTTAGCTTAGACTATCTCAAGAGCTAGCTGTACCTAGCCAAAGTCACTGAAGTTTAAATGCAGTATTGATTCATTTCTTTAGACATTTCTTAACAAAATATTTTGTAATTGGTAGAAAAGTTAGGGTTATGTCAAAAAGAGAGATTCTGTTGTTGACAAATATATGTAGTTACACCAGGGACCTTACTTATTTATTCAGTTAGCAAACATTCATGTAGCTTATACACTAATACACACACCAACCAACCATTTATCCCCCAAAGTCAAAGCCAAATAAAGATCTGAAGTAACGAAACTGTTCCTGGTCATAAGCCAGAAGTGCATGCCTTTTACACAAAAGCTCAAGGCCATGTCGTTTTCCCATCCTAAAAATCTGCCTCCCTAAAATCAGACGGAAACGGATGTGATCCAGTTCTGCAGAAAGAAGCCATCCCTTACTATATATACACAGAAAGGGAGTACGTGCCATGGATAGCACCAAAAAATGTGAAAAATCTCACTGGAATTGTTTGTCACGCTGCTGAATGTTGTCATGTTGACAAGAGACATTTATGTGCTCAAGTTAAGCTGTACATTTACTGCAGTTACTTTTGAAAGATTAATTAAACTAATATTAAATATAAAAGGCAGCGTGATAGTATACTGTATGCATTTCCTGTATTGCACTATGTACAGTACTAATGTACATCTCAATACATTATAATTAGGGCTGCACGATAGGAGGGAAACACATGATACCGTTGAATATCATGTTAACTATATTATTTGCAATAAATAAACCGATATTAAAGTGTACTTAGTTCTGCCTTTCTTCCTTTCAGTAACCTGCTAAAATGCAACAAATTACTTGTTGAATTTAAAACAAACTAAATCAAATCACATTCTTTGATTGAACAAACTGAACACAAAACGCACCACTAAAAAATATATAATATAAAACATTCAGTAACTTCAGTCTACAGAAATAACCACAGAGTTGAATCAAGACCTCTCATTACAAACAATGGTATTTTTAGCCTGACCATATTTTCCAAAAAAAGAGGACACTCGGCCCGGCCTTGAGACGCAAATTCAGACAGGCTTCTCAGAGGTAACTGAACATGCTTTAGTATGCCTCAATGGTACAAAAATAACTTAGGTAATAAAATAAAATCTGTAACAAAAGAATAGCTCTCTTTTTTAAATAAATAAATGTGAAATAATGTTCTAAATATGACCTGTTCTGTGTCAGCTTCAAAATACAGCTTCAACTAAATATCTTTAAAACCTTTTCAATGTAATAAGATAAGGTTTTTCGGTGTCCATGTGAGCTTTGAGATATCCAGAACATTTATTAGACACTGAAACATATGTGCTAGCTTTGCACACGGTGCACTCCGCCTCCCACGTTTCCCAACCGGGACGGTAGCCTCCTTGGAAATAATTTTGCAGTTCAACTGTGAAGCTGCATTTACGCTTCGGCTCCGCTGTCTCATCTACTCCCTGTATGTGCTCCCTGTCTGATCTGCTCCTTGAATGTGCTCCCTGTCTGATCTGCTCCTTGAATGTGCTCCCTGTCTGATCTGCTCCGAGTGTGCTCCCTGTCTGATCTGCTCCGAGTGTGCTCCCTGTCTGATCTGCTCCGAGTGTGCTCCCTGTCTGATCTGCTCCCTGTCTGATCTGCTCCGAGTGTGCTCCCTGTCTGATCTGCTCCCTGTATGTGCGCGTCACAGAGCCGCCCGCAAGGCAGCCTCTCGGAAATTACATCACGTAACAAAGTACCGTAGTACTGCGTCCAAAGCGGCAGTCAAGTGGACACGTCAGGGCAAAAGAGGACGTTTGGTCACCCTAATATTTTAGACAACTCTTGTACTTTAACCTAAAGATTTGTTGTATTTAAAGTTATCCATTTTCTGTTTTGTTATGTCCAAAATAAGCAATATAAATGCAATCAAGTTTTTGACAAGCGCATTGTGCAACTAATAAACTAAAATAATAGAACTGGATAATGTAGTGATCCAACATCCCATGCACAAGGGAAAAGGGAATTCTTTCTGTGAGCTCTTCTGCATCACAGCAGCTGGCTGATAGCAGCCGCTTGTTTACACCAAGATAAGCACTTTTTGAAGTGGGCTAACATTCACAGTAACTCTTTTTAAAAAAGCCTGATTCTCAGACCACATTATAGACTTTCAAATCAGATCAGGGATTAATGTGGATATCAAAATGTGGTTAAGGATATATCATAAGATCAGGATAACATGTTAAGGAGATAATTGGTGTGAAATACATTTATTATTAGCAGTAGAATCTGACTGCATGACTCATATTCCACATGATCCCTTGTTATCTTTGCAGGTATCCATCTTGCAGACACTCTTTCTATACTAAGTTTTCTATATGCTGATTTTGACCAGGTTATATCTAGAAATGATTAACTAAAATCTGTCTTGGTTATGATTTCTTGCAGGACTTTATTCTGTCACCTATTAACCAATCTATTTCATACACACAGTTACAGGCCTTCTACTTGTTGCTTGCAGCCTTAAGTTTGCTAATAAATCAGTGGGACAGTTAAGACGTCACCATAATACCTGTCCTGTCTGCAGCACGTCACTTGATATACTCCAACCACAAACAAATTGTATTTATAAATATGGAAAAATTCCTACCCCTTCTTCCACAAACAAGCGCTGACAGTCTGACAAAATGAAGTCCCGCTGCAGTGTCACATGCTGGCAAAGTGTGAAATCGATAGTTTGGGGAGCTGTTGTGAGCTGCAGGAAGGCCAAACACAGAGTGAGTTCCCCGACAGTCAGATTGCGTTCATATAACAGCCCGGAGGCAAACCCCCAGCTGCATTCACGGAAATGGTGTCAAGTCAGACAGAATAGGATGCTCAAGATCCGGGCAGTACCTTCAAAATAAAATCCTCCTACATGACCACTTTGCTGGGTTTTTGAAATCATTTAACATCAACCTCAACATAATGAAATGTAAAAAAAAAATAATAATTAAAACAGTATTGTTCTTTGCTAATCACTGGAGAATGATTTTGGCCTCCAACGGTGAGTTTGCAGATTGCAGACGCACCCAAATACATCAGTCACTTGCAATATGAAAGAGACATGACATTTAGCATGTATCGTTACAGGTAACAAGCTAACCATTGCAAAGCGTTGTGCTAATGCTGGGAACAGGCAACTATACTTTATAGTTGTATCCATATGATGTGAAAGACAGGTTAATATTTCACCAGGTCTGAGGGCTAGAGGGATGTGTTAAGTAGACCCCATAAAGTTATCCTACAACCGCTTTTGATACTGTAATGTATGGATGGTAGCTTCAGGACATGCTTTGAATTCATAAGATTTAACAATACAGTGTTAGGGAGAGATCAGATTGCAAGAGAGACTTGACTTGGACTCGAGCTCAAAGACTCAACTTGGACTTCCAAAAAAATGACTTGTGAACATCTCTGGGTTACGGTCAGGACAGACTATTGTTCAGCGGATAGGTTACAAACGGACTGAGCTCTATGTAGAGCCTGTGTTTGGTTTGTCTGTTCTGGGATACAGTAGAAACATTGCTGTGCAACATGGAGGCGGCATTCGAAGAAGAGGACCCTCTCCAATTTACAAAATGTTTTAAAAGTTACATGGTTTGTTTGCTTACTAAAACAGTGTGTCAATACTGCCAAAGCACTGCATGATGGAAAATATGTCTTACAGCTACATTTAACAAGTTCCACATGCCTGTGAAAGCACATAGTTCAGCCTACAAAACAGTTCAGCCTACAAAAAAAATTTGAGTATATGCTTAGGGGATGTCAGAAT